>CM024757.1:91075203-91531990 GCA_014218235.1 Colocasia esculenta
TGCTCCATAAGGACTGCACCTTTCTTTCTGTACCTGTGTACTTTTATTTGGGAATGTTGTACATAAGTTCTTTATTAATGTGCGAACTTTCTTGTTATAGTTATGGTGAAACATTACTTATCTCACTGGACTAAATTCTAACTTTCCGGGTTTCGGATCATGGGTGGCGGCGTGACCTTCAGGGTCCCTGCGGGGGTCTGGGAGGTCGGGTTGTTACAAAAGGCCTTCGAAGAATTGAAGAGTTATCTTTTCAATCACCCTGTTCTCGCTCCTCCAGTCCCGGGTCAGCCTTTATTGCTCTACGTGTCAACCACTGAAGATTCCACTGGAGTAGTCTGGCTCATTATGACAACGAGAAGAAGGAGAGAGCGGTGTATTACCTATCCAAACTGTTCAATGAAGCTGAGAAAATTACACTGCCATGGAAAGGACATGTGCGGCCGTCGTTTGGGTTGCCCAGAAGTTGAAGCATTATTTCCTAGCTCAAGAGGTGAAGCTTCTGGCGTGAATGGACCCATTCGGTACTTGCTTGAAAAGCCCGTTTTGACTGAACGGTTGATGAGGTGGCAAAGTTTCCTCAACCAATTTGACATGACCTACGTTAACCAAAAGTCAATCAAGGGACATGCCATTGCCGAGCATTTGGCCCACCACCCCTTACCTTCATACTCTCCCGTCGATGAAAGCTTTCCGGATGAAGAGTTAGGAGCCATTATTGATGGTGAACCTTCATGGATACTTTACTTCGTTGGAGCTCTCAATTCCAAAGGGAGTGGAATAGGGGTAGTCCTTCTCTCACCGGAAGGGGTAGTCATTCCACACGCCTACCAATTGACCTTCCCTGCGACGAACAATGTGGCCAAGTATGAGGCACTCCTAGTTGGGCTGAAAATGACATTGTTGCTTGGAGTCAAGGAGTTAAGGAAATTGGAGATTCGCAATTGATACTCCGATAGTCCCTTAGCAAGTACTAGACCGGGATCCCAAGTTGAGACTATACCAAGACTTGGTTTGTAAGGTAATCCAGCAGTTTAGGAAGCTCACTCTAGTCCACACTCCTAGGTTCAAAATATTCTAGCGGATTCACTCGCCTACCTGGCTTCCTCTATCCCTATCCCGCTAGGGATGTCCTCCAAAATTCTCTCTGTCAAAAGACTGAAAGTCCCTTCTCATGCTGATCCTTGGTTCTCTCAACTCAAGTCTCCCTCCATTCGAGTCCATGTACTCTCAAAAGAGCTAGAAATCGATCTCGATGATGGCCATCCTTGGTACTTTGACATCGAAAACTATCTCAAAGATAGATCCTTCTCTGATTATGCCACTTCTTTTGATAGACGGGCCATTCACTGTGTCTTTGAATGTTAAAAGATCATAGGTGGCATTCTCTACAAGAAATCCTTCAATGGGGTCTATCTTTGTTGCCTTGATGAGATTGAATCTCAAAGTATTGTTGAAGCCGATCACTCTAGTGAATGTGGTGGCCATGCTAATGGTAGAACAATTGCCCAAAAGTTTGCTAAAACACTATACTAGCCTACCATGGAAGAAGATTGCACTCACTTTGTTCGTCACTGTGCTAAATGCCAATTACACGGTGACAAAATCCATGCTCCTTCCTCTTCTCTTCACCCTTTCATTGCTCCATGGCCTTTCGCCATGTGGGCATTCGATGTGGTCGGTCCACTCGAGGATAGAACTGGAGAAATCCATAAAAAGTCCTTAATTCTGACCGCCACCGAGTACTTCACAAAATTGGCTGAAGCAGAAGCATTCATAGAGGTCAAAGCTTCAACGGTCATCAAGTTCATCAAGCGCAATATTCTTGCAAGATTTGGCGTGCCTTGGGACATCGTCACCAACAATGGACCACAATTCACTTCGCAGGAGCTTCGCGACATGTGTGGTAAATATGGTATCAATTTGCATCATTCATTCCCATATTATCCACAGGTAATGGACAAGCGGAAGCTACTAATAAAACTCTCATCAAATCATAAAGAAAACTTACAAATCTCACAATAATGCTGACTGGCCAGACCGTTTAGTTGAGGCTATTTGAGCTTACCGCACCTCGGTTCGAACTCCTACGTGGCAAACCCCCTATGCTTTGACATACGGATCAGATGCGGTACTCCCTATGAGATCTTCGTCCCTTCACTTAGAGTTCAATTTGATTCCAAACTTGACCCGATCAACGTCGGGAGGCTTTATTAGCACAACTTGAACTCTTAGACGAAAGGCAAATGATAGCAGCCGACCATGCGCAGGTTTATCGTCAAAGAATTGCATGTTTTACGCTAAGAATGTTCTTGACGGGAAATTCGAAGTGGGTGAAATGGTCCTAAAACGCAAAATTTTAAGGCACTGTAGACGACACTTTGCATTGCATCCACAAAGAGGGGGGATGAGTAGCGTGTATGTGGGTGTGTGATGTGGTGGAAAAAGTAAAAAAAAAAATGAGAAAGATCCACGATTGCCAATTTGTAGGTTATGTTTTTCGCTCTTTTCAAGGGGACGAAGAACAGTAAGCCCATAAAGAAGGTGGAGAATGAAAAATGGGTGGAAAGATGAAAAATAAAATAAACGTGATCGCCAGGCACACGAGGGTGCCAAATGAAAATGCCGTGCGAGGGGTGCGAAGGAAGGAAGTGATCGCGATGAATACCTTTTTGGAGCGGGGAGATTGCGCGGAGGATGATATGGGTCTCTTCTTCATCTACAAAACACGGCTGGCCGCGGTAGAGGGTGTTTCCTCGTTTGATTACCCTAACAAAAGACAAAGAAAATAGAGATTAGCCAAATAAGGCGTGTAGTACCGAATCCCGAATGAATAAATGAAATGAATAAAATGGGGAGGACTCACCAGGTGGGGGTTTTAAACCCCTAAATGATAGGTGTGTGTGTGTATGCATGCATGCATGTGTGTGTGTGTGTAAAAAGAAGTGTACAATGGGCCACGTGGGGCCCGGGAGGAGTAGATGTAAAGAAAAAGGGGAGAAAGGAAGGCGGTGCTTCCCAAATGGACGACGTGGCGACAGCGTTGCCGATCGGGCGGAGGAAGATGAGGAAGACCGCACTCCTCCCACCTTGCTCTGGAATGGTAGATGCCCCTCCTTGATTCGGAAGTCGGGTCGTCGATCTGGCAGGGCTCTGCCACGGTCTGAAGGGTCACGGGAAGAATCTGGCAGGGCTCCTCCAGGGTGGAGGGAGATTGTTGAAATGGTTACCCTCGGGGGTCTATTTATAGGCAAACTTCATTAAATCATGTCGGCAACAGCGGACGCCTTAGGCATGAAACGCGTCTGCCTGATGCACCGCAATTCAGAAGATTCTCGATTTCTGCTTGATTTAACATTTGAATGATGTTTGTAGCTTACAGCTATGTTGTAAATCGCGTCCGGGCGGCCCGCCGCATTTTCTTAGGGAAATAATTTGATTTTGATTTGACTGCTTATAAAACGCGGCATCTGACGCGGACGCGATTCCAACAAACATCATGATTATTGATGTGGCACCTCTTAAATGCAGTTGACAGGGCTCAGCCCAAAAGTTTGACTTTTAATCACGGTGGATTAGACGGACGCGGATTAGAAATAGATCATGTGCCGGAAATGCAAGTGTTATTCTCGATGCTGATACCAGCCGCAGATAAAGTCTTCCTAAAAGGCATCCACTGTAGCGGACACGAATCAATGAAACGAAGGGGAAGCACTGAGAAAGAATGGGTGAGATCCAAAAATATTGGGAAACTACTCTTGCAAGGCAAAAAGAAGGTCATTTGTGGTATTATGGCGCAATATGAAATTTGCCCGCGGTAGAGTCGAATTCACGTGTCTACAGGCACCAGGTCCCAGGAGTAAATCACATGAAAATTGGGAAGGTCGTTTATTGTTAAGAAGCATACTCGGGGAACGCTTACATGTTAGTGGACGTCGAGGGAATTGAGTTATTGCATCCATGGAATGCAGTCTACCTTAAGAAATTCTACCCTTAGTTAGTTAGTTAGTTGGTTAAGTTCAGTCTTTCATCACTTTTCAATGTCTTGGGTTTAAGACACTACTTTTTTCGCTTGACCATTAGTAAGGTAGGGTCCCTTCACACACCACACGATGTTGGAGTATTGTCCCTTAGTTGGAAATTCATAAGTACACTCGAGCGGTCTAATTGGTCAATCAATGTCCCCTTTTCTCTTTCGACTCGGTCAAGTTTGGCAAAGGGCAACTACGAGTAGGGGACCATCCACTCTCACCTGAAAGACAAAGTCATAACAAATAAGGAGCAATGAAAAGCAAAGGCAAGGCAAAACACCGAACCAAGCCTAAAAGGCAAAGAAAAGCCAAGAGGTCACAAAAGGGTACCAAAAAGTACGTACGCAAAAAAAGGCTGACCAAATCAAGGAGGTAGCAAATAGTACGTGCCTCCTCCAACGAATCAAATGAAAAGTACCCCTGAAAATAATTGATGACCAAGTCTTTCAGTGTGAGATGTTGATTGGAAAACAAAAAGTGGTTTGGACCAATCCTTACATGACTTCCTATTTACTTCTTGCAATTCCTCCTCCTAGGGACCCAATCCTTACATGATCCTATTACTTCTTCAATTCCTCCTCCTAGGGACAATTTGACCTTGTAAGGCCTTCCATGGTGGAAAATATCAAGAAGGCTAGAGGCAATCTCCATATCAATAATATCATGCACGATCCTCCTTACTCATGGCCTATGTGGTTAAGTAGATTATGAGAACCCTATACCTTGACGTGTGATGAATATGTCTTAGAGTCCAAAAATCCAAAAAAAATTAAAAATGAAAAAGACAAAAAGAGAGTCTCTTGATGTGTATAATTTCTCCATGTAAATATTTTCCTTCTTATTTTAATCAAAAAAAATCAGAAATCAAAATCCAAAAAAAATTTATTAGTTGTGTCATGTACATATACTAACATTATTTTCTTATTATCTTATTCAAAAAAAGTGCATGTACATATTTCCCTTCAGTATTTTATTTGTGTTCCTATCTTTAATTAGATATTAGCCTCTTGACCAGATCTCAAGAATGGTACATCTTTAGGCAAGGGCTAAAGATAGATCTACACTAATTTTTTCCTTTAAGTGTTGTGGATGCAGGAATCAAAGCGACATTGTCAAACCATTCAAGCACACGAAATGCACCAAGTTCAAAAAGTCCACTAAGGATAAAATTTTGTACATAGCATGGCAGGGGCATACCCTGATGGTACATCTGGAGCCTCACTCCTCACTCCTCTCTCCTCTCTCCCTCGCTAGGCCTCTGCCTACGCGAGCTGCTCACCTCTTCCTCCTCCCTCTCCCGACACTGGTCTGGGAGAGGAGGTCTCGTCGCCGTCGACACCTCGGGCCGTAGCCCTCCCCGCACCACCGACGGGTCCCCCAGGGACAGGATGTCGCCAAGTGATGCGAAGGCTGACCCCATCCTCGCTGGCGCCTCCTGTTGGGCATGTCGCTGCTGCTCCCAGCGCTTCTTCAGCACCCAGTTCTTCAGGATCTCATAATCCGCAGAGATTTGTGCCCGGGCTCTCTCTGCCTCCTTCTCCCTCTCCCTCGCCTTGAGTAGGTGACCCTCCATCCTCGTCAAATCCAGCCGCAGACTCTGCATCTGCGCTTGGAGGGTTGCCCCTGCTCCTTGCCACTGCACACAAACGTGCAAATATGTCAGATCAGTCAAATCATGTGCAAAAAAGATAGTGAATCAGTGTTTTACCTCAGCCTCGAGCTCTCAGACCCTCGCCTCCGCCCGGCAGGGCCTCCTACAGCCAGACCACCATGTCCCCACTGGGTGGCTGTGCAGACGAGCTTGCCCCCACATCCCGGCTCAGCTCACCCCTCTGCATTCACATCCTTTGGTTAGTCCTCAAATCAAATCAAATAAATTATGGTCAAAGGCGAGTTCTGACTTACCAATTATCGTGTCTCAGCATGGAGACTCTCTACCTCCACAGCCTGCTCTGCCAGCCTCCCCTCGAGGAGTCGCACCGCCTCCGACTCTGGCATCTATCATTCACACCTCAAGGTTAGAATCAATCAATTAAATGACAAGGCTTAGAGTTAAGAGTCCACTTGCCACTCTCGGTCTAGCGGAGTCGCCGGCGTAGCGCGCCCGGTAGACCTCCAAGTATGTTGAGCTGTCCTGCAGGTCAGTGTGCCAAAGGACTTGATCCCCTCTGCCTCGCCAGTAGGCGACCGTGCTCCCGTGCTCCTCACCCCGGTCGCGGTCCTCGGCAAAGAACCGTCATCGGGAGTGTCCCTCTCTTCCTATAGAAGGAATCTCTAGGGCCAGCTGAGGCCAACCCAGAGTCCGCACCACCAACTCTGGGTAGAGGGGCTTGCACGTCCCCAAGCATAGCAGGAGTACGTGGCGGTCGAATAGCAGGCGACCCACCGCCACCGCTGGGTGAGACGCATCCGCCTCCCTCAAGTACGGGGTCCAAACCACCTGCAGAAGAGAACACTAGTCAGTCACATCAAAAGGGTATTTAAAGCAAGAAAGAAAGAGTGCTAGTTGAGATTTATACTTGGTCATGAGGGTAGAGGTCTAGGCTCGCCCGCACGTCCTCGATGTGTCGATCTGTCACCCTCGGATCGGGCCACCCCCCACCGGGCCATAAGGGGTACCATGGCCTGGCTCCCCTCTGTTTGCACACCATGTCCCATGGGGAAGCGGGTGTACCCCCAGATCTGTGAGACAAGAAGAAAAGATGTCAGTCAGGTAATTTATCAATTTTATTCAATGAAGAGCATTAAAGGAAAGTTACATACCTATAGGAAGGGGTGAAGCCCCTGGTGCTCTGAGAATGCCGCGATCTACTGGGAAGGAGTGAGAAAAGGTGTCCCAGCATCGCGGCGCCCCAAGTATAGCACCCTGCCTGCTCCAAGTCTCGTAGAAGCAGCATGAACTTGCAGTTCATCTGCGATGACTGCATCGAGAAGAGGAGCCGCCCGAAAAGGTACACCATGAAGATCGGACGGACCACTCCTCGCTTTTCTTCCCCCAGCTGGATCGACGCCCAGACACCGGCGCCGAACTCCTCAAGGGTCTCCAAAGCTCCCCGCCTCCCGCTTCTCAGCCCTACGGCCTTTGACAGGGATCCGAGCAGGATGCTCCGGATCGGCCGCCTCCTCCCTGCCACAAACTCTGGTCCTAAAAGCTCCACCACGTCATCATAATAGTCTCTCCTCTCATGTCCTACTACCAGATCTCCCTGAACTGGTAGTCCTGTTAGATACGCCACATCCTCCAATGTGGGTATCATGTGCCCCCAAGGCATAATGAATGCCTTGCAGTCCTCGTCCCACCTCTCCCTCAGTGCCTCTAGGTATGGGACGTCTACGTGGAATGGGCGTTCAGCTAGGAGGTGTCCAAACCCCATCTATGCACCCGCGTCTGCTGGGCCTTCAGTAGCGCCCTGTACCACGCCCAACATAGGTCCCACGTCACTTTGCTCCTCATTCTGCCTTTTCCCTGCACAAAACACAGAAAATTAAACGTCAATATCGATTGCCGTCAAGAAGAATTGGCGTAAAGGATATTGCCGTTTAACCAGAGTTTACGGTAGGTTAGTGGCCGTCGAGTTCAACCGTTGACGTCCAGAAGACCTATTTTGCGTAAATGGGACAGTGTGTCGACACACTCAGTGGTAGTGTCGACACACTCCGGCTAAAACTCAAAAACGTGAATTTCTCTGGACATGTGGCTGCTTAGGAATTAAGGGATTTGACCTAGGGTTTTGTGCCCACGTACTCCAAGGCTTCTTATGGACATATGGGGCTATAAATACCCATGTTTTCTATACTCCAAGTATCCCCACAAGGAGAGAGACTAGACATCTCCAGAAAAGGTGTGGCGGCTGCAGAAAGGGAAAAAAGGGAGCAAGCAGTGCTGTTTGGATGGAGAACGTAAAGAAGAAGAGAAGAGAAGAGGAGAGAGGATAAAGTATCAACATCCAGAAAGGGAGCAAGCAGCGCCATCAGATTGAGGAGCAGAAGAGCAGCAAAGGAAGAAGAAGAACTGGCAATCCGGATGCCACTGAAGCAGAGCATCGTGGATTGAATAAGATATCCAACAAATTCCTTCAAGCATCTTCAATCCAAGCTTCTGCAAGTCTTCTTCATCAAGGAACATCCAAGTCACATCTATTTCATTTATTTTCTTGGAGTGTTCATCTAGTTTTTCATTGTGTGATCTGTGCATGTGTTCTACACAAATCACTTAATTCTGTTTGTTCGATTTTTGTAATTGTATTGAGATAGATCAGGCTAGAGGATCTATTCTCTAATTGAGCTTGTTCTAGCAGAACTTGGATCTTTCGTGGTCCAAAGGTTTTGAGTCGTAGTGCTCCGATTTTGAGCCGTTGTGCTCAAGTGCTTATGAGTCATCGTACTCATAAGTGGTTTGTGGAGTAGGCCGTCATACCTATCTCCTGGTTTTCTTTGAGTCATTGTACTCAAGGGTTAGGAGTCGTCGTGCTCCGGTTATTTCTTGAGTCGTCGTGCTCAAGGGTGTTTGGAGTCATCGTGCTCCGGTGTGAGTTGTACTCTTTTGAGTAGGAGCCTCACTGTGTGAGGGGTGGACGTAGGAGTCACTGGAGGTGATTTCTGAACCACCTAAAATCCTCTGTGCAGTGGTTTGAATTGTGGTTTCAGTTTGTATTACGCTAGATCCATGAATAGGGATTTCGTTCACACTTGTATTGATTTTCTCACGCACACTAATCACACATATTGCATCTGTTCAGTGGGGTTTCATTTGAATAGATATCTTAATTCGAAGTAATTTTTAAATTGCTTTAGTTTCCGCTGCAAATCTATTCACCCCCCCCCCCCCCTTCTACCTTTTCCATTATCCACTTATCCGATCTTTCAATTGGTATTAGAGACAGGTTAGCCACTCTAATTGTTAGATGTATTCCTTGTTACACTGATTCACTGTGATTAGATCTAATAGTTTTTTAAGTTTTGGTATAATGGCAAATCTCTTTAATTTGCATGAATTTCCTAGTATAATTTCAGAGAAATCACCAGTCTCACTTTCCTCAGGTTTTTCAAGGAAGCACAAAGAAAAGGAGCAAAAAGAATTCACAACTGCTCAATGGCAAAGAAGAGCCTCAATGAATCCAAAATCAACAATTCAGAAGGTTGTGGCTCTCACTGCACATTCTAAGAGCTTAGAGCATTCTTCATCCTGATCAGAACACAAGAGTTCAAATGGGTTTACAAGGTCAGGTAATCAATTCCAGATCCATTTATAAATTCTAATTCTGACTCTGATGTAAATGAAGGCATGTCTTATGTTGATTGATTGAATTCTGTGAAAAGATGCAAAATCTTAATGCAAAGCTGAACACTAAAAATAAAGATTTGAAAAAGACTTTAAAACATTGCCACAAAGAGAGTGAAAAATGAAAAATACACTTGAATTGCTCCAAAACAATGATAAGATCCTTCACAAGAAAATGAGAATTTGAAAATTGAAGTTCAAAAACTGAATTCTGAAAAAGAAAGTTTGAAAGATAAAATCAAAATTTGTGAAAACAAGTTGTCCAAGTTGAAAGAAAATCACGACCAGTTGGAATATGAAAATCTTGATTTGAAAGATGAAAATGGAAGACTGATTGATCTCAATGAAAACTTCAAATTTGATAATGATCATTAAACAACAGATTTCTAACATGGCTCATGACCATCAAATAAATGAAAGATGCAAACAACTTGTTGAAAAAAAATAGTCATCTAAAAAGGAAGATTGAATGCTTGTTGCATGACAAACCTTTGGACAATGACTGTAGCAATTTAAGTAATAAAATTGTTGATTTGGAAAAACAAATTGCTCAATTTGAAAATAAAAGAACAGATGAAAAATGGTTTGGATGACATGCTAAAAGCTTCAAATTTAGAAAAAGAAGTTGTTGTTTTAAAAGCTGAAAAACATAAGCTTCAACATAAATTGAAAAATACTAAATACACAAGTCTTACTTCTGTGAGAGATAAGAAAAATGAAAATAAAACAAAATTAACATTTGTTAAAGTTGCTGCGAATAGAACTCTGTTAATTCTAATGAAAAACTAGTGAAAGTTCTTGTTCAGAAACAGACACAGAAAAAGAAGAATGCTACTGTCAAGAAGATTCATCTACTTCCTCCATCAGTCCAAAAACTTCAAGACAAGTTCCAAGTTCACATCATGCCAAGAGCCACCAAAAGGTACCTCATTATCTTCATGGTAAGCCTCCTCACATGAAAAGGAGATTCCAGCAAATGCATATATGCCAAGGTAAGTACCAGGTGAGAAATGATCTCATTTGCTTTAATTGTAATGAACCTGGTCATTTAGCCAAATTTTGCTGGAATAGAGATCAACATTTCCATAAATATGCCAAATCAGTCTGGTGCTTCACATGTCATAAATTTATGCATACTTCTAGGGAATGTTGGCATAGAATTGATAATCTTGTGCATGCTCCCATGTTTCATGTTAATGTACATAAGAATAAAGATCATGTTCATGCTGAAAGCACTCAACAATTCTATGTACATAAAAAGGAACTATTGCACAAAAGATCTCTTCTGAATTCCATGTTAAAAAATCTCAATGATAAAAATATAAAACAAATTGTTCAGTATGTTAGTGGTACATTGTATACCAATAATTCTAAGATTAGAAACCAAGATTCTAGTGTTTCTAGTCTTCAGAAAAATGCACCCATATCAAATCCATTGGATTCAAAAATCGTTGTTGTAATTCATGGAAGATCCTTAGGACCCAAACAAGTTTGTGTTCTGAAATGTGCTGCTTGAATGATGGATGCAGGGATCCCTGTAGTCAATTTAAAGATGAAGGCTTCATGACAAAGGCTACAAGGAAAGTAAGTGAAGAGAATGAAAGAAAATGAAAATCTCACCAGGTAAATACTTCTGCGAGATTCCCTGCTAAATAAAAACTGAAATCAATTGGGACTCTTATGCAAAGATCAATTGGTATATCAAATGGTGAACTATGGAAGGACAAGTCATGCATGTCTAAATTATCATTATGTGTGAGGAATAACCTCCGCCAAGTACCAATGATCTGCCTTGTGTAAGAGTCATTAATTTTAAAAAAAAAATAAAAAAATGGTTGTCATTGAAAATGATTGCTTGCTTATTTCATTTCTTCCATGATGATTTTAGCTTGAATTACTTGCAAAATTTTCACATCATTCACATGTAACTAAGAATCATGATTTTCTTGAAAATGCTCAGAAACTCCATGTGAATATAAATTGAACACTTCATGAAAACATAGATGTATTGAGTAAGGCAAAAGAAATTTGGAACTAATTCTGCTCATAGTTCTGTCAATGAAAGAAATGCATCTATACCAAAAATAAATCATTTTGGATTCAAAATCTTTATTGCACTCTAACATTGATTTCATTGCAGGACCCAAACAATTGTGGGTCCCAAAACCAGCTTGATCAGCAAGCTGAGGAGTCTTGCAGCCATACATTGTAATGGATTCAAGATATTGGCTGTGCAAGACAAGAAATGATTGGAGAACATAGGTAAATCTTTGAAAAGCAATTGAAGTCCATTCAGGTAAAACTTCTTTATCATTTCAAATTTGAATTGCCTGAACTAAAATGATGTTTGATTTTTTTTTACTGAAAATGTGTTCTGATGCTACTCCCAACAATGATTTGTATCACAACAATTGAAATCATGTTTGCTTGTTGTGCTCATGACTCCTTGTGCATATCTTCTGTTTTGACTTCTGATATATCAAATGATGACATGTGAAAATAAGATATCTTGTTTGGAAGCTATCATTATGTGTGAGTAAAATACTCCGCTAGTACCAAAAGTCATGTTATGCATAAAGCTAATTGTATGCATAATCATGTGAATTGCTTGCTAGCTTTTTCATTCCATGCACATTAAGGGGGAGTGAATTTGAAAAAGTGCAAAAATGTTCTTGAAAATGCAATGAATTTCATGCTAAAACTAAAGAATAATTGACCTTTTTACCGTGACTATGTGGTATATCAAATGGTGAAATGTGAAAGGACAAGTTAGGCTTGTCTGGAAACTCTCATCATGTGTGAGAAAAATTCTACGCCAAGTATCAATAGTCATTTTCTGCATAAAGGTCATCAAGAAATATTGTAAGGCCCTCGAATTTTGTCCTTTTATTTGATATCATGTATGGATTCGTGCTTCTGTGTAAATATCATGTGTGCATATGTAGGTAACTATGAACATATTAGCTGGGTGTACTTATGTGTGCATGTGTAAATTAATTGTAAATAGTGGATGATTGCATGGTATAGTAGTGTGTATATTATACTATATGTATTGCATGCATAGACATAGTGTACATAGGGTTTTCTGCATGGGTTTTAAGCTCTGGCCGAAGAGCAAATTGGCGTCAACATGGATGGACGTCCATGATGAGTCAACGTCCATGTCGATGGACGCCAACACTAAAGTAGACAGCCATCTATGTGGACATCTACTTCTCTGATTTTCTGTGCGCAGCAGACCCCGAAATTCTGGATTGGGCTTGCTCACCGATTGGGGAGATGTCCCCAACGGCTCTCACCTCTCCCATCATGCCTTGCGTGAGATCCCAAGCCCCATTTTATAAAACACTACCCCTTGCAACCTGTAGGAGCTCTCTTGCTCTTTGCAAAGAGGGAAACCCTAACTGTGAGAGAACAAGAGAAAACCTGATCTTTGTGGGCTTTGATCCGCGATTGGAGGCTTCTTTCAGTGTTCTACCATGACTAGGAGGAAGTCTGGACATAGAGGAAGCTTCTCCAACGACTGGTTGCAGCTTACATCAACCTAGAATTTGGAGGAAGGAGTTTGTGGAGGCTTCTTGGCACTGCCCAAGGAGAGCTTCCTCAGCCATTTAGATCCCCTTGGAGATTTTTGCTGAGGCAAGTAACCCTTACCCGTTGTCCATCTGTATGTCAAGTAGGTCATAGGCATTTTCTGAGATTTATTTCGTGTCCTGGAACCCCTACATTCACCCATCTTTGGAGTTCGGTCTGTGTTTCTGCACAGACAGGAACATAACGGCATGATCTCTTACCGTTAAGCTCTTCATTTGCCGGCAGACGATGTTGTCGTTAACCTCTGTAAACGGCTAGCCTTTGCCGTTTAGTTCTTCAGACAGAACAGTGAGTTGTTCTTACTTCTATATGACTATTTTCTGGATTTCCTTCACATGAGGATATATTGTAAACATTATATGTTATGTAATATAGATAATGGAATGTGTTGTGAGATTTTTATGTATTTCTGCAATTAGTATAAATTGTTAGGTTTATGTGAAATTCATGATTAGATGAGACCTTGAATGTGGCAGAGTTCTGTTCATATGATCCCTACGAAATTTCAGTGCCATAAAATTGTTGAGTGATGTGCATGTATGTCAGTCCTGGTTCTGAAAATTTGGGAATTTTCCCATGACTATGCTATTTGTTATAATTTCTGTATGGAAAAATAGGGAGCATGTGTAGGATGTTTTAAAATTTCAGTAAATTGTATGATGCTTGATAAATTCGGGGAAAATTCATGTGATAATATGAATGTTAGATGCAGGTTAGTGAACTATTAAATCTGACCTTGACACTATGCTTCTATGATAAACTACCTTATGAATGGCATGTGAATGAGTATTTTAATTTCTGTAAAATCAATGTAGCTTAGAAAATATGAAAATGTGCATGTGTGATCTGAAACCTGCCAACAGCATGTGGTTAAAATTTCGTGTGATTTGGGCAACAGTAGATGAGGTTGTGAAATTTCCATGTGAAATTTAGTTATTAAAGTATGCTTATTGTGGTTATGATTGTTAATGAAAATCCAAACATGATTAGTGTAGATTCCTAAGTATTAAACTCTGTTAACAGCAACATCATGTTAGGGAAAACTGAATCATGTGCCAAGTGGTGAAATGTAAGTCATGTGTCCAATTGTGTGAGAACTATATGTATAATAAACAGGAAAATATGTAAAATGTGCCGTGTGTGACACTGCTTCCATAGAGGGCTGTGGAACTGTACCGTGGAAAAGTCCGCACGGGAAAGTTCAATGTGTTTAGAATCCTATGGGCATTGGGATGAAATCCTGGAGGTGGACAAGTACCACTGGCTAGGGTGGAGATTACTTCTCCCGGTCTGCGCAGTACCAAGAGCCATCACTGTGTTGCCTAGGTGGCGTCTATGTGTTATGTGAATGTCTCCTTCTAATGGTGGTTTGGACTATGTGTCATGGCATCTAAATGTGAACAATGTGAATGTGTATATGTGGCATTATGTAGTGTGAACATGTGAATGTGTAATGTGTAAGTGAACATGTGAATGCGTAAATGTGTAAACATGTGAAACCAATGTGTTAGAATGTGAAATTGTGATTTATGATATGATAATTTTAGATTCATGTCAAAACAACAACCTTAATGTGTTTGAAATGGTGGTTTACATGTGCAAAAGTAGGTAGAATCCATGTTAGGAGTATTTCCTTTTTATTTGTGAAAATCCCATGCTTAATTTGCTATCATATTGTAGCTTAAATGTAAATGTAGCTCTCATGTGGATAGATAAGTAGAAAGCATGCGGTAGGTATTTTATTTTGGAGTGACATGAACCATGTTTCCTGTGTTATAAAGTTTGATAGAAGTAACATGGTAGGTTCTTCTTAAGGTTGTTCAAGCATGCTACATGTATTGATTAATGTCATTGAATGTAAATTGCCTATGCGACGTATGCATGTATGATGTGTATGGAAGTTACTTGCTGAGTCTTTTAGACTCACCCTTGCTTCGGCGTACAGGTTTAGCAGCAGATCCTACTTCCTTGGAGGAGACCGTTGAGAGCGACTCTGAGCGAGGAGAGTAGTTGTGGTGGATTGTCGACTTGTACTTCCTTTTCATAGTATGTAATTGAGACTTATGAGATTGAAGCTTATGTAAATTGTGGATGAACAATGTAATTTGAATTTTTTATTTCATTATGTGGACTTAGTTCCATAAATTGTTATTTGGATCATGTATGTTTAATGTGGATGATAAAATGAAAAGACAATAGTTCTTTTACTTCTGCTACTCTGTATTCATATTTGTGTACATCTCAATCATATGCATTAGTGCTTGGGTAAATGTCCCACTGTGACGAGACTCACTATACCGACGTGGATTGGTATAATCGTACCGGTTTAAGGATGGTCATCGTAGAGATTGGTATCAGAGTGACTGGTTGAGACTGTACATAAATATACATAAGTCATCATCTCCATTACATGCTAAGTCTTTATAGAGTTGTCCACATGTGTAGAATTGATTAATATTGAATGAAAGATAGATAAGAAAGTGGTTAGGGACTAAATAACGTAGTTTTTAATAATGATTAAATTAATTGCAACTTATGGCTTCATGCGGTAGACGAGGTGGTGTACCTACTCGTGATGGCGAGCAGAGGAGAGATGAGCCTAGACGTGAGGACCAAATTGAGCAGCAAGCCCCGGCACCTCAGGGTCCTATACTTCCCCCACCGCCGCCAGTGGATTATGGAGTGTTCATGCAGGGTCTAGTGCAGGCCATGCAGACACAGGCCCACACCCAGGCTACACTCCAGGCTCAGATGGAGGCTCAGGTTGGACTAATAAAAATAAAGAGTAGTTTGTTTTATTTAATTGCATGATGTTGTGTTGAATATGCATTGCTTGTTGTCTGTTGTAGCAGGCCCAGGTTCCAGTTCCCCAGGCTCAGGACCATGGTGGACACTCCATCATGGAAAGATTCAAGAGGATGTTGCCACTCTCTTTTAAGGGGGAGAGCGAACCATTACTAGCTGAGAGCTGGATAAGGGAGATCGAGAAAATCTTCCGGGCTGTTAGGTGTGCGGACGAGGACAAGGTCGCTTTAGCCACCTATATGCTACAGGTATGTGTTAGTTTTATATGTTTGCTTACCCTGTTAAACAAGAGCTGTTAGTTGGTGCTTATGAAGGTTGTGTTGCAGGAGAGAGCTGATGTGTGGTGGGCTTCCTTACTGCGTACCCGATTCGAGGACGGTGCTATTGATGTTGCTTCGGACGAGTTCGTGAGGCTCTTTCGGGCCAAGTTCGTCCCCGAGCATATCCAGGACATGATGGAGCAGGAGTTCCTTTCCTTGACTCAGGGCTTCAAGACTGTACTGAAGAATTATGCCAGGTTTGCTGAGTTATCTAAGTATGCACCTCACATAGTAGCTGATGAACGCAGGAAGGCAAAGAAGTTTGTGATGGGCCTTAAGCCATCACTAGGACGAGGCTAGTGGCATTCGATCATCGTACCTTGGACGAGACCCTTAGCGCTGCTTGTAGGCAGGAGGGTGAAATGGAGCAATACCTCGAGGAGAAGAAAGCTTTGCAAAAGAGACCTGCTGCCCCTTTCCAGTGGCAGGATAAGAAAAAGGCAGCGTACCACACACCGCAGCGTCCAGTGGCAGTCAACAGTACTCAGGTACCTTCTCAACGTTCCCCTGATGTGAAGAAGGAGTGTCCCCATTGCGGGAAGACACACGGTGGTATGGAGTGTTGGATGGTAGTGGGAAAATGCTTAAAGTGCGGGAGCAGTGACCACAAGATCAAGGATTGTCCGAGACTTCAGAAGGGAGTCCAGCGCAGAGCGCCAACCCCAGAAGTGGTAGCAGCAGACGCTCCAGCTACAGGAAGACTAGGAAGGCCTCGAGCCCAAGCTCGAGTGTTTGCCCTAGCGCGAGAGGACGCCGAGCAGGCAGAGCATGTCACCAAAGGTATGGTTTTACTTCTAGGTGTGCACGCTCAGGTTTTGTTCGATACGGGTGCCACTCACTCGTTTATCTCCAAGCGGTTTGCTAGGCAGTTAGCTATAGAGTCAGGCATAGAGTCTGAGGATTTAGATGTCCCGTTGTCTGTACACACACATGTAGGTACGGTATCGACTGGGAAGTGTATTCCGTCGTTACCTGTGTGCATTGAGGATAGAGTCCTGGAAGGGTGTTTCTTCTTGCTAAGGATGAAGGACTATGATGCTATTCGTGGCCTGGATTGGCTAGAGGAGCACTATGCGTTAGTAGATTATCGTCGGAAGAGGATTGTTTTCTGCATTCCTGGTGAGGACGAGTTCTCCCATCCCTTGCCAAGAAACTTGGCGGGAAAGTTGGTCATCTCTGCCATGAAGGCGATGCGCATGGTAAACAAGGGTTGTGACGCTTTTCTTGCTAGCGTAGTGTTAATACCCGAGGCTTGTGAGTCACCTAGTCTTGTAGAGATCGAGGTAGTGCAGGATTTTCCAAACGTCTTTCCCGATGATTTGTCTGGATTGCCACCGGATAGAGAGATAGAGTTCACCATAGAGTTGCTTCTGGGCACCTCTCCTATCTCGAAGGCTCCATATCGTATGGCACCTACGGAGTTAGCTGAGTTAAGGAAGCAGTTGAAAGAATTGCTAGATAAGGGATTCATTCACCATAGTGTTTCCCCTTGGGGGCGCACCTGTCTTATTTGTAAAGAAGAAGGATGGATCACTTAGGTTATGCATCGATTATATGAAGCTAAACTAAGTGACAGTGAAGAATAGGTATCCCTTACCTCGTATTGATGATTTGTTTAACCAGCTGCAAAATGCATCAGTCTTTTCTAAGATCGATTTACGACCTGGTTATCATCAACTGAGGATCAGGAGCGAGGATGTGTCCAAGACGGCATTCAGATCTCGTTATGGACATTATGAGTTTTTGGTTCTTCCTTTTGGATTGACCAATGCCCCTGCAGCGTTCATGGATCTCATGAACAAGGTGTTTAGGCCGTATTTAGATAGCTTTGTTGTGGTGTTTATAGATGATGTGTTGGTCTACTCTCCGGATGAGGCCACACACCATCAGCATTTGAGGGTAGTGTTAGAGGTTCTCCGTCAGCACAAGTTGTATGCAAAATTCAGCGAGTGCAATTTTTGGTTGCGTGAGGTTCGTTTTCTTGGGCATGTTATCTCTAGTGCTGGTGTAGAAGTTGATCCAGCAATGGTCCAGGCAGTTATGGATTGGGAGACCCCCAAGACCCCTTCGGAGATTCGTAGTTTTCTGGGTTTGGCTGGTTACTATCGGCGATTCATTGAGGGATTTTCATCCATCGCCGCCCCATTGACTCAACTTACCAGAAAGGGGGTGAAGTTTGTGTGGTCCGAGACATGTGAGAGTAGCTTTCAATTATTGAAGGCTAAACTTACTTCCGCTCCGGTATTGGTATTACCTAGTGGTGCTGAAGGTTTTGCCATTTATACGGATGCATCTCGGATTGGCTTAGGCTGTGTACTAATGCAGCAAGGAAGGGTAGTGGCGTATGCTTCTCTCCAAATGAAGGAGCATGAGCGTAACTATCCGACTCATGATTTGGAGCTTGCGGTAGTGGTTCATGCACTAAAGATCTGGAGGCACTATCTTTATGGTGTCAAATTTAAGGTGTTCACTGACCAAAAGAGCTTGAAGTATCTCTTCTCCCAGAAAGAACTAAACCTACGACAGAGGAGATGGATTGAGTTCCTCAAAGACTACGACTTCGATCTTCAATATCATCCAGGAAAGGCGAATGTCGTAGCGGATGCTCTTAGCAGGAGGAGGTCTTCGCTCAAGCAGGATTGGAAGATGTTGGAGGATGCGGCGTGTTCGATGGCTGAGTTAGAGCCCTTATGTCAGGCTTTTGTGGCTCAGTTATCCCTTAGGTCTTCGGTGTTGGATGAGGTGATCGAGCAATAGAAAGCCGACCCTAGACTCCAAGAGTTAGTGGGCAAGGCAGGCATCGCTCATGATGAGGATGGCGTGATTAGATTCCACCATCGAGTGTGTGTCCGTGACATGGTAGATGTCCGTGAGCATGTTTTAGCAGAAGCTCATAGGTCGAGATTCTCTATTCATCCGGGTAACACTAAGATGTACTAGGATTTGAAGAGGTCTTTTTTGTGGTCTGGCATGAAGAGAGATGTAGCGGATTATGTATCTAGGTGTCTAGTATGTCAGCAAGTGAAGGCCGAGCGGCAGCGACCATCTGGTCTTATGCAGAAGATGGACATCCCAGTTTGGAAGTGGGAAGCTGTCACTATGGATTTTGTTTCTGGTTTGCCTCGATCCAGACGGGGTAATGACTCGATTTGGGTAGTCGTAGATAGATTCTCGAAGACTGTGCACTTCTTGCCTATGAAGAAGAAGCAGTCAGTAGAGAGCTTGGCTAGATTGGATGTCAGTAGCATTATTAGGTTGCATGGTGTGCCGAAGTCGATCATTTCGGATCGAGATCCGAGATTTACTTCGAGGTTATGGAAGGGTCTTCAGGATGCTTTAGGTTCGGAGCTGAAGCTCAGTTCGGCGTTCCATCCCCACATAGATGGACAGTCCGAGAGGACTATCCAGACGCTCGAGGATATGTTGAGAGCGTGTGTGCTGGATTGGAAGGATGACTGGGAGCGTCATCTACCTCTTGTGGAGTTCACATACAACAACAGTTTTCATGCGAGCATTGGTATGGCTCCATTTGAGGCGTTGTATGGAAGGCCTTGCAGATCTCCTTTATGTTGGGAGGAGACCGGCGATAAGCAGTTGATCGGTCCGGAGTTAGTTCAGGAGACTTCGGATAAGATCCAGCTTATCAAGAAGAGGCTTGTTGCGGCACATGATAGGCATAAGAGCTATGCTGACAACAGGAGGAAGGATTTGGAGTTCGAGATGGGTGAGCATGTCTTTTTGAAGATTTCACCTACTCGCGGTGTCGTCAGGTTTGGCAGGCATAGCAAATTAAGTCCCAGATTCATTGGCCCGTATGAGATTCTCAGGCGTTTAGGTAGCGTGGCTTACGAGCTAGCTTTGCCTCCGGCTTTAGCTAGTGTTCATCCCGTTTTCCACGTATGTATGCTCAGGAAGTATGTTCGAGATCCATCTCATGTTATTAGTCACGAGCCAGTGGAGATCCAGCCAGATCTATCGTATGTGAAGCAACCAGTAGCCATTCTTGACCGGAAGGTTCAGCACCTCCGAAACAAGAGTATTACATCAGTGAAGGTTCTATGGCGGAACTTCTCATGAGAGGAGGCTACTTGGGAGCTTGAGGATGCGATGAGGAAGAAGTATCCTCATTTGTTTAAGTAGTGTTGTTTAAACTTCAAGGACGAAGTTTCCTTAAGGGGAGTGGGTGTAAGGCCCTCGAATTTTGTCCTTTTATTTGATATCATGTATGGATTCGTGCTTGTGTGTAAATATCATGTGTGCATATGTAGGTAACTATGAACATATTAGCTAGGTGTACTTACGTGTGCATGTGTAAATTAATTGTAAATAGTGGATGATTGCATGGTGTAGTAGAGTGTATATTATACTATATGTATTGCATGCATAGACATAGTGTACATAGGGTTTTCTACATGGGTGTTAAGCTCTGGCCGAAGAGCAAATTGGCGTCAACATGGATGGACGTCCATGATGAGTCAACGTCCATGTCGATGGACGCAAACACTAAAGTAGACGGCCATCTATGTGGATGTCTACTTCTCTGATTTTCTGTGTGCAGTAGACCCCGAAATTCCGGATTAGGCTTGCTCACCGATTGGGGAGATGTCCCCAACGGCTCTCACCTCTCCCATCATGCCTTGCATGATATCCCAAGCCCCATTTTATAAAAACACTACCCCTTGCAACCTGTAGGAGCTCTCTTGGCTCTTTGCAAAGAGGGAAACCCTAAGTGTGAGAGAACAAGAGAAAACCTGATCTTTGTGGGCTTTGATCCGGCGATTGGAGGCTTCTTCCAGTGTTCTACCACGACTAGGAGGAAATCTGGACATAGAGGAAGGCATCTCCAACGACTGGTTGCAGCTTACATCAACCTAGAACCCGGAGGAAGGAGTTTGTGGAGGCTTCGTGGCACTGTCCAAGGAGAGCTTCCTCAACCATTTAGATCCCCTTGGAGATTTTTGCTAAAGCAAGTAACCCTTACCCGTTGTCCATGTGTATGTCTAGTAGGTCTTAGGCATTTTCTGAGATTTATTTCGTGTCTTGGAACCCCTACATTCACCCATCTTTGGAGTTCGGTCTGTGTTTCTACACAGACAGAAACTTAACAGCATGATCTCTTGTCGTTAAGCTCTTCATTTGGTGGCAGACGATGCTGCCGTTAACTTCTGTGAACGGCCAGCCTTTGTCGTTTAGTTCTTCAGGACAGAACAGTGAGTTGTTCTTCCTTCTATATGACTATTTTCTGGATTTCCTTCGCATGAGGATATATTGTAAACATTATATGTTATGTAATATAGATAATGGAATGTGTTGTGAGATTTTTATGTATTTCTGCAATTAGTATAAATTATTAGGTTTATGTGAAATGCATGATTAGATGAGACCTTGAATGTGGCAGAGTTCTATTCATATGATCCCTGCGAAATTTCAGTGCCATAAAATTGTTGAGTGATGTGCATGTATGTTAGTCCAGGTTTTGAAAATTTTCGAATTTTCCCATGACCATGCTATTTGTTATAATTTCTGTATGGAAAAATAGGGAGCATGTGTAGGATGTTTTAAAATTTCAGTAAATTGTATGATGCTTGATAAATTCGGGGAAAATTCATGTGATAATATGAATGTTAGATGCAGGTTAGTGAACTGTTAAATCCGACCTTGACACTATGCTTCTATGATAAACTACTTTATGAATGGCATGTGAATGAGTATTTTAATTTTTGTAAAATCAATGTAGCTCAAAAAAATATGAAAATGTGCATGTGTGATCTGAAACCTGCCAACAACATGTGGTTAAAATTTCGTGTGATTTGGGCAACAGTAGATGAGGTTGTGAAATTTCCATGTGAAATTTAGTTATTAAAGTATGCTTATTGTGGTTATGATTGTTAATGAAATTCCCAACATGATTAGTGTAGATTCCTAAGTGTTAAACTCTGTTAACAGTAGCATCATGTTAGGGAAAACTGAATCATGTGCCAAGTGGTGAAATGTAAGTCATGTGTCCAATTGTGTGATAACTGTGTATAATAAACGGGAAAATGTGTAAAATGTGTCGTGTGTGACACTGCTTCCATAGAGGGCTGTGGAACTGTACCGTGGAAAAGTCCCCACGGGAATGTTCAATGTGTTTAGAATCATATGGGCATTAGGATGAAATCCTGGAGGTGGACAAGTACCACTGGTTAGGGTGGAGATTACTTCTCCCGGTCTGCGCAGTACTAAGAGCCGTCACTGTGTTGCCTAGGTGGCGTCTATGTGTTATGTGTTATGTGAATGTGTCCTTCTAATGGTGGTTTGGACTATGTGTCACAGCATCTAAATGTGTACAATGTGAATGTGTATATGTGGCATTGTGTAGTGTGAACATGTGAATGTGTAATGTGTAAGTGAACATGTGAATGCGTAAATGTGTAAACATGTGAAACCAATGTGTTAGAATGTGAAATTGTGATTTATGATATGATAATGTTAGATTCATGTCAAAATAGCAACCTTATTGTGTTTGAAATGGTGGTTTACATGTGCAAAAGTAGGTAGAATCCATGTTAGGAGTATTTCCTTTTTATTTGTGAAAATCCCATGCTTAATTTGCTATCATATTGTAGCTTAAATGTAAATGTAGCTCTCGTGTGGATAGATAAGTAGAAAGCATGCGGTAGGTATTTTATTTGGAGTGACATGAACCATGTTTCCTGTGTTATAAAAGTTTGATAGAAGTATCATGGTAGGTTCTTCTTAAGGTTGTTCAAGCATGCTACATGTATTGATTAATGCCATTGAATGTAAATTGCCTATGCGACGTATGCATGTATGATGTGTATGGAAGTTACTTGCTGAGTCTTTTAGACTCACCCTTGCTTCGGCATACAGGTTTAGCAGCGGATCCTACTTCCTTGGAGGAGACCGTTGAGAGCGACTCCGAGCGAGGAGTGTAGTTGTGGTGGATTATCGACTTGTACTTCCTTTTCATAGTATGTAATTGAGACTTATGTAAATTGTGGACGAACAATGTAATTTGAATTTTTTATTTCATTATGTGGACTTAGTTCCTTAAATTGCTATATGGATCATATATGTTTAATATGGATGATGAAATGAAAAGACAGTAGTTCTTTTACTTCCGCTACTCTGTATTCATATTTGTGTACATCTCAATCATATGCGTTAGTGCTTGGGTAAATGTCCCATCGTGACGAGACTCACTATACCGACGTGGATTGGTATAATCGTACCGGTATAAGGAGGGTCGTCGCAAATATGAAAATCACAAAAACTTTATTTTAAGTCTTTGAAACATTTTTGAGTTTTTTAAAAACTTTTCTCCTTCAATAAATTGTCTGTTGATATATGCTTGATCATGTTCATACTCTTTCTGTGCAAACTGCTTGGAATGAACATATCTGAATTGCTTAAATGATCATTTCATATCATGCATATCTTATGGGGGAGTAAGTCAAAAGAATCTTTGAGTGAAATGCTGGAGAAATATTCTTTCATATTTGATTTATCAACAACTCCCATTCAGTTTATTGACAAATCTTCTTGCAAATAAATTCCTCACTCTCACATTGCATTGGCATTCTTGGTATATCAAATAGTGATTTGAAGAAAGGCAAGTTAGGCTTGTCTAGACACTTTCACTATGCGTGAGTATATGTCTCCACCAAGTATCAAGAGCCTCGTATGCAATTGTTGAGGGGTAGTCCTTGTCTTTCAATAAAACATTCTTGTTCATTCTGCTTTCACTACATTCCTATTTCTCCAATAATCTTCATGTTCACCTTGTGAGGGGAAGATACATCAAAGGGGAATCATTGTCATATTTCTTGAACTTACTTGTCTATTTTGAACCCCAAAGTCATCAGAATTTTTGAGTCCTTGTGCTATTTTCTTATGAGAGAAATAAAACGTTGTAACTAAACTCATTGTGCATTTAGTTTAATTTTAAAGATTCATTATCATTTCAAGGTTAAGCAATCTTAATACTAAATGTTTTTAAAATAATTTGCAAAACACTATTATAGGCACATGAGTGGCTTTAATATTTCACATGTGTATGTTTAAGCTTCATTTTAACCACATATTAAGAATAATTTTTCTAAATTCGTAGTCACGACTTTTCTGGTCAAAGCAAACATATTCCTGCAAAACATCAAAAGAAAATGATCAACAATCTGGAAAGATACAAACAGAGCAATGCATATTCTTGAACCACTGAGTAACCGGGCCATTTCACCTAAAAAAAAGTGATTTGTTTTGTGTCAAAAAGTGGAAATCAAAGTTTTCAACTCTGTATAAGATAATGAAAGTTCAACCACTGAGTAATCAGGAGATCTTACATCTAATCAATGTGATCTCTTGCACTGCAAAGTGAGATTTAACTCATTTATTCTTGTATTCTTTCCCAGTTAAAAATAAAAGAAAATCAAATTGACAGGATGGAAAAGCTTAAAACCTTCATAAAGTTCATGTATACTGAGTTTAGACCTATTATTTTACAGTGTGTTAAACTTAAAGCTCCAAACATCCTTGTTAAATATTTCTGCTCATTCATATAGGTCATTTTTCTTCACATTTGCATCATTATTTTAACTACATTCAGATCATTATATTTTGCTATACTTTGTGTTGAGTGTGTCTTTGCGATTAAACTTTCTTGCACAATACAAAGAACACAATAATTTCTCTCATATGTAAATATCACTTTGCCTCATTTATTTTGATCATTTCTAACCATTCATTTCCTACATTTCATTTCTTGATCTATTAAAATATTTATTTCTCTCTCTTATCTATCTTTTTTATGCTGTCAAAAAGGGGGAGAATGTTCCTTAAAGGAGGAGAAAGTAAAAGTTTCTAGAGGGAGAAAGTTCTTTATAGGGAGAAAGTTCAAAGGGTGTATATGGTCAAGGGGAGTTATTGCAGTCAAGGGAGTCAAGCTATTGGGAGATTGTGCATATGTTTTGTCATCATCAAAAAGTGGGGAGATTGTTGGGTTGAGTGTGTTTTGGAATTTCCTAAAGTTGTATTTTAATGATGACCAATGAACATCACTCATACTTTGATTTTGATGATGACATATTGTGATTTTGATGATGACATGTTGAACATGTTATACATTTTATACATATCACAATAATGCTTAAACAACATGTTTTTGATGTCTAATATCTCATATGTTAATGATAATATTTTGTGCTAATGGCTTATGTGTTAAATTTTCAGGAATATCCATATTTTGTCATGGTAGTGTCGACACACCCATTGATGGTGTCGACACTGGGTCAAAGTTCCTGAAGCTTTTTCATGAAAACATGGTCAAGTGTGTCGACACAGTCCATGATCGTGTCGACACTAGACCCAGTCTCCAGAAGACCCAGTTGCCTGACTGGGACAGTGTGTCGACACAGCCAGTGGCAGTGTCGACACTAGACCCAGCATCGAGAAGACCTGTTTTACGCAAATAGGACAGTGTGTCGACACACTCAGTGGTAGTGTCGACACACTCCAGCTGAAACTCAAAAATGTGAATTTCTCTGGACATGTGGCTGCTTGGGAATTAAGGGATTTGACCTAGGTTTTTGTGCCCACATACCCCAAGGCTCCTTATGAACATATGGGGCTATAAATACCCATGTTTCTTGTACTCCAAGGGCATCCCACGAGAAGAGAAACTAGACATCTCCAGAAAAGAGTGTGGCGGCTGCAGAAAGGGAAAAAGGGAGCAGAGCAGTGCTGTTTGGAAGGAGAACGTAAAGAAGAAGAGAAGAGTAGAGGTGAGAGGATAAAGTATCAGCATCCAGAAAGGGAGCAGAGCAGCGCCATCAGATTGAGGAGCAGAAGAGCAGCAAAGGAAGAAGAAGAACTGGCAATCCGGATGCCACTGAAGCAGAGCATCGTGGATTGAAAACGAATTCCTTCAAGCATCTTCAATCCAAGCTTCTGCAAGTCTTCTTCATCAAGGAACATCCAAGTCACATCTATTTCATTTATTTTCTTGGAGTGTTCATCCAGTTTTTCATTGTGTGATCTGTGCATGTGTTCTACAGAGATCACTTAATTTGTTTGTTCGATTTTTATCATTGTATTGAGATAGATCGGGCTAGAGGATCTATTCTCTAATTGAGCTTGTTCTAGCAGAACTTGGATCTTTCGTGGTCCAAAGGTTTGGAGTCGTAGTGCTCCAGTTTTGAGCCGTTGTGCTCAAGTGCTTATGAGTCGTCGTACTCATAAGTGGTTTGTGGAGTAGGTCGTCATACCTATCTCCTGGGTTTTCTTTGAGTCATTGTACTCAAAGGGTTAGGAGTCGTCGTGCTCTGGTTGTTTCTTGAGTCGTCGTGCTCAAGGGTGTTTGGAGTTGTCGTGCTCCGGTGTGAGTTGTACTCTTTTGAGTAGTAGAGCCTCACTGTGTGAGGGGTGGACGTAGGAGTCACTGAAGGTGATTTCCGAACCACCTAAAAATCCTCTGTGCAGTGGTTTGAATTGTGGTTTAACTTTGTATTACGCTAGATGCATGCATAGGGATTTCGTTCACACTTCTAATTGATTTGCTCACACACACTAATCACACATATTGCATCTGTTCAGTGGGGTTTCATTTGAATAGATATCTTAATTCGAAGTAATTTTTAAATTGCTTTAGTTTCCTCTGTAAATCTATTCAACCCCCCCTTCTAGCTTTGCCATTATCCACTTATCGGATCCTTCAATGGACTTCTCTCCAGTTCTCTTGGACAGCCTATCCCACCTTCTTACTCACTATGTATCTATCCCAAGTCTTCTTGGTCTTCTTCATCAGCTTCTCATTTCTCCCTGAAATGATCATGGTAGTGCAGTGGGATGAAGCTGGGATCCCCCGTGGCATTCCAAGCTAACACTAACACCGGTGTGGCTGGTACACCACCATTTGATCAAGTTCAGTTAGCCACAAATCTCTGTCCTCCCTGGTGCGCACTCTAAACTCAATTGTCCTCATGAACAATGGCCTCACAATGAAGTCCTCCACTGGGAAGTAGCCTAGGTAGTCTCGCCAGGCATCTCTGCTCTTCATGTGTGATGTCACACACTTGATCTCATCATCTGGCTCATACCATGCTCTGCTGCAATGAACTGAACTCTGAAGGAAGATTCTGGAGGGGTTAGGTTGTCTCTCAACAAATTCAAACTTCAAATGAGCTTCCATCGATACCTAAAGCAGGAACAATCTCCCGCACGTGCGTCCGCCTAATGTCATCATTGTGAGGGAGCTGTAAAGGTGTGCCAACACTATAGGGGCTAGTGACTGCCCATGCCATAGCAGAGATAGGATCCTCACATGCTCGTACAGGAGGAAGTCTCCACTGATGGGGAACAAGAACACACCAGCCAGGCAGAGTGTCAATCCCCGGGTCGCCCTCTCGCCACCAATCTCCTTCGCATGTTGGATCAACAACCAGGCCAACCGATCCAGGAAGTTCCCGTGCTTGTTCGTCATCCTCAGCACCTCCTTTTTGTCCCGTAAGATGTCCGCCAGGATCTCATCCCACGGGAGAAGAGGGGTCGTCACATCATAATCCATGGATCGTCTCCACCCCAAGAATAACTCCACCTCTCAAGTAGCACGCTCGTTTCAAATCCCTGGAACACGAACGTGTGTGTGTGTGGGTGCCAGCACTCTACAAGCGCTCCCAGGGCATCAAACCCCCACCACATGTCCTTCATGTTCTTAGCCAAGACCACCATAAAGCTCAGATTCCACGCTCCAATGAAGCTCCTCATATCTATCGTTATGGCATTCATCAAGTTGACCAGCCACGATAAGGCTCGTACCTGGCCCTGGCCTGGGAAGGCAGGCACCTCCTACACACCCAGAGAGCACCATGAGAGGGGGTTGGGGGTGTTTTCAGCATAAGTAGAAACACAATTGAGCAGTACTTACCTCCCCATTGGCCAGTCGGGTGCTTAGATGCCCTGGAACCTCGCTCAGAATTCCCTGGTTCATGCTCGTGGACATTCCGGTCGAAGTGGAGGCCATGGCTGCAGCTGAAATTCATCCTAAAGTCTTCTGGTTCGAAGTTGAAGAAGTAGAGGATGGAGAAAGAAGATAGAAGAGTCCCTATGGCCTTCCAATAGCTATTTTTTCGGTCTAATCCACTGGCATGTTAACGTCCACATCGTTTGACGTCAGTTTACTATTGACGGCAGCATATGTGGACGCTGACTCTGGTACATGGTATGACTTGTTGACATCAACTGTAAGTTGATGGCAATCGGTCTGGACGTTAACCGCCTGGAATTTTCAATGCTTTACTGTTCACATGGCCATCATCTCTCATCTTGTGCTTCAAGTTATTTTTACAGTTATTTAAGCACAAGCGACCCTTCAAATCCGAGAACACTCATGCGACCTTGAGTGTTATACAGGTATGTCTAACATAGGTTTAGTCACCAGAGGCGAATAACTTGGCGACCGTGAACCCAGAGTTCCCCTTTACCAAAAACTATGATGGGTTTGCGATCTCTCAATTATTCGTATGGCCTTAGATTTTTTCCTATAGTTCTAACTTGCATTTTAGATGGGGAACCCACACCAACATGCATTTAGGTCTTCACTGCTAACATTCTCTTACTAACTCAAAAAAAAAATGGAGATTTTCCTCAATCACTGTGTGGCGCATTCTCCAAGCTTAAATGGCCAACCGGGTCAGCACCGCCTTCTTGAATATCCGAGCTGATATCGGGTTTTTGTTGCCCATTCTCCAATAGTCCCACCGTGCAAATCACAAGTAATCATTCCAGTCATGTTGAGTTCATGTGAACCTTACACTAGTCATAAGCTTAATTCTGGACATTTGGCTTTCCAAACATTGATTACAGTTAAAATCTTTTGATAATCTTTTCAGAGTACAATCAATATCTTTTGTCTTCATAACCCCCTGATCGCACAAACATCCTGATTACGTCAGTGGGTCCTGACGGACATCGGTTGTGAGATTTCTTTGATTCAACCATCATATTACAACTCCGTTGACTCAGACAACACCAGAAACTAGTCAAAGTCCTACTCGGCAATGCCGGGGACCCTACTGTTGGGTTGCAGTTGTAGTTACACGAGTAGATCATCCTCCCCCTTTTCACACTTGTCCCTCAGATGATTCATCACTTGTTTCTAGCCTAACTCATTCGTATGGCTTGCTAGAATTTCTATCTTCAGAGATGGTCCCTTTCATTAAATCTCTACGTCCTTTGTTTACTGAGACACCAACTTTTCAGTTTGCTCTGCTCCCTTCCAAGATCGGATGTCTGGAGGGGCATTTGTAGACGTGAGATTTGGCCCATCTCTACATGGTTCATGGCCCAATAAGGCTTGTTTGACCGTTTGTTGACTTGCCTCGGATCCCTTGTAAATGACAACATCGATTGCTGCTAACACCTTGTCAACGGCACACTCCATGGACGTCGACTCTACTTGGCGTCCACCCATGTTCACGTCTGCATGGGGTTGGCGGCAGCATCGTTGGACGTCAACATGGGTTTACTTGGTCTGCGCAACTGCATGGGATTCCAGCCCACTTGCGCCATTCTCTTGCCCTTGCAACGCATGGGGCCGTTCCCAATGGACAAATGGGCCACCTTGGCACCCCCTTGACCCAGTAAAAATCCTACATGGCCCCCTCTCATTCATTGGATCATGCCTTAATACATGGATTGCCACATGTTTAAGTGTGTTTCCTCACACTTGAGCATCCTATGCTCACTAGCTCTACCCCCACTGCCTATATATGGTACTCCTTGGCCTTCTAAGTGAGGGGGGAGGCTGGACGAGCTCTGCTTTGATGCCTTGAAAGAAGAGAGAGAAAATCCAATCTAAGCCATAGAGAGATTCCATCTTTGCTTCTTCTCTTCCTCTCAACCCTTGGAGCATCCAGGAGGCTTCACCACGAGCTGGAGGAGTCCACAAAGGAGTCATCCATGCCACTTGAAGAGGATCATCTCCCTCTTCTCCTTCTCTTTCTCTTTCTCCTCTTTAGCTTTGCATGCTCTTCACCTCACACACACACACCCTAGGCACGTAGTGCACCTCCCTACACACCTAAAAGGGGTTTTCCAAACCAAAAATGGAGGGAAGAAGGGTGGTCATAACATTTGGCCACCCCTCTTCTCAAGCCCGCAACCGGTACGGGGCTCACCTTTTGGGTTACTCTTGATTACTTCTAGACGTTTACCACACTTACTCAAAGTCTAATAGCTCTCTTTTTGTTGCAGGATCACTTGAACGAGACTGTGGAGCTTCTTCTCTTTGGCCAGCCGAAGAGGGAAAAGTCGGAGTCCCTCCATCCACCGCTGCGCGAGGCAACATCATCGGCGTGATCATAACACTGCCTTGGGTACAGGTAAGGCCCTGGTGATCACCTCCCATTCATTTTCTTGTTGTTTTCTTTGTTTTCCTCTTGGTCAACCCAGTCAAATGGAAGTCAAAGGAGTTAGCATTGGTCAACCAGCATCCATCCAACACCAACGAGGGAGCATATCAGCGTCCGGGACACTTCTCTAGAGTTTCAACCACTACGGGGGCACGGAACGAGATGTTCACACTCTCCTTCAGCCACAAACGTCTTAGTCCAGACATTTCCTACCAAGGAGAATCCACTCTTCTTCAGATTTCTTATGCGAATAGGCTGACCCATCTTCTCCATCAGTTCTCCTTCCAAATCAATCTCAAAATGTCTGAATATTCTGGTAAGTAGGTGAGCATAAGGAAAGGAAACTACTAACTTTTTTTTCTTATCCCAAATAACCTTTGTAGTAGACTTCATCTTTTCAACAATAATCTATGCCATGTTTATATCTTGCTTCCATATAGCCTAGAACATCACATCAACATCTCCTTTCGTGCAGGAAGAGAAAGTAGCACTCCGAGGTACCAAAATTTGACAAACTATGAAGTGCAATATTTTGTTGAATGCATTGAACTGATTTATGTCTATTTTGCCATCCCTTAACTTGTACTTTGTTCCAATGATCCCTAGGCCCTTAGCATGAATATCCACTGAGTTGACTAAACAGTGCCCTACAATGGAAACTCCAAACAGCTTCTCCAACAAGTCATGAGTAATGTGAATGGATTTACCTTTGACAAGAGAGGTAAGAGATCCATCTTCTTCTGATTTCAAGCAAGTATAGAATGCCTTGGCCAGATGAGAGTAACTTGGTTTAGAAACGGTACAAGCCTTTGTCCATTTCAACCTCTGAAGGGCTTCAATCACACTGTGCATTCCGTGCTTCTCCAAATCATCCAAATCAACTGCCTTGTTTCCACACATCTTGATCTTCACAGCCTGATATCTCTCCAGTTCTTCTGCCGTGAGGAAGGCGGCACTGTAACCACCCACAATGCTGGAACTCCCAGAAGCGGCCATGGAAGATTTGAAGAGAGGGTTCTGGAGGATCGTGGGAGGAGAGAAACAAGACCCCTCAAGAAATTTGAGCGGAAGAGTCAAATCCTTCAAAAGCAAGAAGTAAGGATGCTGGCGTAGATGAGGGTTTTGTAGACCTTGGAGTCGAAAGGGATGAGAGAGAGAGAGAGAATCAATGAGGGATGAGTTCCCTTCGTAACATAAAGTAACTTTTGAAAAAGGCGGAGCAGTTAATACGGAAAGTGACAAAATAGGTGATGACGATAGCGCAAAGGTAATGGATTTACTTAAATAAAGCAGGGAGAGAATAGTATTATTCTGAAATTAGATTATTTTATTCCAATTATATATAGATAAATCTATTACAAATTGCACATACCTAGTTCCCGTCTAAGAGATGTAAATCTCTCTTCAGGTAAGGTTTTTGTAAAGATATCTGCTAACTGATTTTGAGTATCTACAAATGAAATACTAGCATTACCATTTGCTACATGATCTCTAATAAAATGATATCTGACCTCAATATGTTTCATCCTTGAGTGTTGTACCAGATTTTTTGTGAGATTTATAGCACTTGTGTTGTCACATAATAATGGAATGGTCTTGATATGTAGTCCATAGTCTTCAAGCTATTCTTTGATCCATAGGAGTTGAGTGCAACAGCTCCCAGTGGCTACATATTCAACTTCAACTGTTGATAGAGCTACTGAGTTTTGTTTCTTGGAAGACCAGGAAATCAAGCATCCTGCAAGAAATTGACAACAACCACTGGTACTTTTTTTATCTACTTTGCATCCAGCATAGTCAGCATCTGAATCTAATTAGATTTGTTTCACAGGTTTTAGGATACCACAAACCTAAGTTATAAGTATAAGCTAGATATCTAAAGATCCTTTTTACTGATATTAGATGAGATTCCTTAGGATCAGATTGATATCTTGCACACATGCATACACTGAATAAAATGTCAGGTCTACTTGCGGTTAAATAAAGCAGTGACCCTACCATACCTCTATAGAGTTTCTGATCTACCTTCTTACCTTCTGGATCACTATCCAACCTGATTGATGTGCTTATGGGAGTGGACAGTGGTTTGGCATTCTCAAAACCAAACTTCTTTAGCAGTTCCTTGGTGTATTTTACCTGACTAATATGAGTTCTTTCATTGCTTTGCTTGATTTGTAGTCCAAGGAAGTAGTTAAGTTCTCTCATCATGCTCATTTCAAATTCTCCCTGCATTAGCTTTTCAAAATACTTGCACAAAGATTCATCAATAGATCCGAAGATAATGTCATCAACATAGATTTGTACAATTAATATATTTTTGGCATTCGATTTAATAAAGAGGGTACTCTCTACTTGACCTCTAATAAAACCATAGTCTAATAAAAATGCACTAAGTCTTTCATACCAGGCTCTAGGTGCTTGTTTTAAACTATATAATACTTTATGCAATTTGAAAACATGATTTGGAAAGTCTGAATCATCAAAACCAGGAGGCTGTTCTACATAAACTTCCTCCTTTATAAAACCATTCAAAAAGGCTAATTTCACATACATCTAAAAAAGTTTAAAATCTAGTGCAGATGTATAAGCAAGCAATATTCGAATAGCCTCTGGTCTACCAACTGGTGCATAGGTTTCATCGAAATCTATGCCTTCCTCTTGGGAATAGCCTTGAGCAACTAGTCTAGCGTTATTTCTTGTAATAACACCAGCTTCATCTAATTTGTTTCTGAACACCCATTTGGTGTCAATCACAGGATGACCTGATAGTCTCGGAACAAGGGACCAGACCAGATTTCTCTTGAACTGATTAAGTTCATCTTGCATGGCTAAAATCCAAGATTCATCAGAAAGTGCTTCATTGATTGTTGGGCTCTATTTGAGAAACAAATGCTAAGTAATCACAAGGAATGTTATTACCTCTTGTTCTTAACCCAACGGATGGATCTTCAATAATGTTATCTTTTGGGTGATCCTTTTTGTATCTCCATTCCTTTGGAAGATCATCATGGATGATATCTTTTTGTTGCAGCTCATATGCCTTGAGCACCGCTGTCCAGGTACCACTTTGATACTCTATGGCTTCCCTGCAATAAATCAATGAACTTTAGGTACCCAAGTTCTTTGGGTCCTAGTTGGTTAGCTTCTACATAGTTTCTTTTTGGAATCCATTTTAGATGTTTGGTTGTACAGGTAATTTTAGTATGACCTAGTTTGTTACAATGAGTGCAACATAAAGTATTATTTGTTGTTTTATTTGGCTTATTGTTTTATTAGTGTTTGATTTATGATTAGGTTTTTGTTCAGCTACAAATTTTGGCATTGGATATATTTTAGGATGAATAACTACTTCTTCATTATTTGGTGGAGTATACCCGATTCCATACTTTTTCTTTCCTAATCTTATTGCTCCTTTTCGTATTAACAAAGATCTTCCGTTTGTAAATTTTTCAATTGTGGCTGTCAAATATTCATTATCTTTTGTTAGTATATCAATTTCACTTTTAAATTTACTTATGATTTCCTGACTTTCTAGAATTGCTATCTTTTCATTTTTAGTTTTTACATCTTCGCATAGTAGTTCATTTCTCCTTTTTGTTAGGATAGAATAGGTGGATGGATCAGATCTAGAAGGGGGGTTGAATAGATCTAACACCAATAATGCGGAAGCTTAAGCAATTCAAAATTACTTCGAATCAGAGATCAATTCACCCAAACAATTTACTAATCTGATGTGTTATTAGACTGTGTGAGCAAATCAATTAGTAGTGTGAGCGAAATCCCTATGCATGCATCTAGCGCAATACAAAGTCAAACCACAATTCAAACCACTGCACAGAGGATTTTTAGGTGGTTCGAAAATCACCTCCAGTAACTCCTACGTCCATCCCTCACACAGTGAGGCCACACTACTCAAAACTTTGAGTACAACACACTCCGGAGCACGACGACTCCAAACACCCTTTAGCACGACGACTCAAGAAACAACCGAAGCACGACGACTCCAAACCCTTTGAGTACAATGACTGAAAGAAAACCCAGGAGATAGGTATGACGACCTATTCCACAAACCACTTATGAGCACGACGACTCACAAGCACTTGAGCACAACGGCTTAACACCGGAACACTATGGCTCCAAACCTTTGGACCACGAAAGATCCAAGTTATGCTAGAACAAGCTCAGTTAGAGAATAGATCCTCTAGCCCGATCTATCTCAATACAATGATAAAAATAGAACAAACAGAATTAAATGATCTGTGTAGAACACATACACAGATCACACGATGAAAACCTGGATGAACACTATAAGAAAATAAATGAAATAGATGTGACTTGGATGTTCCTTGATGAAGAAGACTTGCAGAAGCTTGGATTGAAGATGCTTGAAGGAATTCGTTAGAGATCTTCTTCAATCCACGATGCTCTGCTTCACTGGCATCTGGATTGCCAGTTCTTCTTCTTCCTTTGCTTCTCTTCTGCTCCTCAATCTGATGGCGCTGCTCTGCTCCCTTTCTAGATGTTGATGCTTTATCCTCTCTCCTCTTCTCTTCTCTTCTTCTTCACATTCTCCTTCCAAACATCACTGCTCTGCTCCCTTTTCCTCTTTCTGCAGCCGCCACACCCTTTTCTGGAGAAGTCTGGTCTCTCTCCTTGTGGGGATACTTGGAGTACAAAAAACATGGGTATTTATAGCCCCATATGTCCATAAGAATCCTTGGAGTACGTGGGCACAAAACCCTTGGTCAAATCCCCTAATTCCTAAGCAGCCACGTGTCCAGAGAAATTCACGTTTTTTAGTTTCAGCCGTAGTGTGTCGACACCACCAGGGAGTGTGTCAACACACTGTCCCAAACTGGCAGAATCTATTCTCTGGGAAGGGTCACTAGTGTCGACACTACTTCAGGCTGTGTCAACACACTATCCAGAACTGACAAACAGGTCTTCTGGGAACTGGATCTAGTGTCGACACCACTTGAGGCTATGTCGACACACTTGACCTTTTCTTCATCATTTTGCCTTAGGGTTTGAAACCCTGTGTCGACACCAGTAGGGGTGTGTTGACACTACCATGACAAAATTTGTATACACATGCAAATTTAACACATAAATCATTAGTACAAGATATTATGATTAAGGTATGAGATATTAACCATCAAAAGCATGTTGTTAAAGCATTATTGTGATATGTATAAAATGTATAACATGTTCAACATATCATCATCAAAATCACAATATGTCATCATTAAAATCACAATATGTCATCATCAAAATCAAAGTATGAGTGATGTTCATTGGTCATCATTAAAATACAATTTTAGAAAATACCAAAACACACTCAACCCAACAATCTCCCCCTTTTTGATGATGACAAAACATATGCACAATCTCCCAATAACCTGACTTCACAACTCCCCTTTGAATTTTCCCCATAAGAAACTTTCTCCCCTTTAAAGAACTTTCTCTAAAGGCCTTTCTCCCCCTTTTTAAAGGCCCTTTCTCCCCCTTTTTGACAGCATCAAAAAGATAGATAAGAGAGAGAAACAAAGAATAGTAGGAGATCAAGAAATGAAATGTGGGAAAGGAATGTTCAGAAATGATCAAAATAAGTAAGGCAAAGTGATATTGACATATGAGAGAAATTATTGTGTTTTTGTTATTGTGCAACAAAGTTTAATCACAAAGACACACTCAACACAAGATATTACAAGATATAATGATCTGAATGTAGTTAAAACAATGATGAAAATGTGAAATGAAGTGACCTATATGAGTGGGTAGAAATATTTAACAAGGATGTTAGGAGCTTTAAGTTTAACACAATGTAAAATAATAGGTCTAAACTCAGAAAACATGAACTTTATTAAGGTCTTAAGCTTTTCCATCCTGTCAATTTGATTTTCTTTCATTTTTAACAGGGAAAGAATACAAGAATAAATTAGTTAAATCTCACTTTTCAGTGCAAGAGATCACATTGATTAGATGCAAGATCTCCTGATTACTCAGTGGTTTAACTTTCATTATCTTATACAGAGTTGAAAACTTTCATTCCCACTTTTTGACGCGAAACAAATCACTTATTAGGTGAAATGGCCCGGTTACTCAGTGGTTCAAGAATTTGCATTGCTCTGCTTGTATTTTTCCAGATTGATCATTTTTTCTTTTAAAATTTTGCAGGAATATGTTTACTTTGACCAGAAAAGTCATGACTATGAATTTAGAAAAAATATTCTTAACATGTGGTAAAAATAAAGCTTAAACATACACATGTGAAATATTAAAGCCACTCATGTGCCTATAATAGTGTTTTGCAAATCATTTTAAAAATATTCAGTATTAAGATTGCTTAACCTTGAAATGATAATGAATCTTTGAAATTAAACTAAATGCACAATGAGTTTAGTTTCAATGTTTTAATTCTCTCATAAGAAAATAACACAAGGACTCAAAAATTGTGATGACTTTGGGGTTCAGTATAGACAACAAATGTCACGTGAAATGAGTGAAGAATATACAATGACTCCCCCTCAACAATTGCATAAAGGAATCTTGGTACTTGGCGGAGACATATACTCACGCATAGTGAAAGTGTTCAGACAAGCCTAACTTGCCTTTCTTCAAATCACTATTTGATATACCAAGAATCTCAATGCAACTGAGAAGTAGAAATTTATTTGCAAGAGAGAATGGCCTTTATTTGCAGCTTTGCAAGAACATTTTTACTCTTTTTCAAATTTACTCCCCCTGAATATGTGCATGGAATGAAAAAGCTAGCAAGCAATTCACACATGATTATGCACACAATTAGCTTTAAGCATAACATGACTTCTGGTACTTGGCGGAGTATTTTGCTCACGCATAATGATAGCTTCCAAACAAGCATAACTTGTTTTTCCACATGTCATCATTTGATATACCATAAAGTCAAAGTGGTTGATATGCACAATGAATCATGGGCACAGTTAAGCAAGCATGATAACACAAACATGATTTCAATTGTTATGACACAAAGTTCATTGTTGGGAGTACCATTGAAACACATTTCTCATTTTTCAGATAAAAATTAAACATTCATTTCAATTCAGGCAATTCAAATTTGAAATGATAAAGAAGTTTTACCTGAAAGGACTTCAATTGCTTTTCAAAAAATTTACCTGTGTTCTCCAATCATTTCTTGCCTTGCACAACCAATATCTTGAATCCATTTACAATGTATGGCTGCAAGACTTCTCAGCTTGCTGATCAAGCTGGTTTTGGGACCCACACTTGCTTGGGTCCTGTAATGAAATCAATGTTAGAGTGCAATAAAGATTTTTGAATCCAAAATGATTTTATTTTTGATATAGATGCATTTCTTTCATTGACAGAACTATGAGCAGAATTAGTTCCAAATTTTCTTTTTGCCTTGCTTAATGCATCTACGTTTTCATGAAGTTTTCTAATTTTTAGATTTTGAATATGAGCAGAAACAAAATGATTTTGTCCAGCATTTCTATGCCTATACACATGAAATTTCTGAACATTTTCAGTATGAACATGATATTTATTTCTATGTGTATGAGCATATGCATTAGACTGGAATTTCTGAGCATGCACAACAAAATCATTTCTGTACCAACAATCCCTAGAAATATGACAGTTTATTGAAATTTTGATTTCTAATCCAGTAATGTTTGGCAAGATGACCATGTTTATTACAGTTAAAGCAAATGAGAGCATTTCTTACCTGGTACTTACCTTGGCATGTATGCATTTGCTGGGTTCTCCTTTTCATATGAGGAGACTTACCATGAGGAGAAGGAGGTGATTTTTGGTGCCTCTTGGCATAATGTGAATTTGGAACTTGCCTTAGAGCTTTTTGGACTGATGGAGGAAGTGGATGAATCTTCTTGACAATAGCATTGTAAGGCCCTCGAATTTTGTCCTTATTATTTATTATGTGCAATTTTATGCTTGTATATGTATATGCATTATCATGTAAGTATTATGTATACATTAGCTTGGTGTACTTATGAAGGTATGTATATACTTAGTTGTGTATATTGGTTGATTTCGTGACATAATGAGTGTGTACATTACCCCCCCTATGTATTGCATGTATATACTTAGGAGAAATTAGGGTTTTGCATGGCTTTGGGTTCTGGCCAGAGGGTTAGTCGACGTCAACATGGATGGACGTTCACTTACTGTTAACGTCCATATAGGTGGACGTCTATTTGTAAGTAGGCGGCAATATAGGTGGACGTCTACTTCCTGGCAGGTCTGACCGCAGCAGCATGGTGTGCCATGCTTGATGGGGCGTGGCAACCACTCCCCCAACGGCTCCTTGGCCTTCCAACTGAACTCTTGCGTGGGGTGAGAGGGTCCTCTCTTAAGAGAGCCCTTGTTGCAACCTCTAGAGCTCTCTTGACTCTTTGCAAAGAGAAAACAAAAAAAACCCTAGTGAGCTGTGAGAAAACCTGAGGTTTGAGGGCTTTGATCCGGCGATCCAAGGCTCTTCCTGGCGATCTACCTCGACAAGGAGGAAGACAACACATCCGACTACACATCCCCGCCCCGGATTTCAGGGGGGAGCATCACAGAAGCCGGAGTGGAGGCATCTTGGAGGCTTCTTGGGACTGCCCAAGGAGAGCTTCTCCAACCAAATTTGATCCCTTTAGGAGTTTTCCAAAGGCAAGTAACCCTTGCACCTTGTCCATGTATGTGTCTAGGAGGCTTTTATCATTTTTATGGATTTTCCTCGTGTCCTGGATCCCCTACATTCACCATTCTTTAGAGCTCGGACTGTGTTTTTACACAGGTCCGAACTTGACGGCAAGAGATGTTGCCGTTGAGATCTTGAGTCAGCGGCTAACGATGTTGCCGCCAACTCTTGTGAACGGCCAGAGTATGCCGTTAAGTTCTTCTTGACAGAACAGTGAACTGTTCTGCCCTATATCTTTAATTTCCGGACTTTGGCGCATGAGGATATAATGTAAATTTTATATGTTATGTAAAATAGATAATGTGATGTGTGTGAAATTTCTTGTATTTTTCTGTGGATGGCAATAATTATTAGAATTATTGAAAGGCATGTGTAGGAAAGAGGTTATGCATGTTTAATTTTGTTCTCATGATTCCTGAGGAATTAAATGCTGTAAAATTTTATGAACCATGTTTATATATATCAGTCCATGCCCTGCAAATTTGGGAATTTTCCCATATTCATGTGAATTTTTATAATTCCTGCAATGAGAAATAGAAAACATGTGTACACCTTGTGAAAAATTTAGTAAATCATGTGTTGGGAAATAAATTTGAGAAAATTTCTTGTGTCAATATGTATGTGTATTTATGACTGTGAATGATCAGATCTGAAATCCATGTCATGTTCTATGTTAATTTAATTCATGAATGGCATGAAACGGGATGTTCCAATTTCTATAAATACATGTGAATTCAGAAAAATGTGAAAATTTGCATGTGTGTTCTTATACCCGAAAACAGCATGTGGCTAAAATTTCAGGAAAATTGGATAACAGTAGCCTACACTATGAGATTTCCATGTGAAAATGAGTTATAATTACATGTACCATGATTAAGGTTAAATGATGTGCGTTCCAATTAACCCATGAGAGCCACTAAATGCTTGATTTCTGTTATTAGTGGCATCATGCTAGGGAAGAACAGAACCATGTGCATAAATAAGAAAGTGTGAATATCATATGTAAAACGTGTGTTAATCGGAATGTGAAATGTGTAAAATGTGCCGTGTGTGACACTGCTTCCATAGAGGGCTGTGGAACTGTACCATGGAAAAGTCCCCATGGGAAGGTTCAATGTGTTAAGATATCCTAAGGGCATTAGGATGAAATCCTGGAGGTGGACAAGTACCACTGGTTAGGGTGGAGACGTGTTCTCCCGGTCTGCGCAGTGCCAAGAGTCATCACTGTATTGCCTAGGTGATGTGCTATGTGTTATGTGTATGTGATGTGTCCTTCTAGTGGTGGTTTGGACTATGTGTCACGGCAAATAATATGTGAAATGTGATTGTGAACAAGTGTAAAATGTGTATATGTGAACATGTGAATGTGAAATGTGAAATCATGTGAATTATTAGGTTAGAATGTGAACATGTGTACATGTGAATTGTTTGAAAGAAAATGAACCATGTGAAATATGGGAATGGGTAACCATGTAAAGTGAATGTGTTAGAGTATGAGACAATAATTCATGCTATGATACTTCTAGTTCCATGTAAATTGCTATCATGTTATAGTCAAATTGGAAGTGTAGTCTTCATGCGATTAAATGAGTAGAAAGCATGTGATAGGAAGTGTTATTTGAAACATCTTAAACCATGTACCATGTGTTTTGATTTGGTAGAATTACCATGATAGGTTGTATGTTGCCTTGTAAATTGAATTAGTGGAACCTACTGTGTTGTATGCATGAATGATGTGTATGGAGTTACTTGCTGAGTCTTTTAGACTCATTACTTGCTTCGGCGTACAGGTTTAGTTGGTGACCCGGTACCTTTGGAGGAGACCGTGGAGAGTGACTCCGAGCGCGGAGACTAGTTGGCGGAGTCTTCGTTGTGCCCTTTTTGTTTCATAGTATGTAAATTGTAGCTTGTATTAGAGTTATCATTTTGTAATTGTGGACAAATTATGTATTAAAATGTAGAACTTTAATCTTGTGGACAATGTATTTTGGTTTAATTTAAATTGTGAAAGTTTAGTCTTTTAATTTGCTATATGGATCATGTATGTTAAATGTGGATGATGAAATGTGATGACAGTTAGTCCTTTACTTCCGCGACTCTGTATCTATATTTGTGTACATCTCAATCAATTGTTAGTGTCGGGTCAATGTCCCGCTGTGATAACCTTTACTATACCGACGTGGGTTGGTATAACCGTACCGGTATAATGAGGGTCGTCACAGAGATTGGTATCAGAGCCCACTGGTTGAGATCGTACATGAGTATACATAAGTCATCGTCTCCATTACATGCTAAATCTTTATAGAATTGTCCACATGTGTAGAATTGATTAATAATGAGCAAAAGATAGATAAGAAAATGGGTTGGGAGTTACTTACGAGCCCTGATTGATGGCTGAATTTTATTGCAGCCATGACTTCGCGTGGTAGGCGTGGAGGTGTTCCTGCTCGTGAGGGCGAGCAGAGAGGCGAGGAGCGGGCCGAGCAGCAGGTCCCGGCACCTCAGGGTCCTGTGCTTCCCCCACCACCGCCTGTGGACTATGGGGTGTTCATGCAAGGGTTAGTGCAGGCCATGCAGACGCAGGCCCACACCCAGGCAGCACTCCAGGCTCAGTTGGAGGCTCAGGTTAGTATACTTTCTTAAAGAGTAATCTGTTTGATTTAATTGCATGATGTGATGGTAATTATGTAATGCTTGTTGGTTGTTGTAGCAGGCTCGAGTTCCAGCTCAGGACCATGGTGGCCCTTCCACCATGGAGAGATTTAAGAGGATGTTGCCACCCTTCTTTAAGGGGGAGAGCGACCCGTTACTAGCTGAGAGCTGGATGAGGGATAGAGAAAGTCTTCCGAGCTATGAGGTGTGCGGATGAGGACAAGGTTACCCTAGCCACCTACATGCTACAGGTATGTTTGTTTTGTATGCTTGTGTGTTCTGTTAAGTTAGAGTTGTTAGTTAGTGCTTATGAAGGGTATATTGCAGGAAAGAGCTGATGTGTGGTGGGCTTCATTACTGCGTACCCGATTCGAGGATGGAGCTGTGGAAGTTGCTTGGGATGAGTTCGTGAGGCTCTTTCGGGCCAAGTTCGTCCCCGAGCATGTTCAGGATCGCATGGAGCAGGAGTTCCTCTCTTTAACTCAAGGCTCCATGACTGTGCTCGCATATGAGGCAAGGTTTGCAGAACTATCTAAGTATGCACCTCATATAGTTGCTGATGAGCGCAGGAAGGCGAAGAAGTTCGTGATGGGCCTTAAGCCATCACTGAGGACGAGGCTCGTAGCGTTTGACCATCGCACCTTGGACGAGGCCCTTAGCGCAGCGTGCAGACAGGAGAGCGAGATGGAGCAGTACCTTGAAGAAAAGAAGGCTTCTCAGAAGAGGCCCGCGGCCCCGTTTCAGCGGCAGGACAAGAAGAAGGCAGTGTACCAGACACCGCAGTACCCAGTAGCAGTCGGCAGCACTCAGGTACCTTCTGTACGTTCCTATGGTGTCAAGAAGGAGTGCCCTCATTGTGGAAGGACACATGGTGGTTCCGAGTGTTGGATGATTACTGGGAGATGCTTGAAGTGTGGAAGCAGCGACCACAAGATCAAGGACTGCCCAAGACTTCAGCAGGGAGCTCAGCGAGGAGCGCTAGCACCAGCAGTGGCAGCAGCAGCGCCAGCGACAGGACGACCAGGAAGGCCTCGAGCCCCGGCTCGAGTGTTTGCGTTAGCTCGTGAGGACGTCGAGCAGGCGGAGCATGTCACCGAAGGTACAGTTTTACTTTTCGGTGTGCACGCTCGGGTTTTGTTTGATACGGGTGCTACTCACTCGTTCATTTCCGAGCGGTTCGCTAGGCAGTTAGCCCTAGAGTCAGGCATAGAGTCTGAGGAGTTAGAGGTCCCTTTGTCTGTGCACACCCCTGCGGGTACGGTATCGACTAGGAAGTGCATTCCGTCGTTACCTGTGTGCATTGAGGATAGATTCCTAGATGGGTGTTTCTTCTTGCTAAAGATGAAGGACTATGATTGCATTTTTGGTCTGGATTGGCTAGAGGAGCATTATGCGTTAGTTGATTGCCGTAGGAAGAAGATTGTTTTCCGCATTCCTGGCGAGGACGAGTTCTCTCATCCATTGCCAAAGAACTTGGCGGGAAAGTTAGTTATCTCTGCCATGAAGGCGATGCGCATGGTGAACAAGGGATGTGACGCATTTCTTGCCAGCGTTATGCTGGTACCCGATGCTGGTTCGTCACTGACTCTTGCAGAGATCGATGTGGTGCAGGACTTTCCAGATGTCTTTCCCGATGACTTGTCTGGATTGCCACCGATAGAGAGATAGAGTTTACTATAGAGTTGCTTCCAGGCACCTCTCCTATCTCGAAGGCCCCTTATAGGATGGCACCTGCAGAGTTAGCCGAGTTAAGGAAGCAATTGCAAGAATTGCTTGATAAGGGATTTATACGCCCTAGTGTTTCACCTTGGGGCGCACCTGTATTGTTCGTCAAGAAGAAAGACGGGTCACTTCGGTTGTGCATTGATTATAGAAAGCTGAACCAAGTGACGGTGAAGAACAGGTATCCCTTACCTCGGATTGATGATTTGTTTGACCAGTTGCGAGAGGCATCAGTCTTTTCCAAGATTGACTTGCGATCTGGTTATCATCAGTTGAGGATTAGGAGTGAGGATGTGTCCAAGACGGCATTTAGAACCCGTTATGGACATTATGAGTTCTTGGTTCTTCCCTTCGGATTGACCAACGCCCCTGCAGCGTTCATGGATCTCATGAACCGGGTGTTTAGTCCGTATTTAGATAGTTTTTGTTGTGTTTATTGACGACGTGTTGGTCTATTCTCCGGATGAGGCCACGCACCGTCAGCATCTGAGGTTAGTGTTAGAGGTTCTTCGTGAGCACAAGCTGTATGCGAAATTCAGCAAGTGCGATTTTTGGTTGCGCGAGGTTCATTTCCTCGGGCATGTCATCTCCGGCGCTGGTGTAGCTGTTGATCCAGCGAAGGTCCAGGCAGTTATGGATTGGGAGACTCCCAGGACCCCTTCGGAGATTCGTAGTTTCATTGGGTTAGCTGGTTATTATCGGCGATTCATTGAGGGTTTCTCATCCATCGCCGCCCCCTTGACAAAGCTGACCCGGAAAGGTGAGAAGTTCGTATGGTCTGAGGCGTGTGAGCGTAGCTTTCAGCTATTGAAGGCTAAGCTTACTTCTGCTCCGGTATTAGTATTGCCTAGTGGTCTAGAGGGCTTTGCCATTTATACGGATGCATCTCAGATTGGTTTAGGTTGTGTGCTCATGCAGCAAGAGAGGGTAGTGGCTTATGCTTCTCGTCAGTTGAAGGAGCATGAGAAGAACTATCCGACTCATGATTTGGAGTTAGCAGCTGTGGTTCATGCACTAAAGATCTGGAGGCACTATCTTTATGGTGTCAGATTTGAGGTGTTTACCGACCACAAGAGCTTGAAGTATCTTTTCTCCCAAAAGGAATTAAACCTGAGGCAGAGAAGGTGGATCGAGTTCTTGAAGGACTATGACTTCGACCTTCAGTATCATCCTGGGAAGGCGAACGTCGTAGCGGATGCTCTTAGTAGGAAGAGGTCTTCGCTCCAGCAGGATTGGAAGATGTTGGAGGATGCAGCATGCTCTATGACCGAGTTAGAGCCCTTATGTCAGGCTTTTGTAGCTCAGCTATCCCTTAGGTCCTCAGTTTTGGATGAGGTAATTGAGCAGCAGAAAGCCGATCCTAGATTGTTAGAGTTAGTGGGCAAGGCAGGCATTGCTCGTGATGAGGACGGTGTGATTAGATTTCAGCACCGTGTTTGTGTCCCCGATTTAGTAGATGTCCGTGAGCATGTGTTAGCGGAGGCTCATAGATCGCGATTCTCTATTCATCCGGGTAACACTAAGATGTATCAAGACCTGAAGAGATCATTTTGGTGGTCCGGAATGAAGAAGGATGTTGCGGATTATGTGTCTAGATGTCTAGTATGTCAGCAGGTGAAAGCCGAGCGGCAGCGACCATCCGGCCTTATGCAGAGGATGGATATCCCCGTGTGGAAGTGGGAAGCTGTCACTATGGATTTCGTATCGGGTTTGCCTCGATCTAGAAGGGGCAATGACTCGATTTGGGTAGTTGTAGATAGATTCTCGAAGACTGCTCATTTCTTGCCCATGAAGAAGAAGCAGTCAGTAGAGAGTTTAGCTAGATTGTATGTTAGTGGTATCGTTAGATTGCATGGCGTGCCGAAGTCGATCATTTCGGATCGAGATCCGAGATTTACTTCGAGGTTGTGGAAAGGTCTTCAGGATGCGTTAGGTTCGGAGCTTAAGCTCAGTTCGGCGTTTCATCCCCAGACCGATGGACAGTCCGAGAGGACTATCCAGACGCTCGAGGATATGTTGAGAGCGTGTGTTCTGGATTGGAAGGATGATTGGGAGCGTCATTTACCTCTTGTGGAGTTCGCATACAACAACAGCTTTCATGCTAGTATCGGTATGGCTCCATTCGAGGCGTTGTATGGTAGGCCCTGCAGATCTCCTTTATGTTGGGAGGAGACTGGTGATAGGCAGTTGATCGGACCGGAGTTGGTTCAGGAAACTTCGGATAAGATTCAGCTTATCAGGAAAAGGCTTGTTGCGGCACAGGATAGGCAGAAGAGTTATGCCGACAACAGAAGAAAGGATTTGGAGTTCGAGGTTGGCGATCATGTCTTCTTGAAGATATCGCCTACTCGAGGTGTTGTCAGATTTGGCAGGCATAGCAAACTAAGCCCTAGATTCATTGGCCCATATGAGATTCTCAGACGTTTGGGCAACGTGGCGTACGAGCTAGCTTTACCCCCGGCTTTGGCTAGTGTTCACCCGGTATTCCACGTATCTATGCTCAGGAAGTATGTCCGAGATCCGTCTCATGTGATTAGTCATGAGCCAGTGGAGATCCAGCCAGATCTTTCGTATGTCGAGCAACCAGTAGCCATTCTTGACCGGAAGGTTCAGCATCTCCGGAACAAGAGTATCGCGTCGGTGAAAGTTCTATGGCGAAACTTCTCACGTGAGGAGGCTACATGGGAGCTTGAGGATGCGATGAAGAAGAAGTATCCCCTTTTGTTCGAGTAGTGTCGTTCTAACTTCGAGGACGAAGTTTCTTTAAGGGGAGAGGGTGTAAGGCCCTCGAATTTTGTCCTTATTATTTTATTATGTGCAATTTTATGCTTGTATATGTATATGCATTATCATGTAAGTATTATGTATACATTAGCTTGGTGTACTTATGAAGGTATGTATATACTTAGTTGTGTATATTGGTTGATTTCGTGACATAATGAGTGTGTACATTACCCCCTATGTATTGCATGTATATACTTAGGAGAAATTAGGGTTTTGCATGGCTTTGGGTTCTGGCCAGAGGGTTAGTCGACGTCAACATGGATGGACGTTCACTTACTGTTAACGTCCATATAGGTGGACGTCTATTTGTAAGTAGGCGGCAATATAGGTGGACGTCTACTTCCTGGCAGGTCTGACCGCAGCAGCATGGTGTGCCATGCTTGATGGGGCGTGGCAACCACTCCCCCAACGGCTCCTTGGCCTTCCAACCGACTCTTGCGTGGGGTGAGAGGGTCCTCTCTTAAGAGAGCCCTTGTTGCAACCTCTAGAGCTCTCTTGGCTCTTTGCAAAGAAAACAAAAAAAAACCCTAGTGAGCTGTGAGAAAACCTGAGGTTTGAGAGCTTTGATCCGGCGATCCAAGGCTCTTCCTGGCGATCTACTTCGACAAGGAGGAAGACAACACATCCGGCTACACATCCCCGCCCCGGATTTCAGAGGGGAGCATCACAGAAGCCGGAGTGGAGGCATCTTGGAGGCTTCTTGGGACTGCCCAAGGAGAGCTTCTCCAACCATTTTGATCCCTTTAGGAGTTTTTCCAAAGGCAAGTAACCCTTGCACCTTGTCCATGTATGTGTCTAGGAGGTTTTATCATTTTTATGGATTTTCCTCGTGTCCTGGATCCCCTACATTCACCATTCTTTAGAGCTCGGACTGTGTTTTTACACAGGTCCGAACTTGACGGCAAGAGATGTTGCCGTTGAGATCTTGAGTCAGCGGCTAACGATGTTGCCGCCAACTCTCGTGAACGGCCAGAGTATGCCGTTAAGTTCTTCTTGACAGAACAGTGAACTGTTCTGCCCTATATCTTTAATTTCCGGACTTTGGCGCATGAGGATATAATGTAAATTTTATATGTTATGTAAAATAGATAATGTGATGTGTGTGAAATTTCTTGTATTTTTCTGTGGATGGCAATAATTATTAGAATTATTGAAAGGCATGTGTAGGAAAGAGGTTATGCATGTTTAATTTTGTTCTCATGATTCCTGAGGAATTAAATGCTGTAAAATTTTATGAACCATGTTTATATGTATCAGTCCATGCCCTGCAAATTTGGGAATTTTCCCATATTCATGTGAATTTTTATAATTCCTGCAATGAGAAATAGAAAACATGTGTACACCTTGTGAAAATTTAGTAAATCATGTGTTGGGAAATAAATTTGAGAAAATTTCTTGTGTCAATATGTATGTGTATTTATGACTGTGCATGATCAGATCTGAAATCCATGTCATGTTCTATGTTAATTTAATTCATGAATGGCATGAAACGGGATGTTCCAATTTCTATAAATACATGTGAATTCAGAAAAATGTGAAAATTTGCATGTGTGTTCTTATACCCGAAAACAGCATGTGGCTAAATTTTCAGGAAATTTGGATAACAGTAGCCTACACTATGAGATTTCCATGTGAAAATGAGTTATAATTACATGTACCATGATTAAGGTTAAATGATGTGCGTTCCAATTAACCCATGAGAGCTACTAAATGCTTGATTTCTGTTATTAGTGGCATCATGCTAGGGAAGAACAGAACCATGTGCATAAATAAGAAAGTGTGAATATCATATGTAAAACGTGTGTTAATCGGAATGTGAAATGTGTAAAATGTGCCGTGTGTGACACTGCTTCCATAGAGGGCTGTGGAACTGTACCATGGAAAAGTCCCCATGGGAAGGTTCAATGTGTTAAGATATCCTAAGGGCATTAGGATGAAATCCTGGAGGTGGACAAGTACCACTGGTTAGGGTGGAGACGTGTTCTCCCGGTCTGCGCAGTGCCAAGAGTCATCACTGTATTGCCTAGGTGATGTGCTATGTGTTATGTGTATGTGATGTGTCCTTCTAGTGGTGGTTTGGACTATGTGTCACGGCAAATAATATGTGAAATGTGATTGTGAACAAGTGTAAAATGTGTATATGTGAACATGTGTAAAATGTGTATATGTGAAATCATGTGAATTATTAGGTTAGAATGTGAACATGTGTACATGTGAATTGTTTGAAAGAAAATGAACCATGTGAAATATGGGAATGTGTAACCATGTGAAGTGAATGTGTTAGAGTATGAGACAATAATTCATGCTATGATACTTCTAGTTCCATGTAAATTGCTATCATGTTATAGTCAAATTGGAAGTGTAGTCTTCATGTGATTAAATGAGTAGAAAGCATGTGATAGGAAGTGTTATTTGAAACATCTTAAACCATGTACCATGTGTTTTGATTTGGTAGAATTACCATGATAGGTTGTATGTTGCCTTGTAAATTGAATTAGTGGAACCTACTGTGATGTATGCATGAATGATGTGTATGGAGTTACTTGCTGAGTCTTTTAGACTCATTACTTGCTTCGGCGTACAGGTTTAGTTGGTGACCCGGTACCTTTGGAGGAGACCGTGGAGAGTGACTCCGAGCGCGGAGACTAGTTGGCGGAGTCTTCGTTGTGCCCTTTTTGTTTCATAGTATGTAAATTGTAGCTTGTATTAGAGTTATCATTTTGTAATTGTGGACAAATTATGTATTAAAATGTAGAACTTTAACTGTATTTTGGTTTAATTTAATTGTGAAAGTTTAGTCTTTTAATTTGCTATATGGATCATGTATGTTAAATGTGGATGATGAAATGTGATGACAGTAGTCCTTTTTCCGCGACTCTGTATCTATATTTGTGTATAATTGTTAGTGTCGGTCAATGTCCCGCTGTTAACCTTTACTATACCGACGTGGGTTGGTATAACCGTACCGGTATAATGAGGGTCGTCACAAGCATTCTTCTTTTTCTCTGTCTGTTTCTGAACAAGAACTTTCACAAGTTTTTCATTAGAATTAACAGAGTTCTTGTTTGCAGCAGCTTTAACAAATGTTAATTTTATTTTATTTTCATTTTTCTTATCTCTCACAAAGCAAGACTTGTGTATTTAGTATTTTTCAATTCATATTGAAGCTTCTGTTTGTCAACTTTTAATGCAACAACTTCTTTTTCTGAAATTTGAAGCTTGTTTAGCATGACATCCAAACCATTTTTCATCTTGTTCTTTTCATTTTCAAATTGAGCAATTTGTTTTTCCAAATCGGTAATTTTATTACTCAATTTGCTACATTCATTGTCCAATGGTTTGTCATGGAATATGCATTCAATCTTCCTCTTTAAATGATGATTTTCTTCAACAAGTTGTTTGCATCTCTCATTTATTTGATGATCATGAGCCATGTTAGAAATCTGTTTGTTTAATTGATCATTATCAAATTTGAAGTTTTCATTGAGATCAATCAATTTTTTATTTTCATTTTCCAGATCAATGACTTTTGATTTCAATAGCTCATGGTTTTCTTTCAATCCATTCAGTTTATTTTCACAGATTTGGACTTCATCTTCCAAATTCTCTTTCTCATAATTTAATTTCTCAACTTCAATTTTCAAATTCTCATTTTCTTCTTGGCAATGTTTTAAAGTCTTTTTCAAGTCTCTATTTTTAGTGTTCAGCTTTGCATTAAGATTTTGCATCTTTTCACAGAATTCAATCAATCTATCATGAGACATTCCTTCATCTTCATCAGAATCAGAGTTAGAATACATAGATGAGTGTAGAATGGATGTACCTGACCTTGTAGACCCATTTGATTTCTTATGTTTTGAAGAGGATGAAGAATGCTCTGAGCTATTAGAGTGTGTAGTGAGAGCCACAACCTTCTGAATTGTTGATTTTCTAGATTCATTGAGGCTCTTCTTTGCCATAAAGTACTTGTGAATTTCTTTTGCTTCTTTTCTTTGTGCTTCCTTTGAAAAACTTGATGAAAGTGAGACTAGGGATTTCTCTGAAATTATAACAGGAAATTCATGCAGATTAAGGAGATTTTATATTATACCAAAACTCAAAAGATTGTTAGATCTAATCACAGTGAATCAATGTGACAAGGAGTTAGATCTAACAATTAGAGTGGTTAACCTGCAGAGACAGTGAAAGATCAAGCAAATAGTTCAAGCAATTAACACAGAGATCAAACAGAAGCAATCAAATCAGATCAGTAACAGACATTAACCTTCTCCGATACCAATTGTTAGGATCGAATAGGTGGATGGATCAGATCTAGAAGGGGGGGTTGAATAGATCTAACACCAATTAATGTGGAAGCTTAAGCAATTCAAAATTACTTCGAATCAGAGATCCATTCACCCAAACAATTTACTGATCTAAAGTGTTATTAGAGTGTGTGAGCAAATCAATTAGTAGTGTGAGCGAAATCCCTATGCATGCATCTAGTGCAATACAAAGTCAAACCACAATTCAAACCACTGTATAGAGGATTTTTAGGTGGTTCGGAAATCACCTCCAGTGACTCCTACGTCCACCCCTCACACAGTGAGGCCACACTACTCAAAACCTTGAGTACAACACACTCTGGAGCATGACGACTCCAAACTCTTTGAGTACAATGACTGAAAGGAAACCCAAGAGATAGGTACGACGACCTATTCCACAAACCACTTATGAGCACGACGACTCACAAGCACTTCAGCACAACGGCTCAACACCGGAACACTACGGCTCCAAACCTTTGGACCACGAAAGATCCAAGTTCTGCTAGAACAAGCTCAGTTAGAGAATAGATCCTCTAGCCCGATCTATGTCAATACAATGATAAAAATAGAACAAACAGAATTAAGTGATCTATGTAGAACACATACACAGATCACACAATGAAAACCTGGATGAACACTCCAAGAAAATAAATGAAATAGATGTGGCTTGGATGTTCCTTGATGAAGAAGACTTGCAGAAGCTTGGATTGAAGATGCTTGAAGGAATTCGTTGGAGATCTTCTTCAATCCACGATGCTCTGCTCACTGGCATCCAGATTGCAAGTTCTTCTTCTTCCTTTGCTTCTCTTCTGCTCCTCAATCTGATGGCGCTGCTCTGCTCCCTTTCTGGATGCTGATGCTTTATCCTCTCTCCTCTTCTCTTCTCTTCTTCTTCACATTCTCCTTCCAAACATCACTGCTCTGCTCCCTTTTCCTCTTTTTGCAGCCGCCACACCCTTTTCTGGAGAAGTCTGGTCTCTCTCCTTGTGGGGATACTTGGAGTACAGAAAACATGGGTATTTATAGCCCCATATGTCCATAAGAAGCCTTGGAGTACGTGGGCACAAAACCCTAGGTCAAATCCCCTAATTCCCAAGCACCACGTGTCTAGAGAAATTCACGTTTTTGAGTTTTAGCTGGAGTGTGTCGACACCACCAGGGAGTGTGTCGACACACTGTCCCAAACTGGCAGAATTTGTTCTCTGGGAAGGGTCACTAGTGTCGACACTACTTCAAGCTGTGTCGACACACTGTCCAGAACTGACAAACAGGTGTTCTGGGAACTGGATCTAGTGTCGATACCACTTGAGGCTGTGTCGACACACTTGACCTTTTCTTCATCATTTTGCCTTAGGGTTTGAAACCTTGTGTCGACACCAGTAGTGGGTGTGTCGACACTACCATGACAAAATTTGTATACACATGCAAATTTAACACATAAATCATTAGTACAAGATATTATCATTAAGGTATGAGATATTAACCATCAAAAACATGTTGTTAAAGCATTATTGTGATATGTATAAAATGTATAACATTTTCAACATATCATCATCAAAATCACAATATGTCATCATTAAAATCACAATATGTCATCATCAAAATCAAAGTATGAGTGATGTTCATTGGTCATCATTAAAATACAATTTTAGGAAATACCAAAACACACTCAACCCAACACTTTTCAGTTTAGAATTTTATTTTTCTAATTGTTCACTTTTGATTTTAAATCTGAGTTTGTTATTTCAAAGCATGTAAAATTTTTTTTAACTAATTTTAATTGCTTACAAACGTCTTTATATTTACTGTATAATTCATTGAAGGCATCTTCTAAGCTATCAAAATCAGATTCATTGCATGAAGTAAAGAAGAGTCAGAGGTTACCTTGTCATCGATATTTGCCATAAATGCCAAGTTCGCCTTTTCTTCTTCTTCTTCGCTGGAACTTGACTCACTGTCTGAGTCACTCTCATTGTTCCAAGCAGTAGCCATGGCTTCCTTCTTATATTTCTTGCATTTCCTCATGTTATCCTTTTTCTTGAATTCAGTCTTCTTCAGTTTTGGACACTCAGCCTTGAATTGTTCAGACTTTTTACATTCATAGCATATGGGTTCAGATCTTTTGATTTCTTTGCCTTCAGATCTCTTGAATTCTCTACCATTCTTAAAGTACCTTCTTCCTGACTGATATTTCTTCTTAGAATGTGTTGCAGTCATCTGGAGAGGAAAGCTTCTTCTTCTTCACTGTTCTCATCACTCTTTTCACATTCTGATTCACCCTTAGAGGTATTTTTTGTAGCCTTGAGGGCATTGTTGTGCTTCTTCTTGCCGGAGGATTCTCCCAGCCTTTCCATGTTTATCTCATGAGCCATTAAAGACCCAATGAGTTTCTCGAGGGACATTCTCGTGAGATCATTAGCTTCCTCTATGGCGGTTATCTTTGGAGTCCATGAAGTTGGCAAAGATCTTAATAATTTTCTTACCATGTCTCCTGCCTCATATGTCATGCCTAGCCCAGCCAGAACATTTGTAATGACTGTAAAGTGACTGTACATCTGGGAGATTGATTCTTAAGACTACATTTGGAACCACTCATATTGAGCTAGTAATATATCAATTCTCGTTTCTTTTACCATGTCAGTTCCTTCATGAGCGAGCTTTAGCTTGTCCCATATCTCTTTGGCTGACTTGCATGCAGATATTCTGGTGAATTCTTTTTTGCTTAGAGAACAGCATAGTATACTCTTGGCTTTGCTGTTCTGAGACAGTTTCTTCTTGTCTTCATTTGTCCATTTGTCTTTACTGTTGGTGACTTTCAAATCTCCATCTTCTATTATTGTACACAATTGGAAATCAAGTCCTTGAAGGAAGAACTCCATCCTCGTCTTCCAGTAGTTGTGGTCTTCACCATCGAATAGTGGGGGTCTGTTGACGGATTGTCCTTCTGCATAACCTTGAGCTCCCATTTATCCTTGCTCTTCAGATCGTGAGATCTACTTACTTGAAGAGACTTGGCTCTGATACCACTTGTTGACCAGGTTGCAAGCTCAGAGGGGGGGGGGGTGAATGGATTGCTAAAATTATCTTTTAGAATATTCCTATAAATAAAAATGTTTTAACAGAAGACACTAAGTTCGATGGTTAGAGTTAGTATAAAGTAAACACACAATGAGATAAAACACACAGATAGCAAGGATTTTATCCTAGTTTAGATCTCCTGTCATAAGGAGTCCTATGTCCAGCCCCCAAGCAACAACTTGGGATTTCACTAAACAAGGGTACAGTCCCCTTTAAGGACACTTACACATCCAGCCGCAAATGGCTTTCTCTTCTCTACACGAAGAGGCACTACACCACCTAATGCAACAGGTCTTCCTTCTTACCAAAGGGAATAACCACCCACTTCACAGGCGAAGAGGAACACTCAAGAAAAATGAGTAAAGAGTGGATGGCCCCTAGACCAAGCTTATAGAGATTGCTTGATCTGAGGTGGAATCTGAGAGACAAGGATTCACACAGAATAAGGGTCTCTCATATGTACAACAGGCTCTCAAAAACTAAACATGTTGCTGTGGAGAGCTAAGAGCTGAAGACGTTTGAATGAACAAGCGATCTCTTCTTTCCTTTTTTTCAAGGTGACTAAGGTGTTCAAGCTATTCAAGGAGTATCATTCATGAAGTCACCAGTCTTCAATTTATCTTGTCTTAAATATTTGAACTGTTGATGTATCTATTATCTCTCATCTTTATTCACGTTAGATGTGTCTGGTCCGATGTAGGGAGCAAGAGAACCTACAGCCATTTAATGCTGGGATAGACACATACACAGAGGAAGATTATCTGAATCTCTTCTTGCTTCTGTTAGAGTGACAAGTCCAATCATTGCAACGTGTGAGACCACCAGAAACCTGCACACAATTAATGCTGAAGTATAGACAACTTGAATGTGTCTAAACTGTCAGTCAACGTTAGTAGTCGTGCTAAGAAGATATATAAAATAGGAAGTTTCATTTTGTCATCTTTTAAAGGTTTACTTTATGTGACATGAATATGGTAGCATGAAGATATGTTATGCAGAGATATTGTACCACACACAATAAATGTTTGAGTATATAGATACATCAAGTTTCGCGGGAATATATGAAATCCACAGAGATTTGAATATATTTGAATATCATGAAGGATAGAATATATTCAAAAACTATCTAGAATAATTATAATAGAAATATTCAACAACTGTCTAAAACATAATTGTTATAAAGGGAGAGTTGATGTTTAGAGACAGTCTATGAGAGTCGATGTAAATACGAAATTGATGTTGAGATATAACCATAATCCATGTGAGGATATAATCCATGTTAAAACAAAGTCGATGTGAAGATAATCCATGTTTTGAGTGAAATCGATGTTCTGTATGAAGTCGTTGAACTGAAGTCGATGTTTAACTGAAATCGATGTTCAGGTGAAATCGATGCTCTAAGTGAAGTCGTTGTTCAAGTAAAGTCGATGTTCCATATGAAATCGATGTTCTACCGAAATTGATGTTTTAGTGAAATCGTTATTCAAGAGAAATCGATGTTTGAAATGAAGTCGTTGTTGAAGTAAAGTCGATGTTCCATATGAAATTGATGTTCTAAAGAAATCGATGCTTTAGTGAAATCGTTGTTGAACCGGAATCATTGTTTTAATTGAAGTCAATGTTCTATATGAAATTGATGTTTAAGGGAAATCGATGTAGAAATGAAATCGATGTTTAAGCCGAAATCGATGTTCAAATATGAAGTCGATATAGAACCGAAATCGATGTTTTAAGTGAAGTCGATGTTCTACATGAAATCGATGTTTAAGTAAAATCGATGTAGAGACGAAATTGATGTTCTAAATACGATGTCGATGCTTAAGTGAAATCGATGTTTTACTAAAGAAGTCGTTGTTTAAGTGAAATCGATGTAGCAGGAAAACAGTAATCGTTGTGATCTTCTAATGGAAGTCGATGTATATTTAGACAAATCATATGCAATGAGCTTCAAATTACAGTGAGTGTAGATAACTTACTGAGTTTGTTTAAAGAGACCTATTGACAATCTTCAAAAAATGATGTTAGTCAATAATTTCCAGGGTTTTGTTAATCACCAAAAATATATATAATAAATAACAAATTATATGGGGATGGATTGATTATCAAATTTCCCATTAGAATTCACAGACCACACAAGCTTGTCCTCATAGTTAGAAAGGGAAATATCTTGAAGCATAGGCACACAAGGAAGCAAATCACGGATAAGGTGTTGGTCATTAGAAAAAACCTCTGAAGCACGGGGTACATAAGTATGATTAGGCAGAAGGTTACGTAATGGTGCATTCCTGGCCAAGACATCATTGAGGAAATGAACAGTTCTGTCGTTGCCAATAACCCATCTCGAGTTATCCCTGATAAAATCTGTAGCAGATATGTAAACCTCTTTAGGGAAGCCCATTATGGACTGTCAGCGGGTCTTAGCATGTTGCGCCCAAAGAGAAGAGCCACATTTAATATTCCACAATTGCTTCGTAGCCAAGGAGAGTTGGACATGCCATAAGCTTCTAACGCCAAGACCACCTTCATGTAGACGCCACTGGATAATAGTCCAAGGAACGCAATGTCGTCTGTGAGAATCATCGAAACCATCCCAAAAGAAGGACGCACAAGCTTTTTCGATAAATCTAATTACAACTTTTGGGAGGACAGAAATCGCAGCCAAGTAGACAGGGATAGAGGAGAGCACTGAGTTGATCAGAGTTGCCTGACCAGCTTGATATAACAATTTGGATTTCCATCCAGACAGCTTCATGTTGATCTTGTCAATAAGAACCTTATAATCAGCAACCTACATACGTCCTTCCCTTAAAGGGACCCCAAGGTAGTTAACAAAGCCACTCTATTTTTTAAAACCTATGAGCAATCTGATTCTGCTAGTTACACCTGGAGGTGCCTTCTTGGAGATGATGAAGCTACTCTTGTGGACATTAACTTTCTAACCTGAAGTTTGCTCATAGCTAGAGACAATATGAAGGAGGCATTGAATATTACTAGTTTGGCCATTTAGAAAAATAAGGATGTCATCTGCGTAAAGAAGATGAGAGATTACATGACATGTTCTAGGTCCTGAGTAAGGGTAAATGACACCAGTAGTGAAGAGGTGATGAAGACCCTGATTGAGGGCCTCCTCCATGATGATAAAGAGGGCCGACGCCAATGGATCTTCTTGCCTAAACCCTGTGGAAGACCTGAAGAACCCTGCTAAGAAACCATTAAATAGCACTAAAAACCAACAATTAGATACAAGCATCTCATGTGACGTTATTCAGGCAAATCTCTTGCTAGGGTCAATCAGATTGGGAGAGAAGGAGTTTTCCGCGAGAATCTGATTAGAGTGAGACTGAGATGGATTCTGTATATGCCTGACTACACCATGCCTAATATAAGGACTTTGGGATATTAGATGGCCGAAGGACTATAGGTACATGGTAACTGATGATAGAAAGTCCAATGGATTAGATCCCAGTGTGCCATCTGGGGACTATGGCATAGTGGCCTAGTACCCCTATAGTCAATGAGTTGAGTGAATTATTATGAAGAGAATAATTCACTATGTCAAAAGAATTTATGAGTCAATAGAGGTTTTAATAAGTGTAACCCACAATCATCTTATTATTGGGCCTGGAGGGTCACACACATGAGGTGGATGACGAGATGATAATAGAGTTTTTCAATAAGGCTTCTCTCACCAGAATAGTCATGTAGTCGAAGCTAGGTTAATGACAGTATCGACTGTCGTTAGGAATAGTTCATGCCAATAGGATTTACCGATGTCAAGAACTTTGACTTCCTTTGGAAGTAGTCGAAGTAAGGTTGATGATGGGATCGATCGCCTTCAAGAACTTCATCTTCCTTATAAAGCTAATCGAACTGAGGTTGATGGCGAGATCGAATGACGTTAACTCTTATTGACGGCGAGATTGACTACCGTTAAAACTCAGCTAAAGGCAAAATTGATGACGTTAACATATGTTAACGTCAATATCGATTGTCGTCAAGATGGTATTGACAAATCTATATATTGCTGTCAACACAAGTATGGTTGCATGCATGATTTAGCCATACACAGCATGGCTTGCATGCCTCACTTGGATGAGGGTGGGTGAGAGAGCCTCTATTTGTGAGAGAGGGCTCTAAAAAACCCCATGGGCTAGGGGTTTTTGAGCCCTCTCACCTCCCTCCTTCTTCTCTTCTCCTCCCTTCTCCTCTCTTGTGCAAGAGAGAAGATAGCAAAGGGGTTCAACCTCCTTTTCCACCTCATGTTGTTGTTGCTACTGCCCTAACTACGGCTCTTCTACTGTTGCACCTAGGAGGTGCACATGGAGGTGCGTCCCGACATGGAGGAGGTGTCATCACTGGTCGTCGTCGTGTGGATTCTGTAGGAAAACATGGTGAGGCATCATATACGCAGAGGAAACAATATATTTAAAATTTTAAATCCATGTTTCCCACAAGAAACTATCGGACCGGGATGATGTCTGGGGTATATGACCGTCATGCAACCATACAAGGGTGAGACATTCTCACTTAAGGGTGTTCGTAGAACCCCTGAAGTGCAGAACTAGTCCTGCGGACGAAGGAGCACTTGCCATCTCCCTCTAGCGGTGTCCACATGGTGGCGACCACGGATGACGGCTCCTACTCTCGACGGCATCTCCTCCTCGTCGAGGCTGCTCCTAGCAGCTCTTCGCAACAGCAGCTGCAAGGTAGTAATAACAGCACAAGTGGAAGCAACAAAAGGGAGAAGCAATAGCTGAAGCATGCAATAGCAGTAGCTAGAGCAAGAGGGAAAGACCCTCTTGCTTCCTTTCTCTCTTCCCCAAGAGAGAGACTGTGGGAAGGAGGAGAGGAAGAGGAGAGTGGAAGAGAGAGTGAGATGGTTGGTGGGAGAGAGCTCAGCTCATAACTCTCTCCCACACCCTCAAACTATATAGACATCGTTTTTCAATTCTCCGCACAATGCTCATGTCGTGGGGACTTGTGTGGTACAACCCCATGCAGCTATACCTACATTTACGGCAAGATGAAGTGTCACCAATGAACACTCTTGGAGATAGTCGACCATGTTTCCAGGAGGTCCTGGTGATAGTCCACCAGACCATCTTGTCGATAGACTTCCTTATCTCCATCCTTGGTTAGAAAGGGAGCCTATTAGATAACTCTTATCCAATCCTCTATAGTCATCACGTCAACCACCTTTTGTGTGTGACCCTCTAGGCCCAATAACTGTTGAGTTATGTTTATCTGAATAACCATAATCATTGTTTTGATAATGATTGTTTTGATTTGTTTTGATGATGACATAATCATTGTTCATCTTGTTGATATAATAACATCATTGTTTTGTGGTGAACTTAAGTACTTTCATGTTGCATATCCTTTGATTGATGATTGCAAACTATAGGCAGACTAGCCATGTTGATAATTTGCATAAATGGCCAATCGATTGCTCATGACATGGTTACATTCAGTTGAAGTATGGCCAATCGATTGCCTTATGTTAAACATCGATTGTCTACATATTGATTGCCTTATGTTAAACATCGATTGCCAGCATATCGATTGTTGATCAACTTAAACATTGATTGCCTCATGTTTAAACATCGATTGTCATCATATCGATTGTTGATCAACTTAAACATCTATTGTCTTATGTTAAACATCAATTGTTGATCAACTTAAACATCAATTGCCTCATGTTTAAACATCGATTGCCATCATATCGATTGTTGATCAGATTAAACATCGATTGCCTCATGTTAAACATTGATTTTCATCATATCAATTACAGATCAACTCAAACATCGATTGTTGTGTGCTTCACATCGATTACTATGTCCATATCGATTGTCCTTAAGTCTCATATCGATTGTTGTAAGTCTCACTTCGATTTCTGTTATAAATTGACACATATATATGTCTTTTCTTCTAAATACTTAAAAATGTCATCTGTGCAAGATATCATGTGACTAGCATGCTTCTCACCTGAATTACTTGGTACTCACGTATCCCCAAGTACTAGGTCAAATGATTAGGGCCATAAATATGCCCTTATCCCTTCTAGAAAGGGGTGTGGAAAGAGGCGGGAAAAGGGAGTGCCCAAAAAGAGGAGAAGAGCAGCGCAGCCAGAAGAAGAAGAAGAAGAAGAAGGAGAAGAAGCCAGAAGGCAAATCTTTCTATTTTATATTTTTATAAAAAATTCATCGTGTTTGATTTGTGTAAGCATTCTACATAGATCATCTGGTTGTTTCTATTTTCTCTTCACACTTGTATCGGGATATATCATACTAGAGGATCTACTCCCTCTTTGAGCTTGTTATGGTTGTACTTGGATACGTCATGTTCTAAGGGGTTGAGCACTATGTGCTCAGGTTTTTAAGTCATCGTGCTCAGGTTTTCGATGGCTTAGGGGTTTTGTGCCGTTGTGCTCAGGTGCTTGTGAGTCATCGTGCTCACAAGTGGTTTGTAGAGTAGGTCGTCGTGCCTATCTCCAAATTGCTCTTGTGAGTCGTCGTGCTCACAAGGTGTTGTGGTGTTGAGTTGTTGTACTCAATAGTGTGTACTCAGGTTTGAGTACTTTTCCTCAATCATGGGGAGGTGGATGTACGTGACACAGTTTGTGTTCTCCGAACCTCCTTAAAAATCTCCTGTGCAATGTGGTTTGCTTGTGTGATTGTGATGTTAATCACATAGATGTCTTCAACCCCCCCCCCCCCCTCCCCTCTAGATCTGTGGTGCCATACATTTGATCCTACAATTGGTATCAGAGCAAGTGCTCTCAAATCAGATCTAATTTTTGATTAATCTGATTTATTGGCTTTAGAAAATTGTCTATTATGAGCAGAGCTGCAAAAATTGCAAGGTATTCAATGTTCATGAATTTTCTGCTATAATTTTAGAGAAATCCCCAAGCTCAATGTCATGTATTAAACTGTAAAATTCTTCAGTGGATTCGCAAAGAAAAGGAGGAAAGGGAATTCACAAATGCTAAATGGCACAGAAGAGCTCCAATGATTCAAGAAAATTGACAGTCCAAAAGATGTTAGCTCTCACAGCACATTCAATGAGTTCAGAGCATTCTTCATCTTCTTCAAAACCCATGAGATCAAATGGGTCTACAAGGTCAGGTAAACCAATTCCAAACCCCTTTATGTACTCAAATTCTGATTCTGATTCAGATGAAGGCATGTCTTATGATGATTTGGTTGAATAGGACTTCTTTGCAGTTTTAAAAAATTATTTGAAAATAGATAACACTAAATAGTGATATTAGTACTTAGTGTAGTGTGTAACAAGTGAAATACTAGGCGAAAACAATCACACAATGCGCACAAAATTTTTATCCTGGTTCAGCCCTTCCCACATAGAAGTCCTACGTCCAGTCCCAAAGAACCACTTGGAATTTCACTAATAGCCAAGAACACTTGGCCTTCTCTCAACCTGAGAGGTATTACAACCCACTTGCTCCCAAGCAAGTTTTCCCTTCACCAAGGGGTAATACAAACTCCTACAGTCGCAGGTCTTCCCTTCACAAGAGGGGCACTACAGGGAACAAACCCCCTACTAGTTACAACACTGAAAAGAGTGTAGTGTGTTTGCTTAAGGAGTGAGCAAACACAGAAAAAATCAAAAAGAGATACAAGATAAGAATGACTGTTCTAACTCTTTCTGACTCAAAGGTGGTGGACTGAGATGATCTAGAAGACAAATGCCATCCAAAGATAATAGACTTCTGAATGCGGAGAGCTTGAAAGTGGAAGCTTGAAGCAACTGTCTCTCTTCAGATCTTGTGGGCTTCTCTCTTTCTCTTTATCTGTAGAAGGTGTGGTTGTGTAAGCTTGTGGTTCTTGTGTATATCGCTTGCTTGCCTTCTTGTTGTTTTCAATTCAAACTTCAACTCATATATATGCATCAGGGATTCAAACTTCCCGTTTGAAAATAGTTGTTGAAAGATAGTCGTTTGATCCTTGGATGTTAAGACCTTGAGGCTTCTGAGATGGTCATCGGTCCTTCAACTCTTAGAGTCTCAACGGCTTCAGGCTATACAGATAGCTTCATGGCTCTATGTGACAGCATCAATAAATGACTATAAACTCCATACCTATGACTAAACGCAAGCATGCTTCAGTAGGTAGCTAAATATCTGCAAGGTCAAGAAAATGAAAATGCCTCTGTCCTTTCGGAGGTAGGTGAGATAGAAATACATAAAGTATAAAGAACTTCAAATAGACAAATGTTCAGAGCATTTAAAGACAGACAGACAGTTGTATGGGAAATGTAGGACTTTTCCTGAAAGTCAGAGAGTTCTGACAGAAAGGACATGTGGTAGGTAAGATCTAACAGATAACCCATGCTGCTTATACCTACCATCGCATTTACTGCTTAGTATCTGTCCAACAGAGGTAGAACTATATTTCTTGATAAGAGTAAGAGAACACATTATACAAATCTTTCGAATTTCAAATGAGATTTTAATATGAGCATTTTAAATACACATTTTTCCCACCTATAAAATATTTCAATTTGATAGCAGGGAAGACATCATATTGTAAGTTACATATGAGACAAATATTCTTTAAAAGATCTCATAGGAATAAATAGACTCTATTGAAATAATCAAGATGAATAAACATTAGGTTCTGTAAGGAATAATAAAAAAATATCCAAATATGGTTACATAGAAGTTGATGTCATGCTTCGACTTCTAAAGAGTCAGAGTGAAAAAACATGAGCAAACGATGAAATGATACTTGACTTCAACTGTAGAAGAGTCGGAGTGAGACATTGATTGGTAATAGACTTCGACTTGAGAGTCAGAGTCAAACAAGTTTGTTTATCAATCGATATCATACTTCGACTTTTCAGGAGTCAGAGTGAGACTTTTCAGGAGTCGGAGTGAACCCAGATCACTTTGACTTTCAAGGAGTTGGAGTGAACCATATTAATTCGACTTTTCAAGAGTCAAAGTGAAGTCAGCAGTTCACAAAGTCGATAGCCCACATCATTTTTCTAGGAGTCAGAGTCAGTATGGTATATAGTATATGTTGTGGACTTAAAAAAAATTTCTAACCAAGTGTGTGACAGTTGACACTTACGTCCTGTGTGTTCACACAAATTTGACTAAATGTTATAGAGTATAATACATGTATGCCTTTACTTTGTCATATTAATTTTCATACAAAATAAACTGTGGTAATTCAATAAATTTGTTTAGGAGATATTAAAATATTTTTTCATAGCAAAAACACAATGCTCAAGCATTTGTAAAAGATAGTTGCACAACAATGTTCCTAAATATTTTTGTTCAACAACTTTTAAGATAGTTGCCCAACAATTGAATGTGTATTTATTATTAAACTTTGTTGCACAATTCCAAAACACATTAATCTCTCTCTCATATTTTAATATCTAATATCTCATAGATTCTGATCATTTCTAATACATCCATCTCCCAATTCCACTCCATGCTTTCATGTCACTCATACTTTGATCTCCACCCATTGATGTCCTTTGGTATCACATGTGTGTGCTCTCATTTTCCTCTTACTCCATTGGTACCATCACAGGGGGAGAGTGTTTTGTCAAGGGGTGACTACATTTGTCCTTGCTTAAGGGGGACAGATAGTCTTTTTTCTGTGTCAAAAAGGGCGAGAAATTTTACTTGTTTGAGAATGCTTTGACATCATCAAAAAGGGGGAGAATGTTGAGTTATGGTTATGTGAATAACCATAATCATTGTTTTGATAATGATTGTTTTGATTTGTTTTGAGGATGACATAATCATTGTTCATCTTGTTGACAAAATAACATCATTGTTTTGTGATGAACTTAAGTGCTTTCATGTTACAAATCCTTTGACTAATGATTGCAAACTATAGACAGACTGGCCATGTTGATAATTTGCAAAAATTGCCAATCGATTGCTCATGACTTGGCTACAATCAATTGAAGTATGGTCAATCGATTGTTCATGACTTGGCTACAGTCAGTTGAAGTATGGCCAATCGATTGCCTTATGTTAAACATCGATTGTCTGCATATCGATTGCCTTATATTCAACATAGATTGTCAGCATATCAATTGTTGATCAACTTAAACATCGATTGCCTCATGTTTAAACATCGATTGTCATCATATCAATTGTTGATCAACTTAAACATCGACTGCCTCATGTTAAACATCGATTGTCAGCATATCGATTGTTGATCAACTTAAACATCGATTGCCTCATGTTTAAACATCGATTGTTGATCAAATTAAACATTGATTGTCTCATGATAAACATCGATTGTCATCTTATCAATTGTTGATCAACTCAAACATTGATTGTTGTGTACTTCACATCGATTACCATGTCCATATCAATTGTCCTTAAGTCTCATATCGATCGGTGTAAGTCTCACATCGATTACTATTATAAATTGAAGCATATAATTGTCTTTTCTTCTAAATACTTAAAAATGCCATCTGTGCAGGATATCATGTGACTAGTGTTGTGTTGATTGTGTATTAGAAACCTTTAATGATGATGTTAATTATGACTAATTGACATAACTCATAATTTGATTTTGATGATGACATTTGTACATATTGTACATATTATAATGATGACTAAATAACATGTTTTTAATGCTTATTATTTCATATTTTGATGAGAATGGCATGTTTTGATGGTTCACACTTCATATATATAGGTCCACATAATTTTGTAAAAGTTTTGTTGACACAAGCACATCATGTGTCGACACAACATCTGTTCACAGAAGCCATTCAGAACTGAAGAAGTCAGTGGTGTCGACACAAGTCCATTGTGTGTGGACACATTCATTGTATTCAGAAAGCAGTGAAGTGAAAAGTAGTAAGTGGTGTCGACACAGAACCATCATGTGTCGACACATCCATTGCATCCAAAGAACAGCTAGAAGACAAGAAGCCAGTGGTGTCGACACAGGTTGATCATGTGTCGACACATCCTATACTCCCAGAAAGATGATTTTTTGTCTATGATCAAGTGTGTCGACACAAGTGAAATGTGTGTCAACACAAGTCACCATTCAGTGCTGTCAGGACACAATGCAAGGATCATATGTCGACACACAACTTGATTGTGTCGACACACTTCGAATGACGATTCAGATCCTCAATTTTTTGAACATGTGTCTACATGGGAATCAAGGGATTTTACCTAGATTTTTGTGCCCATGCACCCCAAGGCTCCACATGGACACATGGGACTATAAATACCTATGATCCTTGTACTCCAAAGGAAGAGAACATATACAATTCCCAGAAAAGGAGGAGAGCGGGAAAAAGGGGAATCTACATCCAGAAAGGGAGCAGAGCACTGCCGCCAAGAAGAAGAAGAACGAGAAGAAGAAGGAGGAGTTTGTGATTGGAGGAGTTTGTGATGAAGACAGATCTGAAAAGCTTGCAAACATCTCAGAGTCTGTAATTCATCTGGTTAACACTTTAATTGGGTGATCTGTGAATGCGTTCTACACAGAACATCAAATTCTGTTTGTTCTTTTTTTTTTCATTGTACTGAGATAGATTGCGCTAGAGGATCTACTCTCTAATCGAGCTTGTTCTAACAGGACTTGGATCCATCGTGGTCCAAAGGTTTGGAGCCATAGTGCTCTTGTAAAGACCCTCTTCATACCGGTACGATTATACCAATCTCCATCGGTACACAGGGCGTCATTATAGTGGGATAATAACCCAACACTAAACAATAGGTTGATATGTACATGAATAACAAATGATTACAACAGAAATAAAAGAAATAATGCATTCTCATTCCATCATCATCACACATTCCACAATCTATATAGCAAGAGAAAGAAATGACAATGTGCGCATTATTACAATTTCAAAAGAACTACATTGTCTATTACATTGTCCATACAAATGACATTATTCATACTATGAAATATAGCAACTACTAAAAGTCTCCACAAGCAACTACTCCTCTTTTTCGGCTTCGATCTTCACTACCTATTCCACGGATATTGTGTGTAAGTATATGAAGTATAAATGTATATATGTATGTTATCTTATGCATGTGATATCTATCTATCTAATCCTATGTACATCAAATCATCTATAGTATATGAATAGTACTTAAATAACATTGTGCATGTGATAGGTAAGTAATGCCATAGGCCAAGTAAGTACATGAAAGTTATTTTTGTACAAGTATATATATATATATATAAATGTGCATGTATTATCTAGCTATCAATGTATGTAGATCTCATGCATATTGTACATGTTGTGCACATAGTAAGAAATCATTATCATATATTTTGTAAATAATTATGAGTTTATTTTCGAGCATGCAATATATATTTAAATGTATATGAATTATTTAATTATTGATGTGCCTTTTGTGTAGATACCGTTTTCGGTCCACAAAGAGGGGGGGATGAATAGTGTTTATGTGTGTGTAGTGTGTGTGATATGGAGTGGATGGCGGAAAAGACAATAAAAATAAAAAGATCGTGATCGCCAGGCACGCGAGGGTGCCGAATAGAGAATGCACGCGCGAGGGATGCGAGATGGAAGAGTGATCGCGGGCGTACTTTTTTAGTGGGGAGATTGCGCGGGGGATGATGTGGGTCCTCTCTTCCTCTATGAACACGGCCAGCCGCAGTAGAGGGTGTTTCCTCATTGATTACCCCTGACAAAAAAGGACAAAGAAAAGTAAAGAAAGGGGATTAACCACGTGTAGTATCAAATCCTAAAAATAAAGAATAAATGAAATAAAAGACATGGAAGTGTACTTACCGGTTGGTGGCTTTTAAACCCCTAAAGAATGTGGGTGTGTGTAAAATGCATGCATGTGTGTGTGTTAAAAAGAAGTAAAAGGGGGCACGTGATGCCCGGAGGAGAAGAAAATATAAAGAGCCACGTGTGGCCCGGAGGAAGTGGAAATGCAAATAAAAAAGGAGGGGGGGTGCTTCCCCAAAATGAATGGCATGTCGGCACCGTTGCCGGTTGAAGGGAGGATGTGGAGGAAGATGCTCCCCGCCTCACGCGTGGAATGGAAGGAGACGATGGCGTTCGGCTCCGAGGAGGAAGGCGGATTGACGTGGAGGGCTCGGAGTCGAGGCACCGATCCGGCAGGGCTTCGCCGCTTCTGGAATCCCCCCTACAACAATACCCTCGGGGGTCTATTTATAGGCAACAGATTCTTGAATTGCGTCCAAACAGGAAGCCGCAATTAAGAATTCAATCGCGTCCGGGTAGCACGTCGCGATTTAGAAGTCAAATTGATGGGACATGTGCACGGGAATCGTTGCACTGTCATGTCTCTGAATCGTGTCGGTCTAAGCCGCCGCAACTTAAATCGCGTCCGCCTGGTCCGGCACGATTCAGACTTGCATGGTTTCGAGGCAATCGGCTCATAAATGCTCATATTTGACCTTCTGAATCACGTCCACTGACACGGACACAATTACAGGATTTTCTCATGATTGCACGACTTGGCGTAGCCTTTTTGACTTTCAATCGCGTCCGGGCGGTAGGACGCAATTATATTAAAACATGTGCTCATAAACGCGTCCGCTGAAGCCATCGCAACAAGGATCCTGAATCGCGTCCACAACTCCGGATGCATTTAAATGTGCTTGCCAAAAAAAGCGGCCACTGTAACGAACGCTAATCAAAGAATTATTTAGCGACGGAATTAGCGACGGAATCGCGTCCACATCTCCGGACGCCTTTTAATGTGCTTCTCAGAAAAGCAACCACTGTGATGGACGTGAATCAAAGAATTGTTTAGTGACGGATATTTTGTCATCTCTAATCCCTCGTTGATTGGTGATAGATTAGCGACGAAGATTTTGATAGTCACTATTCTGTCGCTGAGTCCCTTCTCACGCGACCAGACCCCCTTGGGGAAGCACTCGAAAAGGAGGTGGATGAGATCCAAAAAGATGGGGAAAACACTCTAGCGAGGCAAAAGGAGGGCCATTTGTGGCGTTACGACGCAATATGTAATTTGCCCGCGGTGGAGCCAAATTCGCGTGTCTACAACTGTCACGCCTTGGCGTCTACTTTGCAGGGAGTGAAGCGAAGAGATACGAAGTGGAACGAAATGGAGTGAAATGGAGTGTAATGGAATGAAAAGAAACGAAGCGTAGCAAAGTGGATTGAAGCGGGAGCGGACTAAAAAGTAGACGCCAAGGTGAAAAAATAGACACGCATTGATCAATGGGTGACTGCCACCTGATAAGAGTCTTTCACCACACCCAAGGAAGTCACTACCAGGAAGAAGACATAAAGAAACAAATGCTTGGACAAAGGAAAAGGATAAGAAAGGAAAATACCAACTTCTAGCGTTGGGGAAGTACCTAAGGACACAATCTGTTAGGTTGCACCATTGGGGGCGTCTGCCACTGCCGCAGGTGGGTCTTGGGGAGAGAAGGAGAGATCCACTTTCAGCGTCGGGGAAGTACCTAAGGACACAATCCGTTAGGTTGCACCATCGGGGGCGTCTGCCACTACCACAGGTGGATCTCTAGGAGTAAAGAAATAAAAGGGATAAGTCCAAACAAAGGATCTTTAAGGAAATCAGCCCGGAGGTGACAACAAAGGAGTTGGGTATTCGACCCGGAATGGAATATTTCAGATTGCTTTGGAATTGGAGCGCGAAGAGTGGATTTCCACTGTTATTTTAAGATGCATGTATGCTGGGCTAAAAAGAAAAGAAATAGTTAAAAGAGGAGTAAAAAATAACCAAGGATAATATTGTCACACCGGTGAGTCAGGACAGGGGGGTATGCATGGGTCCGTCGTCCTCACATGCCAAGCATAACGGCCTATTCGTGCGGCTAAGGATCCTCTGGGATAATCACTGTTTTTGATAGAGGGGAACTCAAATCCCAAACTCCTCAAAGCCACAAGGTCCTTGGTGTGCTCTAAGGGTATAATTATAGTAGATGCAGATAAGTGATGGTGGGGGCAGCAGCAGCCTGATTGACCAGATGAGGTAACTCGAATCCTGCACTCAAAACTCATTAGCCAAGAAAACACATATCATGGAAAAAAAAAACATCATTCATTCAAAGCATGTCTTGGAGCATTAATAAAGCATTAAATAAACAGCTCATTTGGTTTGTTTGTTTGAACCATGAGGATAGGTGATCTCTGGCCAAGGAGTTGGGAGTGCAAGAGATGAGGAGCCATGATCGGAAGGATTCATGCGTGGCATAGCCAGGATCTGCTTACTATGTGCAATACCATCGGTAAAAGATTTTTGGAATTTGGAAAGTATTTGAATTTTTTATGGAGTTTAAATGTATTTGAATTTTTATGGTGTTTTGAAAATATTTGGATTTTTTGTGGTTTTGGAAATATTTGGATTTTTTTGTTTTGGAAATATTTTGAATTTTTTTGTTGGTTTTGGAAATATTTGGATTTTTTGTGGTTTTGGAAATATTTTGGATTTTTGTTGGTTTTGGAAATATTTTGGATTTTTTGTGGTTTTGAAAATATTTGAATTTTTTTGTGGTTTTGGAAAATATCTAGCTTTTTTTGTTGGTTTTGAAATATTTGGATTTTTTGTGATTTTGAAAATATTCATCTTTTTTGTTGATTTTGAAAGTATTCATCTTTTTTGGTTTTGGTTTTGGTTTTATATTCATCCTTTTTGTTAATTTTAAAACATTGCCATGCCATGGTGGTATTAAGGTTATGAGAACTGACTGGCGAGGGGTCCTTGTTACCTCCTGTGTCATTAAAGAATGCCCAGAGTAGGGCGTGCGTTTTAACGTGGCGCCCACGAGCTAATTGCTTTTGGCTGACGGTGCCACCATCAAAGTCACGCCTGATAGGCGACTGAGTCTGGTAGGGAGAAGGGAAGAAATTTTGTAGATAAGCTTGGTGTGGGCGTTTGAAGAGTTGGGTTTGGCTTCCTTTCTTGGCACAACCGTCAGAAGGTTCAGTCCTATTAATCATTGGGGCTTTTGAGTTAATTTGGAATCTTGAGTGATGACCAATTGATTATAAGGACATGCGTACGACCGGATCCATTTGGATCTCCACGGGGACTTTGCCACTCTTTACCATGCCCTATTATCATTGATTTGTTTTTTATTTTTGCATGCATACGACCGGGTCCATTTGGATCTCCGCAGGGACTTTTCCACTCTTGACATGCATTGGACTTTATTTTGATTGGTCATTTGATTCTTGCCCATGTTTAAGACATCTTCCTATGATGGAGTGCTTTGGGTTGGTTGTCTTGCCAAGACTACCTCTACTACCCATACTTCGGCTGAATGAGGGGAGAAATAGACATTTGTGTCATTCAGGCATGGCTGTGACGGTGAGGGTGTCTACCGGGAGCAATCGGCTTAGGGCGCTATGATGTGTGTGAAGTGCCCATGCTAAGGGCAAACTTTAATGACCCACGAGGGAATTTTGGACTCCTGGCGCGGAATTCTCATAACAGGAGTGATGCGATGGCACGACCATGTTGAAATATTCATCTTTTTATGGATTTTTAAATATTTGACACTGCTAAAATATAGTAAGACTTTGGAGGATAAAGGAGGATGAATGCCCTGCGTTGGGGCGAGACTCAGAGGTCTACAAGAATTTACATTTTTTGTTTGGAATTCAAATGATGAGTGGGGGCTAAAACCCCGAAAACAGTGCGAGAAGGGTCGAAGGACCTGCTTGAAAACGCAGAGGAGGAAATGGAGGAAAGACTTTGGAGACTCCGGCGGGGCCGAAGGGGTTTGGAGGAGAAGGAGGGCGCGATGCCCTGAAAGAGAAGAATCCGGATGGGCTAGAGGAGACAAGAGAAAAAAGTGGGCCGCGAGGGGCCGAAAATGAAGGTGCGCAACGGGCACAAGATGGAGAGGTGCCACGTGGGGTACTGAAAGGAGATGAGCCGCATGGGGCACTGGAGGGAGATGTTCCACATGGGGCACGGAAAGGAGAATGAGGAATACAAAATAGGGCGTGATGCCCAGTGCAAGAGTAACGATTATACAAACGATGAAAATAAAATGTCTCCCATGGGGAGGGAATGTGGAGAACCCACAGAGAGGTACTGAGGAGCACAATAGAGGATTGCAAAGAAAGTGGAAAAGATGGAGGTTCCCTAGTCATTTGCCTTGCCCGGTGTTTGGGTTTCCGCTTGGGAGTTGGCGATTTGACCCTTAGGTGCTTCCTCATAAAATGTGCCCAGTGGACAGATGGTCTTGCTCTTCTACGAGGGATTGAGCAGCTCTCGAGGAGGGGAGAGTTGTTGGCTTCTGTTGGAGTTTCAATTAACGGTGCTAACCCCCTTGGAACGTAGCTTAATGAAAAGGTGGGGGGTTCCCCTGGTGGAGTTGGAAGCAACGATGAGGGGGTCGTGCCCAAAGATTGTATAATGTGTGATGTGGAAGGGGGCACGACCCCTTGAATAATAGATTGTGCCAAGGATTTGGCTTTGGAATGTGTAAGCAGAATCTGCATGATTGACCCCTTCACTGGAGTGGGAAGGTTCACAACAACTGTGTGAGGGGTCATGAGTGCTTGGAGAGGGAGATTCCCTATGAGTATCTTGAAATGACGCCGGCTGGCAGCTGGAATGATTGGCATATCATTGGAAGGCCTCTTGACGACCAGGATTGGAGGGGGGGACCTCCGCTCAGAAAATGTGCCCGATATGGAAATGATGACCGGCATGCGAGGGATATAATCATGGATTTTAAATGGCATGCCCAGTCCCGGGACTTCCTTCTTCTGTTGACCTTACTTGTTGCTCCTTGAAGGAGTGCACCTGCTCCATCGGATGGGGGTAGGTGTGAATGGAGTGGAAGGCCGTATGGCTGGTGGAGGCACAGTAGGTATGAAGGGGAAGATTTGTTGCTCGAGTTTGGTTGCCAAGGGTATTGGCATAATGGTAGGTGTAATGGTAGGTTCCATGGTTGGTGGAGGTTTGATAATGGAGGGTTTGGTGATAATGGATGGCAATGTGGGAGGGGTAGGTGAATGGTGTACGAACATGACCTCGGAAGGTTCATCGTTGTAACACCAGGTGGTAAGCAGATCAAGTTCTTGTTTCCTCCTCATTTCCTGAACCTGAGGCACCTGAGGAAACTATTAATGAAGTATTAAGAGATATTAGAGGCAAAGGTATTGCATCTGATGACATTCCTGCAGAAACAGATTTTGAAGAAAGAGAGCATCACTTCTCCCCTTCTCATTTTGAGACCGACTAAGGTCTCAGGGGGAGAGTAGCAACAGCCTTCATACCATTTTAGACTTATTGGGCAAGCAACAAGAAAACCTGTCAGTCCTTCAAATGCAAATAGAGTTTATTGATGTCAAGTTTGATAGTCTGTCTGATGAGGTTAAGCAAATGAAAGATTTGTTGCTTCAGTTAGTGTGTCAGCAGGGCACTTCTCGGCCATCAGAGCCTACATTCCATCAGCAACAAGAAGAACCTATTCAAGTCCAAGAATCTCAAGCACCAGAACCTGAAGTACCAGCTCAGGAATAGCAGTCAACACAAGACCAATCCCAGCAGGTTGAGCAGCAACCTGAGCAGCAACAGGACCAGGAGCCAGAATCCCAAGTACAAGAACATGTTGAACTAGTTCCTGATCAGCACAAGGAGCCTGAGCCACAAGATAAGCAGCAGAGTGTGGAGGAACAGCCTCCTAAGCAGCAGAAAGATTTAGAGCATGAGGCACAATTAGCTATGGTAGTGTTTCAACCTCAAGTGGAGCAACAACAACAGTCTGTGTTAGAAAAGCAGTCAGTGGCAGTGGCAGCAGCAGAGGCTTCCCAGCCCAGGCAGGTTTCCCAGATGAAGCCTAAGGCCAAGAGAACCCATGAATCCTCTCATGAACTCCAAACCTTCAAGAGGAAAGTGAAGCTCAGACTGATCAAGAATGGTGACCCTGTCTTCCCTCATCCTTCCTCTAGGCCAACTCCCTCTACACCAGCTCCATCTGTTAAGCCTCCTCCAGAGCCCAAAGAGCCCACTCCAGATCCAACTCAATCCACTGCACCCACAGCACCAACTCCTGAGAATCCTTCACATTCCACTTCTCCGGATCCTCCTCCACTTGCAACCATTCCCATGCATCCATTCCACCAGGACATAAAATTCTCCTTCTACCTTATGAAATACCAAGGTGAGCTGGATCTCGGAAACATCGGCCCGAGCATCAGGCTGTGGTGGAGGTACGGGAACTGGCATGGGTGCCGGAGCAGGTGCAACATAAGGTGCAGGAGCTTCTTCATTTATAGGGGCATCGTAGGGCCCTGTTGGAGGTCGCTGGGTCAACGGAGGACAAATCAGTGGACGCCTGGGTAGTGGCATGCCATGGTAAATGGGAAGTGATTGCGGTGGTGCATATAGGGCGGATGTTGTATGTTGGTGAGGTGGATGGTGGATGGCGTCCACTGATTTGTTCTCTCTCGGTTTAATATAATCAAAGAGTTCTACGATCAGGGAATCCATTAGATGTGTCTGGATGTAACATCCCCGCTAATAGACCTCTTCCATCGTGTCAATTCGGTTCATGGCCAGGATGTGTGTAACGCCCCTCTTAGACCCAGTACAGTTACACCAACTCACATTGGATCTAGTAGAGGTATTACAGTGGAACGAATCCAACAATTTCAATACAGGTTGGAATATACACAAATAACTATTCAATTCCAATGATAATTAACAGAACATGGAATTAAACACTTGCAATCAGCATTTATTCAAAAACAAATCTGATGCATAAAAGATAACAATAGTCCAAGGTTTATTACATTCCAATGATCAGTTGCATAAAGGAAATTACATAAGATCCTCACATACAAGTGCCACTCTAAAACTCTCTAAGACAAGCTAAGTCTCCACGTCCTCACGCTCTGAGTCAGTTTGCACTAACTCCACCGTATCCTCTGGCTCTCCTGAAATGTTAGGCAAGTATGAGTCCACAAGACCCAGCAAATCACATGAAAGACAGTTCAAGATATTAACATTATATTAGTTTTAAAACATGGTAGTACATTAGCATTCCATTCATTGATATCATATACTTTTCTTATATAGTTCTAAGTCCATTGGCAATCATTCATTTCATGGTGATTCTAACTATTAAGGAAATAAAAATGTTTCACATGTAGCATGGAATTACTTATTCATGAAATCTATTCGATGTTATGTGACCTACAACAATTCTCATGTATCAATTTCTCATTTATGCATGCACTATTCTTTTACACAACAATTTTCATGTAGTAATACTAAAACATTGACATGTAACATGAAATCCTTTGAACAAGTTCACATGTAGGAATGTAAGCATATAACATGTAGTATGTAGCATGTAGAACAGGTAGACATGTAACTTGTAGCATGTAACATGTAGCATGTAGATATGTAACTTGTAGCATGTAGTCATTTTCATATAGTTGCCAAGACATAGCCCACACTAAATTAGAGATCAGTAGTCATTTAACATTCACTTATCACCTAGGCAATGCGGTGATGAAGTCATAGTATTTGCGCAAAACCGGGGAAAGTCCTTCCCACCTTGCCAGTAGAACAAGTCTACCTCCAGGATTTCAATCCGTTGCCCACGGATTCATTTCTTTACATGTAGGTGAACCATTACCATAGGGGCATCTACGGTGTAGTCCTTGTAGGAATCTCTAAGATAGCAATGTCTTATTGGCATCATTGTTATAATGCATACACTAACGTATATAATAGATAGTGACATTTCATTTCATACTATTTAACATGTGTCAATGCAATATTTCAAAGTACAACACTTTCAGTTCTGAAATCCTATTTACTGTACAACAGATTTCTATCATGATACTAATATTCATTCTTGCATTTTCATGCATTTTTATTCAATTCTATGTGTAATATATTGTTCAGAAATTCATAACAGAACGTACACATGTCTGAAAATTCTGAAATTTTAACAGAAATTCGAAATCAGTAATTACAATACACATGCCAAATTTCATAATGATTTCTGCAACTATTTTTCATGCAACTATTTTTCATGAATTTAACTCTATTAAATCAACTAACTAACATGGTTTAATATTGAGAAAAGCTCACAATTTTCACATGGAACAGGATTACTGACATATCATATCTATTGCAGTAATCTAAACATCAATCAACATGCTTTCTTTTACATCATTGTACTTATCTTATACAATTTAAACCTTGATCATTGTCATGTAATTATGCATGTTCATCAATTCATATATATATATATATAAATATATAGAACCTGCACATTATAGCAATAGACAGTCCATAACAATAACATACTCTAATATTACATGGCTGAAACGCATACATTCATAAATTATACATTTAAAACCAATTCACTCAGATTTCTGGAATATATGATTCTGTTAAACTTGACGTCAATTAGTATGACGTTTACTATAGTCGACGTCCACATACGTTGTCGTTAAGTAATTATAGGCGGCGGCACATAGCGCCGTTAACACAAACCGACGGCGGCACATAGCGCCGTTTACATATAGTAAGGACAGAAAATACATATATATTTCGGATGAACTAAACGGCAGTCGATATTGCCGTTTACATATTATAGGCAGCAATACCCTGGACGTCTAGTTCTAAGACACAGAAAACACAGAAACCTGCATGCAATAACGACGTTTCTAACCCTTCCCGTAGGTTGTTTACATGCTTTAAAAATACAAAAAATGTTAAATACGTAGTATACATATCCTAAACTAATCCCCCATGCAACTTGCCTCAATCCCTCCTAATGGAGTGTCGAATCCGAGCTCGAAGAAGCCCGTCTCGCCAGGGAGACAGTTCTTTCCTCCGTCTTCAAGCAATCCGAAACCTCCTCCGATGAAGTTCCTCCGCCTGGATGAGCTTTTGGGCACGAAGTCCTATGTATCTCCTCGGTGTAGAAGCCTTCGAACCGCACGAACAAGCACCAGATCGCTCTGCAAATCCCTTCCTCGGCCCTCTTTCTCTCCTCCAGAACCAAAGCAAAACCCCCTTTTCTTCCTGCGAGATCTGGTCTTATAAAGACCTCTCAAGCAAAGACCAACCTAATCCTGACCCTCGGATCTAAACGCATCGGATCAGCTCATTAAAACCTTCCCGAAACGGCCGATCTCTTAATCCGGAACGGAAAGCTCAAAACAGGCAAGTCAGTTTAACGTCAACATAGGTTGTCGTCTACCCCAAATATAAACGTCCATCGTTGATGTCGTTTATAGTCTTGCCCATAATTAAATAATTCAGAAAAATATTAAACGTCAATACCTATCGTCGTTAACATCCCATAAACGGCATGCGATGTTGCCGCTTACAAGCTTTAACGTCAAATGATCTTGACGCCTAGTTCTACACAGAACAACATTCAATTTATGCAGAAATAAACACACAATGAACAGAATACATTCAAGGAAATTCTAGGGTACTACATCCTCTCTCCCTTAAAATAATCTTCGTCCTCGAAGATTGAGTTAAGTTACTCACCGAACAAGGACGGATAAAGCTTCTTCATTCTTTCTTCAAGCTCCCACGTTGCCTCTTCACGTGAGAAGTTCTCCATAGAATCTTCACAAATGGAATGGACTTTGATCTCAATTCTTGCACCTTCCTGTCCAGAATCTCCACAGGTTGCTCAGCATAAGACAAATCTGGCTGCAACTGAATCGGTTCATAACTGATCACATGAGCCGGATCTCTAACATACCGCCTCAACATGGATACATGAAATACTGGATGCACCGCTGCTAAAGATGGTGGCAAAGCTAACTGGTATGCCACATTCCCGATCTTCTTCAGAATTTCAAAGGGTCCAATGAATCTCGGGTTCAGCTTACCCCTCTTTCCGAATCTTACTACACCTCTGGTTGGCGAAACCTTAAGGAAAACATGGTCTCCAACCTCGAATGCCAAATCCTTCCTTCTTGCATCTGCATAACTCTTTTGACGATCCTGAGCCGCTTTTATTCTCTGCACAATCATCTGAATCTTTGCTGAAGTCTCTTGCACTACTTCAGGTCCAACCAGATGTCGATCTCCTGACTCCTCCCAACACAATGGGGATCTACAGGGTCTTCCGTACAAAGCTTCAAAAGGTGCCATTCCTATGCTCGAATGGAAACTGTTATTATAAGCAAATTCCACAAGAGATAGATGGCGCTCCCAATCACCTTTCCATTCTAAAACACAAGCTCGAAGCATATCTTCCAACGTCTGAATAGTCCTCTCGGACTGTCCATCCGTTTGCGGATGAAATGCCGAACTCAACTTCAACTGACTGCCAAAAGCCTGCTGCAAACTCTGCCAAAACCTGGAAGTGAATCTCGGATCACGATCTGAGATAATCGACTTCGGAATCCCATGCAGCTTCACAATATTATCAATATACAGCCTGGCCAAGCTCTCAACGGACTGCTTCTTCTTCATGGCAAGGAAATGAGCACTCTTCGAAAATCTATCAACGATCACCCAAATAGAATCATTTCCTCTAGCCGATCTAGGCAATCCGGATACAAAGTCCATGGTCACTTGCTCCCACTTCCACTGAGGGATATCTAACCTCTGCATCAAGCCTGAAGGTCGCTGACGCTCTGCCTTCACTTGCTGACAAATCAGACACTTCGCCACAACATCAGCCACATCTCGCTTCATGCCAGTCCACCAGAAAGAACGCTTCAGATCCTTATACATCTTCCCACTGCCTGGATGAATAGAGAATTGAGATCTATGAGCCTCCTCCAAAATTTCCTTTCTCAGATCAACATTATTAGGGACACAAACCCTAAGATTCAAGCGAATTACATCATCTTCATCTCTGGTAACTCCACTCTTTCCAACCAACTCCTGCAACAACGGATCATCTTTCTGCAACGCAATGACCCGATCAAGAATAGAAGATCTCAAAGACAACTGTGCCATGAACAAGTTACACAATTGAGGTTCTAGAACAGCCAAAGAACTTGAAACGTCATCTAGCATCTTCCAGTCTTGCCTCATCATCTGTCTTTTCCTGCTCAACGCATCTGCCACTACATTGGCCTTCCCTGGATGGTAAGACAGATCAAAATCATAGTCTTTCATGAATTCTATCCACCTCCGCTGCCTCAGATTCAACTCCTTCTGCGAGAACAAGTATTTGAGACTCTTGTGGTCTGAGAAGAGCTCAAATCTAACTCCATATAGATAGTGCCTCCAAATTTTCAAAGCATAGACCACAGCTGCTAACTCCAAGTCATGGGTCGGGTAGTTGCGCTCATGCTCCTTAAGTTGCCTAGAAGCATACGCCACAACTCGACCACCCTGCATCAGAACACAACCAAGCCCAATCTTCGAAGCATCTGTGTAGATAGAGAAAGAATCTACATCATTGGGCAAAACAAGCACTGGCGCTGAGGTCAGACGAGCCTTCAATTCCTGGAACGCCCTTTCACAAGCCTCTGACCACTCAAACTTGACTCCTTTCCTTGTCAACCTCGTCAAAGTCGCCGCAATAGAAGAAAATCCTTCGATGAATCTCCTATAGTAGCCAGCCAAACCGAGAAAACTCCTGATGTCAGCTGAAGATCTCGGTGTTCCCAATCAAGAACAGCTTCCACCTTAGCTGGATCTACAGACACGCCTTCTCCCGATATAACATGACCCAAGAAATGGACTTCTTTCATCCAGAAGTTGCACTTGCTGAATTTAGCATACAGCTTATGCTCCCTCAGGACACTCAACACAATCTTCAGATGCTCACTATGAGTCTCTTCATCGGGCGAATAAATCAACACATCATCAATGAAGACTACCACAAAAGAATCCAGATACTGCCGAAAAACTCTATTCATCAAATCCATGAAAACTGCTGGAGCATTTGTCAAGCCAAAGGGTAAGACAAGGAATTCATAATGGCCATATCTCGTCCTAAAAGCCGTCTTAGCAGAATCTTCCGGCTTAATTCGGAGTTGATGATAGCCAGAACGAAGATCAATCTTAGAGAATACAGAAGCTCCTCGCAACTGATCAAACAAGTCATCAATACGAGGTAAAGGGTACTTGTTTTTAACAGTTACCTGGTTGAGCTTACGGTAATCTATGCACAACCTCATCGATCCATCCTTCTTTTTCACAAAAAGAACAGGTGCTCCCCATGGCGAAACGCTCGGCCTGATGAAGCCTTTATCAAGTAATTCCTGCAGCTGCTTCCTCAATTCTGCCAATTCCGCTGGCGCCATGCGATAAGGTGCAATGGAAATAGGTGCTGTGCCGGGTACGAGCTCAATGCCAAACTCTAACTCCCTTGCAGGTGGCAAACCCAACAAATCTTCAGGAAAGACATCGCTGAAATCTCTGACCACCTCAATATTCTCGACAGATAGAACCTTCTTCGAATCCTCGGTCACAACCACACTAGCCAGAAAACCAGGGCAACCCTTGCTTAACATCCGAGTCGCCTTCAAAGCTGAAATCACAAACTTACCCGACATGACCTTGGGCAAAGGGTGAACAAACTCCTCCTTTCCAGGAATCCGAAAAACTATAAGCTTCCGCCGACAATCCATCAAAGCATAATGCTCCTCAAGCCAATCAAAGCCCAAGATAGCATCATAATCCTTCATCTTCAGCAAATAGAAATTACCAGGCAAAACTTGCTCCTCAATGCACACAGAAAGCGACGAAAAACACTGCTCGGTCAAGATAGTTCCTGCTGGAGTATGAACAGACAAGGGAACCTCCAACTTTTTCGGAACTAGACCATTCTCCTTTATCAAGACTTTGGCAAATCCTTCGGAAATAAAACTATGCGTGGCACCGGTATCAAACAAGACTCTAGCATGCATTCCCATAATTAAAATTGTACCTTCAGTGACGTGCTCTGCCAACTCTGCCTCGTCTCTAGCCAAGGCGAACACTCGAGCCGGAGCCCTCGGTCTCCCTGCTGCTCTCGGTGCCGGTCTCGCTGCTGCTGGTGCTGCTGCCGCTGCAGTCTGCTGCGCCATCTTCGGACAGTCTCTGATCTTGTGGTTCTTGTCACCACATCTCAAGCATCTCCCGGAAGTCACCCAACACACCTCGCCTCCATGACGCTTCCCGCACTGGGTACACACTGGCTTCTCTGCAATCATACCTCCGCCTGGAGTCGGTGCCGCTGCTCTCGCTGGAACCACTGCTCTCTGCTGAAAAACTGGGGTCTTCTTCTTCTTATCCTGCCGCTGGAAAGCTGATGCTGGCCTCTTCAAAGAAGCTCTCTTCTCTTCAAGGTAAACTTCCATCTCTGCCTCCTGCATGCAAGCTGCTGACAAAGCTTCCTCCATGGAACGATGTCCTAATGCCACTAGTCTCGTCCTCAGGGACGGCTTCAACCCCATGATAAATTTCTTTACCTTCCTCCGCTCATCTGCCACAATGTGAGGCGCATACTTGGACAGCTCCGCAAATCTTGCCTCATACTCAAGTACACTCATTGACCCCTGGGTCAACGTCAAAAACTCCTGCTCCATGCGGTCCTGCACGTGCTCTGGAATGTACTTCGCCTTGAACAAGCGGACGAATTCAGTCCATGCAACCTCCATAGCACCATCTTCAAACTGTGTGCGAAGTACAGAAGACCACCATACGTCGGCACGCTCCTGAAAAAGAAGGTAAGTACATCTAAGATATATTCCAACCAATACCCATAAACTCCTTAAAATCTATCTTTACCTGCAGCATATAAGTAGCTAAGGACACTCTCTCCTCTTCCGCACAACGAAGGGCACGAAAGATCTTCTCCGTCTCTCTAAGCCAACTCTCCGCAAGAATGGGATCACTCTCTCCCTTAAAGAAAGGCGGGGTCATCCTCCTGAATCTTTCCATCATAGGCACTCCTCCAAAAACTGCATCCTGAGCTGGTGCTCGTGCCTACAATCCAAACATCCCTTAGATAACAACTCTTCAGTTACCACCTTGAATAATTCTTGCAGCTACCGACCTGAACCTGCACCTGCGCCTGCAATGCCGCTGTAGTCTGAGCCTGAGTCTGCATCGCATGCACCAATCCTTGCATCAATGCTCCGTAGTCTACAGGTGGTGGTGGGGGTGGCAAAGGTACACCCGCCTGGTCTTGAGCCTGCTGTGCTGGAGTCTGCTGATCACCTGCTGACTCATCACCTCGAGCCGGGCCAGCTCCTCTACGTCCACGAGTCGCCATAGTCTGCAAAATAAGCATCCTATTTAATAACCTATCATCCTACATAACTTGGACTAATTCTTTATGCAGACTTGAAATATGAATACAATACTGATATTCTATTTATGTACATGTTCAACCTGGATCTCTCTGATACCAATCTCTGTAACGCCCCTCTTAGACCCAGTACAGTTACACCAACTCACATTGGATCTAGTAGAGGTATTACAGTGGAACGAATCCAACAATTTCAATACAGGTTGAAATATACACAAATAACTATTCAATTCCAATGATAATTAACAGAACATGGAATTAAACACTTGCAATCAGCATTTATTCAAAAGCAAATCTGATGCATAAAAGATAACAATAGTCCAAGGTTTATTACATTCCAATGATCAGTTGCATAAAGGAAATTACATAAGATCCTCACATACAAGTGCCACTCTAAAACTCTCTAAGACAAGCTAAGTCTCCACGTCCTCACGCTCTGAGTCAGTTTGCACTAACTCCACCGTATCCTCTGGCTCTCCTGAAATGTTAGGCAAGTATGAGTCCACAAGACCCAGCAAATCACATGAAAGACAGTTCAAGATATTAACATTATATTAGTTTTAAAACATGGTAGTACATTAGCATTCCATTCATTGATATCATATATTTTCTTAATATAGTTCTAAGTCCATTGGCAATCATTCATTTCATGGTGATTCTAACTATTAAGGAAATAAAAATGTTTCACATGTAGCATGGAATTACTTATTCATGAAATCTATTCGATGTTATGTGACCTACAACAATTCTCATGTATCAATTTCTCATTATGCATGCACTATTCTTTTACACAACAATTTTCATGTAGTAATACTAAAACATTGACATGTAACATGAAATCCTTTGAACAAGTTCACATGTAGGAATGTAAGCATATAACATGTAGTATGTAGCATGTAGAACAGGTAGACATGTAACTTGTAGCATGTAACATGTAGCATGTACATATGTAACTTGTAGCATGTGGTCATTTTCATATAGTTGCCAAGACATAGCCCACACTAAATTAGAGATCAGTAGTCATTTAACATTCACTTATCACCTAGGCAATGCGGTGATGAAGTCATAGTATTTGCGCAAAACCGGGGAAAGTCCTTCCCACCTTAGCCAGTAGAACAAGTCTACCTCCAGGATTTCAATCTGTTGCCCACGGATTCATTTCTTTACATGTAGGTGAACCATTACCATAGGGGCATCTACGGTGTAGCTCCTTGTAGGAATCTCTAAGATAGCAATGTCTTATTGGCATCATTGTTATAATGCATACACTAACGTATATAATAGATAGTGACATTTCATTCATACTATTTAACATGTGTCAATGCAATATTTCAAAGTACAACACTTTCAGTTCTGAAATCCTATTTACTGTACAACAGATTTCTATCATGATACTAATATTCATTCTTGCATTTTCATGCATTTTTATTCAATTCTATGTGTAATATATTGTTCAGAAATTCATAACAGAACGTACACATGTCTGAAAATTCTGAAATTTTAACAGAAATTCGAAATCAGTAATTACAATACACATGCCAAATTTCATAATTTTCTGATTTCTGCAACTATTTTTCATGAATTTAACTCCATTAAATCAACTAACTAACATGGTTTAATATTGAGAAAAGCTCACAATTTTCACATGGAACAGAGATTACTGACATATCATATCTATTGCAGTAATCTAAACATCAATCAACATGCTTTCTTTTACATCATTGTACTTATCTTATACAATTTAAACCTTGATCATTGTCATGTAATTATGCATGTTCATCAATTCATATATATATATATAAAATATATAGAACCTGCACATACATGACATATTCTAATATTACATGGCTGAAACGCATACATTCATAAATTATACATTAAAACCAATTCACTCAGATTTCTGGAATATATGATTCTGTTAAACTTGACGTCAATTAGTATGACGTTTACTATAGTCGACGTCCACATACGTTGTCGTTAAGTAACTATAGGCGGCGGCACATAGCGCCGTTAACACAAACCGACGGCGGCACATAGCGCCGTTTACATATAGTAAGGACAAAAATACATATATATTTCGGATGAACTAAACGGCAGTCGATATTGCCGTTTACATATTATAGGCGGCAATACCCTGGACGTCTAGTTCTAAGACACAGAAAACACAGAAACCTGCATGCAATAACGACGTTTCTAACCCTTCCCGTAGGTTGTTTACATGCTTTAAAAATACAAAAAAATGTTAAATACATAGTATACATATCCTAAACTAATCCCCCATGCAACTTGCCTCAATCCCTCCTAATGGAGTGTCGAATCCGAGCTCGAAGAAGCCCGTCTCGCCAGGGAGACAGTTCTTTCCTCCGTCTTCAAGCAATCCGAAACCTCCTCCGATGAAGTTCCTCCGCCTGGATGAGCTTTTGGGCACGAAGTCCTATGTATCTCCTCGGTGTAGAAGCCTTCGAACCGCACGAACAAGCACCAGATCGCTCTGCAAATCCCTTCCTCGGCCCTCTTTCTCTCCTCCAGAACCAAAGCAAAAACCCCTTTTCTTCTTGCGAGATCTGGTCTTATAAAGACCTCTCAAGCAAAGACCAAGCCTAATCCTGACCCTCGGATCTAAACGCATCGGGTCAGCTCATTAAAACCTTCCCGAAACGGCCGATCTCTTTAATCCGGAACGGAAAGCTCAAGAACAGGCAAGTCAGTTTAACGTTAACATAGGTTGTCGTCTACCCCAAATATAAACGTCCATCGTTGGTGTCGTTTATAGTCTTGCCCATAATTAAATAATTTAGAAAAATATTAAACGTCAATACCTATCGTCGTTAATATCCCATAAATGGCATGCGATGTTGCCGCTTACAAGCTTTAACGTCAAATGATCTTGGCGCCTAGTTCTACACAGAACAACATTCAATTTATGCAGAAATAAACACACAATGAACAGAATACATTCAAGGAAATTCTAGGGTACTACAATGTGTTTGAACCTCATAGTAGAGTTTGAAACGATTATTTTAATTTGCTCTAACTCTGAGAGCTCATACTGCAAGCGCGTGGCCATTGACCTCCAATGGTCAGCAAGCTGTACAAATCCCTCGTCGGCCTCCATCTTCTCGGATGCTAGATCCATGATAGAGAGATAGGGGCTAACGCGGTCTTTGTACCTCTTAAGGAATTTCTTATGAAGGGAGCAGAAGTCTCCTGCCTCACTTGGTTCTAGGGAGTAGAACCTCTCGAGCACAGGGCCATCAAGAGATTTTCTAAATAAATATGGCAACGTGAGGGGGTCACATTTCCAACGGGAAGACTCATAAAGGAATTCTTTAATGTGAAGGTAGGGGTTCCCCATGCCATTGTACAGTCGGTACGACGGCATCTCCAAAGGATGAATGTAAATTTGTGGGAGAGTCGGCATGGCGGCGACGGGTTACCCTTGGAATTTGAAAGCTTATTTATTTGTTCCTCCAGATTGTTTAATTTCTAGAGAAGAGCATTCTGGAGTGGAGTGGGTTGCCGCTGGGCATGTGAAGGAGTACATGGGGGTGGCCTTGAATAAGTGGACCTTCCCAAGGGACGGTCTGTTCGAACTGGAGCACAGGAGTGCAAATGGCCAGGGGGCCGAGATGATGAACGATGTACAGGAGTATGTGGCGATGTTGCCGGAATGTACAAAGGCGGGTGCCTGGGAGTAGGAGAAGGAGAGGAAGTCGCAACAGGAGTCACACCTTCAACTAAAGATTGGATCAGATTGAGTTGTTGAGGTGTGAGCTGATCAATGGCATGCAGGACATGCTGGACAGTGGAATCGTGGTGGGGGGTAGGCTCTTGCCGGGTTTTAATTGGAGGTAAAGGTGAGGGGACATCAAATTGGTCAGCGCGCGGTGTGCGCGCATGATCATAGGAAGTAGAAGGTTGTCCCTCACGGTGGTGAAATGGATGGACATAGGATTGAAAAGATGGAGAACTGACATAATCCTCATAGTCCTCATAATAAGAATCATCATGATAGTATGGGTCCATTTTTATAAGCAAGCAATCAAACAGGTTGAACAAAGATTAGTCAAACAATATGGTTCAAACAAGTTATTATGCTTAGCGCTTGTTTTAGGAGTTTGACACTTAGTTAATGGATTGAAAAATATTGTGTCACTCTAGATGAGATTCTAGTTGGGTAGAAAATGAATACTTCGGGGTACAACTAAAATCACCTCTTACCATGCAATAGGATATCTAACCCGGATCAACGAAAGGGTACCGCCAGCTCGGTCCGCCGTGAGGGAATCCACGGGATATGGAGTCTTACGGGGCTCTTGGCAAAGGTTCACTAGTTCAATGAGACGGAATGCCCTTACCAAGAGAGGTGTGTGGAGCCTAGGATATGAGGGAAGGAGGTCCCCCGACCAATGCAATAATGCCCTGTATGCAGCAGTTTATAGCAAAAATGGCAAAAGGGGCATGTTTCTGTCAGCACTGTGAATCGCGGCGGGTACAGGTGCCGCGAATCACAAATCGCGTCCAGTCACCTGGATGCGGAACTGAGAGCCCCAGAAGGCTGTCAGTGCCACGCCTAGTCCCTGTGGACTACTGGCAGAAATGCATCGGCCTCTGCCGCCGCAATAAGAAAACTGGAACGCGTTAGGATAACCGGTCGCGACACGAAAGAGAGACGCGTCCGGTCTTCCGTCCGCGTTCTCAGAACTGAATCGTGTCCACTGTGTTGGACGCGATTCCAAATGCAACCCGAGGACAAAGAAAAAGGCAGGAAACAAAGGAAACAAAGCAGGAAATATGCACAATAAAAAGGGAAAGGCAAAAATTAAACACACAGCATGCTTTGTATATTATGAAAAAAAAAAAGGTAAAAGAAGGAGGGGCATGCGAGGGTGCCAAACAAAGTGCCACGTGGGGCACGAAGGAGGAGGGTAATGTTGCCCAGTTGACAAGCCCAGAGGGGGGGGGGTGAATGGGTCATTAAAAATCTATTTAGGTGACACTTGTACGTAAAAGTATACACAAAAACAATCTTCGATGTTGGTTAGTAACGGTTAGTATGAACAAAAAACTCACAATGAATCAATCACACAACGCAAGGAATTATCCTGGTTCAGACCTCCTTTCCTTAGGAGTCCTACGTCCAGACCCTGAGCAACAACTCAGGTTTTTCACTAACTAGGGTACAGTCCCCCTATGGACACTACAACACCCAGCACAGCTGGTCTTCCTTCACACCAAAAGGGAATAACCACACCCTGGATACCTCACCAAGTCTTCCTTCACAACTGAAGGGAAACAGCACCCTGGATCCCACCAGGTCGTCCTTCACACACGAAGGGAAACACCACAAAGAGAATAGAATGAATTCAAGCCCCTAGATCAAGCTTTTACAAGCCAAGATCTGAAGCAACGATCACTGAGAGCAAAAGATCTAGACAAGGCACACTCTCATAACTACACAGGCTCTCTTAGAAATTCTGTTACAGCACAGAGAGCGGAGAGCTAAGGATGATGAGGAATGAGATTCTTGGCTCTAGACTTCTTGCAGAAGAATTTGAATGCTTGAATGTGAGATGCTTGATCACCACTCCAGGTTGTTTTCATTATTCTCTTCTGTCTTGTATTTATATCTCCTTTTGAAAATATAGCCGTTGAAGTAACTGTTGTCTCTTAAATTGATAGACGTTAGACTGCTTGACATTTGGAAGCTTCAACAATCTTTTATCCATTTGAGCACGCAAAGAGATACGGTCTTCTGGCGTCTATATGGTCCAACGTTGTATGACAAAATGTCTTTAGGACCCTGCACACATTAAATGCTAGAACAGTAGACAGCTAGGCTGTCTCTTGTTGTCAGTAAACGTTGACGTGATTATTCACCAAAATAGCAATGCCAAATAGCTTGTTCTAAAAGATGTTGACAGAATATGCACAATAGAAAAAGGATATCATCTGCATGCATGCAGAGATACGTTCTGTCTTTATTAAATGCACAGCAGTCAGATGGATAAGAGAAGACTTTGACTATTCAAAGCTTTAAGAGATAAGATAAATGTCAAGTCGATATAAATCATAAAGTCGTTGTTTATATGACTTATGAAATCGTTATGAATACTAACAAGTCATTATAGAGAGCAAATCGTTATAGAAAGCAAGTTTATGTGTTCAACAAGGAAATCGTTATGAACACTTATCAAGTCGTTATGAGCTTTAAAGAAATCTTTGCAAGAAGCAAATCGTTATGAGTTCTAAAGAAATTGTTGCACAAAGCAAGTCGTTATGAGTTCTAAAGAAATCATTGCGCAAAGCAAGTCGTTATGAGTTCTAAAGAAATCGTTGCGCAAAGCAAGTCATTATGAGTTCTAAAGAAATCGTTGCGCAAAGCAAGTCGTTATGAGTTCTAAAGAAATCGTTGCGCAAAGCAAGTCGTTATGAGTTCTAATAAATCGTTGCGCAAAGCAAGTCATTATGAGTTCTAAATAAATCGTTATGATAACTTAAGAAATCATTACGGCGAGCAAGTCGTTGCGAGTTCTAAAGAAATCGTTATGATAACTTACGAAATCGTTACAGCAAGCAAGTCATTGCGAATTCTAAAGAAATCGTTATGATAACTTAAGAAATCATTGCGACGGGCAAGTTGTTACGAGTTCTGAAGAAATCGTTGCGATGACATATAGAATCGTTGTGAGAACGATTTTGTAATCAAACGATGTCACAGTAAAGAAGTCGTTCAGACACTTAAGAAATCGTTATGAACTCAAATTGTTATAGCACTAAAGGAAGTCGTTGTGACTTTCAACAGAAGTCGATGTGGGCTTAGAGAAATGTGGTCTTGACAAGATAAAAGCTTCATAAAGGTAATACTTACCAATATTAGCTTATTTGAGCTTGGTGTATTTCCTGTACTTAAGACTTATGAAGAATGTGTTAGAATTTTTGTTTGATTTTGTTAATCACCAAAATAAATATGTAATTAATTAAAATTACATGGGGACAGACTGAGCATCAGGTAATCAAATGGAAAACGCAATAAGAACTTGTCCCACCGTGATCGCCAATTTGTAGATACCATTTTTGGTCCACAAAGAGGGGGGGGATGAATAGTGTTTATGTGTGTGTAGTGTGTGTGATATGGAGTGGATGGCGAAAAGACAATAAAAATAAAAAGATCGTGATCGCCAGGCACGCGAGGGTGCCGAATGGAGAATGCACGCGCGAGAGATGCGAGATGGAAGAGTGATCACCGGCGTACCTTTTTTAGCGGGGAGATTGCGCGGGGGATGATGTGGGTCCTCTCTTCCTCTACGAACAAGGCCGGCCGCGGTAGAGGGCGTTTCCTCATTGATTACCCCTGACAAAAAAGGACAAAGAAAAGTAAAGAAAGGGGATTAGCCATGTGTAGAATCAAATCCTAAAAATAAAGAATAAATGAAATAAAAGACATGGAAGTGTAATTACCGGTTGGTGGCTTTTAAACCCCTAAAGAATGTGCGTGTGTGTAAAATACATGCATGTGTGTGTGTTAAAAAGAAGTAAAAGGGGGCACGTGATGCCTGGAGGAGAAGAAAATATAAAGAGCCACGTCGGGCCCGGAGGAAGTGGAAATGCAAATAGAAAAGGAGGGGGGGTGCTTCCCCAAAACGAATGGCGTGTCGGCGCCGTTGCCGGTTGAAGGGAGGACGTGGGGGAAGATGCTCCCCGCCTCATGCGTGGAATGGAAGGAGACGACGGTGTTGGGCTCCGAGGAAGAAGGGCGGATTGACGTGGAGGGCTCGGAGTCGAGGCACCGATCCGGCAGGGCTTTGCCACTTCTGGAATCCCCCCTGAAACAATACCCTCGGGGGTCTATTTGTAGGCAACAGATTCTTGAATCGCGTCCAAACAGAAAGCTGCAATTAAGAATTGAATCGCGTCCGGGCGGCATGTCCTGATTTAGAAGTCAAATTGATGGGACATGCGCACGGGGAATTGTTGCACTATCATGTCTCTGAATCGCGTCGGTCCAAGCCACTGCGACTTAAATCGCGTCCGTCTGATCCGCCGCAATTCAGACTTGCATGGTTTCGAGGCAATCGGCTCATAAATGCTCAGATTTGACCTTCTGAATCGCGTCCACTGACACGGACGCGATTACAGGATTTTCTCATGATTGCACGACGTGGCAACCTTAGGTGTGACGACTTCGCAGGCATAGCCTTTTTGACTTTGAATCGCGTCCGGGCGGCAGGATGCAATTATATTAAAACATGTGCTCATAAATGCGTCCGTTGAAGCCGTCGCAACAAGGATCCTGAATCGCGTCCACATCTCCAGACGCATTTCAATGTGCTTGCCAAAAAAACGGCCACTGTAACGGACGCTAATCAAAGAATTGTTTAGCGACGGAATCGCATCCACATCTCTGGACGTCTTCTAATGTGCTTCCCAGAAAAGCGGCTGCTGTGATGGAAGCGAATCAAAGAATTGTTTAGCGACAGACATTTTGCCGTCGCTAATCCGTCGCTGATTGGCGACAAATTAGCAACAGAAATTTTGATTGTCACTATTCCGTCGCTGAGTCCCTTCTCACGTGTCCAGACCCCCTTGGGGAAGCACTCGAAAAGGAAGTGGATGAGATCGAAAAAGATGGGGAAAACCCTCATGCGAGGCAAAAGGAGGGCCAGTTGTGGCGTTACGATGCAATATGACATTTGTTGAACCACTCTATGGTTATCTGTGATCTTGGTATTTTGGTGATAACAAAATATATGATGCATTTAGATGATAACAAAATATAGGTATTCATAAATATTTTTGCTACATCTGTGTTGCATCAATCCCTTTAACAGATGAATAAGTCTCATTTAATATCTTGTTTCATCTGTGTCGCATCAATCTCATAGCAAAATGCTAAGTCTCACATTGATGCAATATTGGCGCACTAAAATGATAAAGTCAATGTCTAACTCATATACATCGATTTCTGTTTAAAGTGCCAAAGTAACAAGCGCAACGACTTGCTAAGAAATCGATGCCATAACGATTTCATAAGTGTTAAGCGCAACGACTTGGTAAGAAATTGATGCCATAACGATTTCATAAGTGTTCGCAATGATTTCTTTAGAATGTAACGATTTCTTAAGTATGCACAACGATTTCGCTCTCATAACGATTTGATAAGTGAGTGCAATGGTTTGCCTTCGCAACGATTTGATAAGAATTTGATCCCAGAACGATTTCTTAAGTGATCACATCGATTTCTTTACTGATCACAACGATTTCTTCAGAAGAACATAACGATTTGCTTGCATAACGATTTCATAAATAATCACATCGATTTGTTTATAAATGAGCAACGACTCTTCACATAACGATTTCATAAGTCATGCTCATAACGATTTCTTCATGGATTCTGATCAAACTCAGATTGCCTTTATATTTCAAATATACTTGGCGCTTAAATGAAAAGTCAAATATCTTCTAACAAAAAGCTGAATGCATAATCTTGTCAGAAAAAGATATGACCTACTATTTTCAGTATGATTAGCAGAAGCACAGTATTATACATCGTTTATCATAAAACACTCCTTTATGCTAACACTTTCTTCTATGTGTACAGACCTCGAAGACTGTCAGAGTCTGATTAAGACAAATGAAGAGGAGATGAGCAACGGCTAGAAATCCAACGGATCTCTTCAACGGATCCATTCAAATTGCTCATATAAAAGAAGAAGTTTAGCTGAAGAAAAGCAGAGCCTTTTCCTGAATATCTTTGAAGGAGTGTACAACTGTGAGAAGAACCTCAACGACATATACACTCAAAGAAAGAGAGAAAGAGCCTGAGCCCAGCAGAAGCACTCAAGCTTTCAAGCATCTCTAGCGTTCATACATTCAAGCACTATTGCTTTCTTTTCTCTCTTCTGTTTCTCTCCGAGCTCATTGTATATCTGGGGAGAGTCTGGGACTGTGAGCTTTACACAAGTGTTTATCTTGTAAAGCTTCTCAGTCTGATCTTTCTAAGAAAGATTCTTGTCCAACTGTAGGACTGTATATAGTAGATAACCTAGCTAGGGGTTTGTGTCTAGCAGAACCGCACTGGGGTTTGTACCAGGAGGTTTGCTTCTTTACCTGCAAAAGAATTGGGCTGCCTTCTTGCCCGGGAAAGAGAAGAAGACCAGCTGGGGAGCTGGGTGTTGTAGTGTCCTTAAGGGGGACTATACCCTTGGTTAGTGAAATCCCAAGAGATTGCTTGGGGACTGGACGTAGGACTTCTATGTGAGAAGGGCCGAACCAGGATAAATCTCCTGTGTCCTTTGTGTGATTGTTCTTTTGCTTCCGCACTGCTACTCTTTATCACACTAAACTAACCAAACCTTCAAGTGTTAATTTCTGTGTTTAAGTTTCTATTTCAGATTTCAAAAAACCTATTCACCCCCCCCCCCCTCTAGGTCAGTTTGCTGCCGTCAGTAAAGAGACAACAAGTGGTATCAGAGCAGGTCTCTGAATTTCCATGAAGATCCAACGATCTTAGAGTAAAGATCCATGGCAGCTCAAGGATATGCTGAAGGCCAATCCGTCACCAGACCTCCATTCTTTGATGGAGACGACTACCAATACTGGAAGATGAGGATGGAATGCTTCATTCGAGGCACAGACTTTGATCTGTGGTAGGTAATTGAGGTAGGCGATTTCATTGTTATTCCAGCTGAAGGCACTACTACCATTACACCAGCTGATAAGAGTAAGCTATCTCTAAACTTTAATGCTAAAAACTATCTATGTTGTGCTCTATCTAAAAGAGAGTTCAGTAGAGTTTCTGCATGTAAATCTGCTAAAGATATATGGGATAAATTGCAGATAACCTATGAAGGAACAAATAAAGTAAAACAAACTAGGATAGATATTCTTATCTCTCAATATGAACAATTTAAAATGCTTCCAAATGAAAACATTACTACTATGTATAATAGATTTTCAAGTATAGTCGTAGGTTTAAATTCTCTTGGAAAAAATCTTTCTAATGAAGAAACCGTTAGAAAAATAGTTAGGTCCTTAACTATTTCATGGACACCTAAGGTAACTGCTATTGAAGAGGCCCATGATTTAACTAAATTATCAATTGATAATTTAATAGGTTCTCTCATGGCACATGAAATAAATATGGAGCGATTATCGGAAAGCTCATCTAAGATGAAATGTACTAATGCTCTTAAAGTTGTAGCTGCTCCTTCCATCTCTTCTTCTAATTCCCAGGATGCAGATTCTGAAGACAGTAATATGGATGAAGTATTGTCCAAACTTCAGAAAAATTTGAAGAAGAAGAAAAACGGATCAAGAAGGATCCAAAGAAAAGAGAAAAAGGAGAAAGAACAAGTCTGCTATGAATGCAGAAAACTTGGACATCTGAGACCAGACTGTCCAAGGCTTAAGAAGATTGGTCAAACTGATAAGCCCAAGAAGCAGCACAAGAAATTTAAAAGAAAAGCCATGGCGGCTGCATGGGAAAATGATGAGGTCACAAGCTCAGAATCAGCAAGCTCAGATTCCGAAAAGGAGCAGGTAAATCTAGCCCTCATGGTGGGACTAGATGAGGTACATTCTGACTCTTTTTTAATTCTTGCACAGATTCAGGGTCAGAATCAGAAGACTTAGAAGAAGTCTTTAATGAACTATATGAAAACATAAAGGGGTTGTAAAAGAATTAAAAAGTCTGAAAAGCAACTCTACGTGCTTAGAAAACACCAATTCAGATCTTAAATCCGAACTGGAGCAACTAGAAAAACAATTAAAGGACAATAAAGATAATATTTATCTTTTGAATGAAAATTTAAAAATAAGGACAATGAAAAGTTAGAGTTAGAAGAAAATTTAAAAACTTTAACCGAAGAAAATCTCTACCTAAAAGAATCGGTTAGAAAATTAACAAAAGGAAAAACTTCTTTAGCTCTATGTCTAAAAGGATCAAAATCTGGAAATAACAAACAAGGGCTTAGTTACATACCTTTGGAAAAAGGAAAACAAGTCAGAATTCCTGAAAAGTATCCATTACCAAAATTTGTAAACGAAACCAAGATGCCCCAGAAAAAGGCCTATGTAAAAGACAAAGTTTCCAAAAATTGTGTTCTAAACAGACCATAAAAAGAATAAGAACTGCAAAATAGATTATATTCATTGTTCTTCTCATTGTAATAAATTAGGACACACAGTAAACACATGCACAACAAGACACCTAGTATGGATCCCGAAAGGATATTTTTATGCATCTAACCATCAAGGACCCAAAAAGTTTTGGGTACCTACATCTAAATGAGTTGTTTGCAAGATAGCCTTGAAGCATTAGGAACAAAGGATGCTCAAGGCAGTAATAGAGCCTCTCATTAAGGGGGAGCTCTGATTAAGGGGGAGTAAAGAGTAAAAGGGAAAGAAAAAATTTTGAACCCCTCTATGGTAAGAATCTCTCTCAAAAGGAAGGAGATACACGGTAAGACCTTTTTGGATTATTGAAAAAAAGGGGTAGAGTAAGTATGCTCTATGAATTTTCTGCTTAAATATTTTTTTCATTCAGAAATTCACATGAATTTTGTCATCACCAAAAAGGGGGAGATTGTTGAACCACTCTATGGTTATCTGTGATCTTAGTATTTTGGTGATAACAAAATATATGATGCATTTAGATGATAACAAAATATAGGTATTCATAAATATTTTTGCTTCATCTGTGTTGCATCAATCCCTTTAACAGATGAATAAGTCTCATTTAATATCTTGTTTCATCTGTGTCGCATCAATCTCATAGCAAAATGCTAAGTCTCACATTGATGCAATATTGGCGCACTAAAATGATAAAGTCAATGTCTAACTCATATACATCGATTTCTGTTTAAAGTGCCAAAGTAACAAGCGCAACGACTTGCTAAGAAATCGATGCCATAACGATTTCATAAGTGTTCGCAACGATTTCTTCTGTAAGTGCAACGACTTGCTAAGAAATTGATGCCATAACGATTTCATAAGTGTTCGCAACGATTTCTTTAGAACGTAATGATTTCTTAAGTAAGTACAACGATTTCGCTCTCATAACGATTTGATAAGTGAGTGCAACGGTTTGCCCTCACATCGATTTGCCTTCGCAACGATTTGATAAGAATTGATCTCAGAACGATTTCATAAGTGATCACATCGATTTCTTTACTGATCACAACGATTTCTTCAGAAGATCATAACGATTTGCTTGCATAACGATTTCATAAATAATCACATCGATTTGTTTATAAATGAGCAACGACTCTTCACATAACGATTTCATAAGTCATGCTCATAACGATTTCTTCATGGATTCTGATCAAACTCATATTGCCTTTATATTTCAAATATACTCGGCGCTTAAATGAAAAGTCAAATATGTTCTGACAAAAAGCTGAATGCATAATCTTATCAGAAAAAGATATGACCTACTAATTTCTGTATGATTAGTAGAAGCACAGTACTATACATCGTTTATCATAAAACACTCCTTTATGCTAACACTTTCCTCTATGTGTACAGACCTCGAAGACCGTCAGAGTTTGATTAAGACAAATGAAGAGGAGATGAGCAACGGCTAGAAATCCAACGGATCTCTTCAACGGATCCATTCAAATTGTTCATATAAAAGAAGAAGCTTAGCTGAAGAAAAGCAGAGCATTTTCCTGAATATCTTTGAAGGAGTGTACAACTGTGTGAAGAACCTCAACGACATATACACTCAAAGAAAGAGAGAAAGAGCCTGAGCCCAGCAGAAGCACTCAAGCTTTCAAGCATCTCAAGCGTTCAAGCATTCAAGCACTATAGCTTTCTTTTCTCCCTTCTGTTTCTCTCCGAGCTCATTGTATATCTGGGGAGAGTCTGAGACTGTGAGCTTTACACAAGTGTTTGTCTTGTAAAGCTTCTGAGTCTGATCTTTCTAAGAAAGATCCTTGTCCAGCTGTAGGACTGTATACAGTAGATAACCCAGCTAGGGGTTTGTGTCTAGCAGAACCGCACTGGGGTTTGTACCAGGAGGTTTGCTTCTTTACCTGCATAAGAAGTGGGCTGCCTTCTTGCCCGGGAAAGAGAAGAAGACTAGCTGGGGTGCTGGGTGTTGTAGTGTCCTTAAGGGGGACTGTACCCTTGGTTAGTGAAATCCCAAGAGATTGCTTGGGGACTGAACGTAGGACTTCCATGTGGGAAGGGCCGAACCAGGATAAATCTCCTGTGTCCTTTGTGTGATTGTTCTTTTGCTTCCGCACTGCTACTCTTTATCACACTAAACTAACCAAACCTTCAAGTGTTAATTTCTATGTTTAAGTTTCTATTTCAGATTTCAAAAAACCTATTCACCCCCCCCCCTCTAGGTCAGTTTGCTGGCGTACGTAAAGGGACAACAAAATTTGCCCGCGGTGGAGCCAAATTCGCATGTCTACATCTTATATTTAATTATTTTATGTATGTTGTAAGTAACCATGGTGTGTATATGTATACATACATATATTATTCTTGTTTAAATGAAATCTATCTACTTTAAGCACGTTAAATTATTTATGGTGTGTAAAGTACTTGAATGGTAATGTACATGTAGAATTTGACTAATGAGGAGCACATTTCATTATAAGTTCATGCATAATATATGTAATCATGTAATATGTATGTATATGTATGTTATTGATGTATATTATCCTTAATTATGATTAGTGTAAGTTGTATTTAATTAAATATTATGTAATGCATGTACTTTATGTGGTAAGGATATATGTAGTTATTTTTACATATACTAAATTGTTTTGGTGTATTTATGCATTTATTTTAAGATTTGATGGAGTTTTCACTGCACTGTGCAGTGGGTGGCCAAGACCTGGATGCCAACTGCCAGGACTGTGACTGGCGTCCACATCCCTAGACGCCAATACACAGTGGGCAGCCACCCCCTGGACGCCAACCCCCTATTGGCGGCCAGACCCTTGACGTCAACTGTGCAGTTGACTACAACCGATGTTGACATCAATATCCTCCTGCGTAACGGTTCCAGATTAGGAAACCCATCCTAATGTGTGGGAAACCTACCCTATTGCGTACCCCGACCCCCAAGCATATAAATACCCATCCTAGGTCGAGGAGAAGTCTTTTAGCATTTGGTGAAACCCTTGGACCCGAGATGAAGAAAAGCCGATCTTTGGAGGACCGGATCCGTCGACTGGAGGTGTTCCCCGAGGAGCTACACCAACTGGAGGATAGCCTATGCATAGGAGAAGAGATTCCAACTCTGAGGGACCGTCTGCATACACAGAAGAACCCGATCTAAGGTGTTTCTGAGCACCTTCTTGCAGGGCCGAGGAGGGCTTCACCGGCGATTCTTGATCTTCTTAGATTTTTTTAGAGGCAAGTAAACCCTAGATCTCAATCTTATACATGTCCCCTTAAGTCTTAGGATTTTTACAGATTTTTCCTCGATTCCTGGAACCCCAAATTCCCCTTTATATCGAGTGCTGTCTGTGTGTGCTCCTGGGAAGAAGTTGGCGGCAGCATCTACTGCAGTCAAGTTCTTCAGTTGGCGACAAGGGATGCTGCAGTTGAAAGTAAACGGCCACATCCCTTGATGTCTACTTCTTCAGTGCCCTGAAAATGTATTGTTTGATCTTTGTTTAAGCTGTTTAAATGATTTCTGGACATAGTTACCTGCTGTAAATTTTATGGGTGATTGTAAACACTCATTAGGTCATATCATGAGGTTGCCCTAATTTTCTGTGAACTGTGTTAATTATTAAAATTCAATAATTACATTATGAGCATCACATAAACATGATTAAATCTAGTAAAAATAGATTTGTTATAAGTTAGAGTCTTATAATTTTTACATGACACCATGAGGTCTGCTATTTGAATTCTAAACTGTTAGCACCCAACCATGTTCATATGTACCATGTATAAAGATATTTCAATGAATATGTCTTAAATATTGTTTAAATTGTAGAAATTATATTTACTATTCGAAAAATCTGAAAAGTTACATATGTGATATGTTTACTGTTATTAACCTGTGATAAAATTTTTGAACTAAATTGATGACAGCAACTATGATTACTAGTTAAACCATGGAAATTGCTCATATTAGACATGTTAAATCTAATCTTGTGTAATTCAGTAACTAACAGCATGTTTAGGATTGTAATATGATTTGTTTTACTTCTACAAACAGTAGTATCATGTTAGGTTAACTTAGATATGTGTAATTGATCAATGATACATGTAAAGTGATTAAATAGTTTATATGAAGTGTGTAAATGATGAGAGAAAATGTGATAAAGTAAATGTGTAGCAATTGGGCCAAGAATGACATTGCTACCCTAGAGGCTTCGAGAGCTGCATATAGAAAAGTCCCTATGGAAGGCTCTACATTGAGAAAAGTATGACCTAAGGGCATTAGGAAAAACCTGGAGGTGGACAAGTACCATTGGATAGGGTGGAGATGGCTTCTCCCGGTCTGCGCAGTTACCAAGATTTACCACTACATTACCTATGTGGTGAGTATGTGATTATGAGTTATGTGTTTATGAGTTGTGTTATGAGTTATGTGTTATGAGTTGTGATATGAGTTGTGCTATGAGATTAGTTATGAGTTATGAGATATTGGTTTGTGTCCTCTAATTGGTAGTTAGGACTATGTGTCATGGCATTTTAAGCGATGAAATATGAATAAAGTGTAAGATGATATGCGAATGTGGCACGTGATGAGTATAAATGATATGATATGGGTTAAGTAAAAGTAAAAGAGTAAATGACATGAAGAAAATGTGAAAAGATATGTATGAGAGTGTAATGTTAATGAGAGTATGCTTGCATGTGAAAACCGATGTATTAATGCACCATATTCATGTTTTTCATGTAATAATATCTCAATTGCAATACCATATTTAGCATCATGTAATGTAGTTTAATTATCTACATGTATTAGTGTATGTGAATAAACATATGTAACCATGTCATTTATGCAATATGAAAGATGAATATGTAAAATTGTTGAATGGATAAAATAAACTATGAACAAATATAAATCCCCGTAATTGAGTTTATTTTATGTCAAAACAGCAAGTAAAGTGTAGTTATGAATGTGACAAATGCATGAATTAATGTTTAGGTTCCATGCTAAATGTGATGTCCACATAGTACATAAGTCCATGTCTAAAAATGGTATATGTTTGCTAATTGCTTGAACATGTCCTAAACCTTTCATTCATGGTATAAAATGTGAAATCATGTGAAATGATATTTATTTACATTAAAACAGCAAACAAAATGTGCAATTAAATATGAAAAGTATATGTGAATAGTGAATAGTCATCATGCTAGGTTGTTCATTTCTTTATGCTTCAATCTATGTTCTAGTTTGTAGAAAATATATCATGAAATATATAATGTTTAAGTGGAGGTATCATGCTACATGTTAGGTGTAGAAAATACATACAAGTGTATGTAAATATCCATGATTTAGAATAAATATGTTGAAGCCTAAAGCATGTCTAGGTGGTTTAAACATGTTTTGATAGCAAGAGTATGTATCATGTAAATTTTTAAAGTTTAATTGATAATATGAATTTCCTTATTGTTTGAAAGCTAATGTGTGAAATATGTTTAAAATTGAATCTTTGGTTTGCTTGCTGAGTCTTTCGATTCACTCTTGCTTCGGCGTACAGGTTGACAGGTATCTCATGCTAGAGAGAGGCATAGCGTAGAACGCTCTCTTGGAGGAGTAGCTTTTGAGGAGCTTAGTAGTTGTACTTTCCCTTTCTCATAGTACGAATAAAATTATTGTATGGACAATATTTGGACAATGTAGTTCTTTTATCATGTAATAATGTGGACATTGTCATTTTATTTTGTTATATAGACTGTGGAATGTGTGATGTTGATGAATTAAAGTTGAGTCGTTTATTTTATTTCCACTGTATTCAATTGCTATCTACATACTATTCAACCTATCGGCTAGTGTTGGGTTTTATCCCACTGTGACGGTGCTCTTTATACCGATGCAGATTGGTATAATCGTATCGGTATGAGGAGGGTCGTTACATCACATCAGTACCAAATTTTTATCACATGCTACATACAGTTAGTATATCACATATTAAATTTTCCATATTTTTATGAATAGTAATTCAAATTTTAGTAATTAAGATAGAATTCAGGCATATTACTCAAGAATTTCACTTAATTAGATTTCACAGTGAAACAATAGTGTCTAACAGTTTCAAAGCATGAAAACAGTCAACATTCTAATAGGGAAATTTTATAAAACCCTAACATGCAGCAAATCTAATTATTCCAGGTTAAACATAGATAAACCATTCTTCTCTCATTAATACAAAAATTTCAATAAATAATACTATGTACAAAAATTTGAAATATCCTCATGATATGACCTAATGACTGACCCTGACCACATACAATTTTTATGGCATGCATATACATCCAGAAGTCCAAATAACACATTTTAGAGATCAAGCAGTGCACTTTTAGAACCCTAAAGAACTTGGCGACACAGTGTGTGCCGCAACTGTGTAAACGGCACAGTCTGGTGCCACCAACACAGGAACTTGGCGGCATAGTATGTGGCCGCCAACTTCCTGTGTGCAGACCATGCAGACAGCACACAAATGCAAGGGAAATTTGGAGATTCTAGGACACGAGGAAAATTCCGAAAAAATGCTAGGACCTAAGGGGACATGAGTAAGGGTTGGCATCCATAGGTTACTTGCCTCAAAATAAATCTACAGAGATCAAATCTTTCCGAAGAAGCCATCCTCGGCCCATCCAAGAAGATGTTCAAAACCGTTTCAGATCTGGTTCTTCTGTTGATGTAGATTGATCCTCGGAGTTGGGGATGCTTCTTCTATGTATGGACTATCCTCCAGTCGGTGCAGGTTGCCAGGAAACTCCTCCAGTCGCCGGATCCAGCTCTCCAAAGATCAGCTTTTCTCCACAAAGGGTTCTAGGGTTTCACAAAGGCCAAAAGACTTAATCCGGTCGGAATAGGGTGATTTATATAAGCTAAGGGTCAGGGTACGAATTAGGGTAGGTCTCCTACAGTTATAGATGGGTTTCCTAAACTGGAACCAGACGAAACGCAGGTGTTACCAAATCTGAAACTGTCACACTGCCGGGAACTTGGCATCCACCTATGGTGCCGCCAACAGGGGGGGTTGGCGTCCATCGATCAGGACGCCAACTCCTCCTAGCCAGGCAGTCAGCGGCAGGCATGTTTCCGCCAACTAGGATTTCGTCCAGAATAGAGACATACATCAAAACAGATACACAATCACATCACAAACAGTTTAATGGGTACTGAAATAAGTAGATATCGTATGCACAAGTTAAACATATACATATATATGTGTACACAACAAAATTACATACAACATGCATGGATTTAAATAAATATAATATGTACATCGATAGTTAGATAATGCATGCACATTTAAATATATATACATGTACGAAAAATAACTCATATACACTTACAAGGTATATAGCAATACTTACCTATCATACGCTCAACCTTACTTAAATACAACATGCACAATATTTAAATAAGTACATCATGTACAAAATTAGCTAATTACTTATATTCACAGAAAATAACATACATACATACGTATACACATTGAATAATTATAATATACACAAATTTAATACACTCACTATATACATAACAAGTAACTACCACATGCATAATATAAAATGAAAAAAATTCGGAGGTCTCACAGCTTTAGTTTGGAGCCGTAGTGCTCTGGTGTTTGAGCCGTCGTGCTCAATTGCTTGTGAGTTGTTGAACTCACAAGTGGTCTGTGGAGCAGGTCGTCGTGCCTATCTCCTGGGTGTTTCTTTGAGTCGTCATACTCAAAGGGTTTAGAGTCATCGTGCTCTAGCTTGTACGTACTTGAGTTAGTGGTTCCTCCGTCGTGGGGAGGTGGACATAGGAGACACAAGTTGTGTTCTCCGAACCACCTTAAAATTCTCTGTGCACTGTGGTTTGCTTGTGGTTTGTTGTCTCGTTTCACTTTATACTCACACACCACAACTTGATCTAATTGAATTATGTGTGTCACTCATTTTAATTCTGCTGCCATACACACACATTCATACTTAACATTGATTTAGTCACCTATCTGATCCCAACAACTGGTATCAGAGAGGGTCAGAGTCTATACTCTGAGGTGCTTTGTGGAATCATCTATGTTTTTGGTTTTGATTTACTCAATCACTTGCTTAATTTGTGCTGCTAGTTTCATCTAATTGTCTTGATCATGGATTCCAGAGGTTTCGTTGTAGAAGGTCATTCAATCAAAAGACCTTTATTTTTTGATGGTACTGATTACCCTTACTAGAAGAACAGAATGGTGGTATTTCTTCTAGCACAGAACTATGAAATCTAGAGGATTGTTGAGAAATGATCAGTAGAAATCACTAGCGATGAAGATACATGGACGAGGGAGCAGATCAGAAAGGCTACCCTGAACTACAGTGCCATGAACATGCTGAAATGTGCCATCCATCCAAAAGAGTACTCCAGAATTTCTATGTGTAAGTCTGCTAAGGAGATGTGGGATAAATTAGAATTGTTATATGAGGGCACATCTCAAGTTAGAGAAACTAAAGCAAACATGCTAGTTTCTGATTATGAATTGTTTGTCATGAAATCTTATGAAACCATATCTGAGATGTTTGCTAGGTTTATGGTTATCATCAATGGACTTCGAGCTTTGGGTAAGGAATACTCAAATGAAGATTTGGTAAGGAGATCCTGCATTCTTTATCTCCTGTGTAGCACACTAAAGCTACAGTCATTGAGGACTCAAAAGATTTATCCAAAATAACATTGGATGAACTCATTGGATCCTTAATGACTTATGAGCTAAATCTTAAGAGATCTAAAGAACACATGTTGAAAACAAAACCCATTGCTCTTAAAGCTTCCTCAAGTAGTAAAGGAAAATTTAAAGAGATTTCTGAATCAAAAAAATCTGACTCTGAGGATGATAATTGTCACGCCCCGACGCGGAATATCGGAACGTGAGGCAGTTGCAAGTAAACGGGTATAGAGCGAGAACTAGACATCAAACCATTGAACAAGAATAAATACTAAATCAATTGCATCTCATTAATAACCTTTCAAATGTGTAGTTACAACTATTAATGTCAGAGCCATTCTATAGGGCCCAATTACATTGAAATAAAAGCAAAAGACTAAATTGACACTCTAACATAATACTAAGACACTAGGGTACTCATGACATCACTCCTGGTCGTTCCCGTCCTCTTGAGTGTAAGTGTCATCCTCGGTCTCACTTGAGAACACAACGACAAATAACACAGGGTGAGCGATAACGCCCAGTAGGACTTAAATCTCAAGATCAAGCATGCTTTAAGTGATTAATGTCTTATAAAGCATGATAACTAGAGAGAATAACAAGAAACGTATAGAAAGTAATGGTACACGATAAAGAGGAACCATAGCACAATGCACGAGAGTATAGCACAACAAGTATGATAACAGATTGCTCATATAACAAGATAACAAGTAATGTTGCACAATAGTGCACAAGTCACGATAGCAAGTGTTGGTCGATATTCTTTCAACCACGAGTTCAAGTAAACCAATAATTAACTGTTTGATTAATTGATTGCCATAGATCAAATCTTGCGTGTTCATGCGTTAGGTGGATGCCAATCACCCTGATCATTAGACCCCCGCGAGTTATAGCCTTTCAGGTGCTCCTCCCAAGGACCAGATCGGGCCCTTATAATGTTGCCTAGCATAGTCATGTTTTTATCATAGACAATCAATTTAATGGCCAAATAGAGTACCAAGAAATAGATGAGAGTACTAGATGAATAGAGGAGATAGTAGAGTGAACGTGAATAGACGAGAGTGTAGAGATAGTAGATGAGACAGGGACATATTCGTAAGACAAGCGGTAGTAACATATGCACAACACGCGCGATTGGTGTTGGCAGTCTGGTGGAATTCACTACCCTTCCACTGGCCAGGTATGCATAGGTCCAGAGGTCTGGCGCGATTCAAGCTAAGAGAGAGAACAATCTAAGGCCGTACGGATCTTACTGATCCCTAGAGTGTATCATAGGTGTTAGGATACAACCAGCTCGTCGACCATGTGGGAATCATGGACAGAGGAGACTTACGGAGGCCTTGAATAAGGATTCACTAGTCCGACAGAAGGAGTACCCGACGGAGAGTTCGTCCAAGTCAAGAAAGAGTGGATATATATAGAAACAAGTGCTCAACATTCTAGAGGAATTCTAGAATAGTGGAGCATTGATATCGGTAATCCAAACAACGCGAGAAACGAAGACAAGTCTTATTTAAAGTAGGGCAATTTAATTACATAAATTACCAGATGTATTATGATATATTTTCATGCCATGTTAGGCCATATTTGGATGGTTCAAAGTGTGTGCAAGTGTTATGAGAAAATCGTGGACAAGATAGATCATGTGATTAACATTAATTACTTAAAATACATTCAATAATTACAACTTCGTTTTTCTATGTACAAGACAGTTAATAGGGCATAGGGTGACTGTATAACAATAAGGCTTGCAAAAAGGTGGGTTTTCATGCCAAAAGCAGAGATCGCGACGGACCCATGGAAGGGTTGCGACAAGGTCAGAAGAGATCGCGATGGGGACTAGTATAGAACGTGACGACCTTGTCAGTTGGGGCAGGCAGATCGTGACGGGGTCGCTTGAGGGTCGCGATGGGCTCGTCAGATCGGGCAGGCAGACCGCGATAGGGTACCCTATCGCGATCAGATCGCGATGGAGATGCTGTCGCGGTAGCCCTAAGAACGCGGCCTATCGGGCCGTCGCGTTCTCAGGTCCTGTGCCTGAGTTCGATAGGGAAAAGACATGCCTTGGATTGCAGACCAAACGTACCCTATTTTGACATAGGGTTGTTCATAAAATCATAACTAATCGTATAGTCGATGAAAAATCATGAAACAAGTTGCATATTGATCTAGACATATGTGAGTATTTCTAGTAAATAGGAATTTGAAAATAGATAGAGTTTTGACATGCTTTATTCAAGTCAAACATAGAGTACATGACACAGTGAGCAGTTGAGATGAGAGAATTAATTCACGAAGTAGGGTGGATAAAAATTAGGGCTTTTAGAGGCAAAAGATGCCTAACATCCATCAGTTCTTTCAGTAAAAATTTCATGGCATGAAGACGAGTACGCATGAAGATATGAATTTAAGAAGAGGGTTCGGGGTCATGACGAGTGTAGAACTTCAAAGATCAAGAATTAAATATTGGCTCGATGATAAATCATGAAACTTAAGGGTATGGTTCCTGGTACATTGAACGATCTATAGTCAAAATCTGTTTAGTTTTACTCGTGAGAATGCCTACCTTTAATCATTTTCCTCTTCTAGGGCTAGAACTTGAAGAACGAGATAGAGAGCTTGAGAGAGGCTTCTTCCCACGAAATCTCCTCCTCCTTGGCCTCTCCTCCTGGTCCAGCAAGCCTTGGGTACGAGCTAGGGCCCGGCCATGGGGGTTTTAAGGTAGTATTTATGCTTTCTCTTTTTCCATTTCCTATTTGGACTCTAATTCCCATTAATTCCGAATTTCTTATTTTCTCTCCCCTTTCTAAGCACGAGAACTTCTAATTGGGTTAGGATGGGAGCTAAATTCGTGGCCAAACAATTAGGGTAGGGTTAGGAGTCTAATTCCAACTCAAGCTTCTTATTTAATGTATTAAATACCTGTTTTCTATTTAAGTAATAATTAAGTTACAAATTTAAGGTATTTTCCTATTAATCACCTTTTAAAAATCCTTATTTTGGCCCATAAATTTCTAATGGGTCTATTTAATAAAGCCCATTACTTCTTTTCATTTAATGGGTTTTATTTAATTTCTTTTATTCAATTTTCTAATTGCTTTTATTTTTATTATAAAATTTTTATTTTTCAAAAATCCAGGTTGCTACATCCTCTCCCTCTTAAAAAGAATTTGGTCCCCAAATTCATATGATCATCCAGGAGAGAATGTCTTACCGAAAAGATCGGGGTAGTTCCGTCTGTTGGTTCCTTCAGGTTCCTATGTGGCTTCTTCCACTCCGCGGTTATTCTATAAGACTTTAACCACATGAATGGGACGGTTCCTGAGCTGTTGCACCTTTCGTTCTAATATCTTGACTGGCTTTTCTTCATATGTCGTGTCCCTATTCAACACCAACTTCTCGTGATGAATGATGTGTGTAGGATCATATACATATTTTTTTAGCATGGTGACATGGAACACATTGTGTACACATGCCAAATCCGGTGGCAACGCCAGTCGGTATGCAACCTCACCAATCCTTTTGAGGACTTCAAAAGGACTGATAAATCTAGGACTGAGCTTTCCTTTCACACCAAATCATTGGATGCCACGAGTAGGTGACACCTTTAAGAATACATAATCACCGACTTGGAATTCTAAGTCTCGCCTTCTTTTGTCAGCATAGCTCTTTTGTCTGGACTGAGCAGTCTTAAGCCGCTCTCTAATCACCTGAATGTCTCGGGTTGTACTTTGCACCATGTCTGGGCCTAGCCATTGCTGTTCTCCCACCTCATTCCAGCATCCAGGAGATCTACAATTTCTTCCGTAGAGTGCTTCGAACGGTGCCATCTTAATACTCGCTTGGTAACTGTTGTTATAGGCGAACTCAATAAGGGATAGGTGCTCGTTCCAATAACCTTGGAAGTCTATAGTGCAAGCTCTCAACATTTCTTCCACTATTTGGTTGGTTCTTTCAGTTTGCCCATCAATTTGTGGGTGGAATGCGGTATTAAAGTTGAGTTTAATACCCAGTGCACCTTGCAGTCCCTTCCAAAAATGAGATGTGAATCTCGGATCTCGATCCGAGACTATGGATGATGGAACTCCATGTAGTCTTACAATCTCTTTGACATATAGGGCAGCTAGTACCTCCACCGACCACCTGCTTTTTATAGGCAGAAAGTAGGAAGATTTGGTTAGTCGGTCGACAATGACCCATATGGCGCCAAGTCCACCATGAGTCTTGGGTAAACCCATGATGAAGTCCATGCCAATGCTTTCCCATTTCCATTCTTGACTATCTAGCGGTTTGAGTACACCAGCAGGGCGCATGTGTTCCACTTTTACTTGTTGGCAAGTAAGGCAGTGTACAGCATGTTCAACTACCTCTCTCTTCATGTTCGGCCACCAAAACGTTCTTTTCATGTCTTGATACATTTTGGTACCTCCTAGATGAATAGTGTAGTTTGTCTTGTGAGCTTCATCCATTATCCTTCTCTTCAGTTCTTCATTGTCGGGGAAGTATGTCCTCCCTTGGAACACCAGTCTTCCATTCTTAGTCATAGCAATGTCCGGTCTTTCGGCTAAGGTTTTCTTGATGCGAACTAAGAATGGATCATTATCTTGTTGGATTTTAATCTCTTCCAGCAAGTCGGATTGAATCTTGATATTAGCAATCAAGACTTGATCATCTCTATGTTCAATAGTTAAGTCTAACCTTGCAATTTGTTCTAGTAGTTGCATCTCGCCAAGGACTAGACTTGAAATAGATGCCATTGGCTTCCTACTAAGAGCATCAGTCACGGCGTTACCCTTGCCTAGATGGTATTGGATGTTGAAGTCGAAATCTTTCAGATATTCTAGCCATCTTCTCTGTCTCATGTTCAGTTCCTTCTGGGAGAATAAGTACTTCAGGCTTTTATGGTCTGAGTAGACAGTGAATTTTTCACCATACAAGTAATGTCTCTAGATCTTCAAGGCGAAGACCACAGCAGCCAACTCTAGATCATGCACAGGGTAGTTGACTTAATGTGTCTTCAGATGTCTTGAAGAATAAGCAATAACCTTCTCTTTTTGCATGAATACACAACCTAGCCAAATCCCTAAGGCATCGGTGTAGACAGAGAAACCTTCTCCCTCTATTGGTAGAGCGAGAACAGGTGATGAGGTAAGACAATCTTTAAGAGTTTGGAAACTTTTCTCACACTCATTACTCCAGGAGTATGGATTCTCCTTTCGTGTTAGTCGTGTGAGAGGAACGGTGATCTTAGAGAAGTCCTTAATGAACCGCCTGTAGTAGCCAGCCAGACCTAAGAAGCTTCTGATTTCTATGATGTTGGTTGGTCTCTCCCAATTGAGTACAGCTTCAACTTTGGAGGGATCAACTGAGATGCCGTCCCTTGAGATGACATGGCCCAAAAAGGACACTTCTTCGAGCCAGAATTCACATTTGCTCAGCTTTGTGTATAGTTTGTTGTCTCGCAAGACTTGCAGTGCAATCTTCAGGTGTTCTTCATTCTCTTCCTTGGTCTTTGAATAAATGAGGATGTCGTCGATGAAGACGACCATGAACTTGTCAAGGTAAGGCCAATATATGTTGTTCATGAGTTGCATAAAGGCTGCAGGAGCATTGGTTAGACCAAAAGGCATAACGATGAATTCATAGTGTCCATACCTGCTCCTGAAAGCCATTTTGAAGATATCGTCATCTTTGATCCTCATTTGGTGATTATCCAGATCGAAGATCGATCTTGGAGAAAAATTGAGCTCTAGATATTTGGTCGAATAGTTCATCGACCCTGGGCAATGGGTATTTGTTCTTGATGGTGAGCTGATTGAGTTGACGATAGTCGATGCATAGCCTCATCGATCCATCTTTCTTCTTGACAAATAGCACCGGTGCTCCCCATGGGGAAGTACTAGGTCTGATGAACCCCTTCTCTAATAGTTCCATCACTTGCGTCTTCAATTCTTTTAGTTCGGCAGGTGACATCTGGTAGGGTTGTCGTGATACCGGGGTAGCTCCAGGGATCAACTCAATGGCGAAGTTGACATCTCATTCTGGGGAAACTCCTGGCAAATCTTCAGGAAACACATCGGGGAAATCCTGGACTATGTGGATGTCTTCTATCTTAGAACCCTTCCTTTCAACTATTACGGCCACGAGGAAAGCGATGCAACCTTTCCTTATCATGTTATGGGCCTTTATGGCGGAGACTAGAGACATCTGTCTCTTGTGTCTAATCCCCGAGAATGACAGCTTAGGGAAATCACTAAAAGTAACCTTCTGTTTCTTACAGTCGACACTTGCCCCATAAGTGGACAACCAGTCGGCTCCTAAAATCACATCATAGCCTTCCATGGGCATACACACCAGGTCGATTGTGAGGTTATGATCTCGATCATTACATCGGCAGACGGAAAATATTTGTTCAGTTTCCCCTTTTCTCCCAGTGGTGTTGTGACAGAGAATTCACAACCCATAGATATAGGTTTTGCAGTCAGGGTATCAACAAAGTGTTGAGATATAAATGAATGAGTTGCTCCAGCATCAAATAAAACGAATGTTGATAGAGAGAAAACTTGAAGGGTACCTTCTACGACTCCACCCTCCTCGGTGGGCTCCACTTCCTAGACAGCTTGCAGTTAGACATGCTTCTTTTGCCTATTAGGGCGTTTCTCTTTCTCCTGCTCCTTCAGCACAGGGCACTCGGAAATGCAATGATTGCGATTTCCATAGTGTAGGCAAGCGCCTGCTTTCCTCCAGCACTCAGTAGCAGTATGACCAGGTTTGTCACAATGCTCGCACTTGATCTTGTCGGTATTTTGGGTAGTAGGTATCTTGGGCTTCCTTTCTTGATTCGGCCCTCCCGTGATGTTGAACGGCCGCTTCTTGTCATTTATGGGCCTACTTGAGGAACCCGATGTTGGTTCCTTCTTGACCAGTCTACCCTTTATGCGATCGGTAAGATCGGTCGCATCCTCCAGCAGTTGTGCCTTCTTTACCATCTCGACATAAGTCTGGATGTCGAGTGGTTCAAGTTGTGTAATATATGAAGGCTTGAGTCCATTAAGAAATCGCCTCGCCTTCATCTTCTCTGTGTTGACCAGATGACTGGCATAACGTGCCAATCGGGAGAATTGTGCCTCATACTCAGCGATCGTAAGGTGCCTCTGCTTCAGTTCAGCAAATTAGGAGGCCTTCCTCTCCTGGATCCTTTCAAAGAAGTATTAGGAGTTAAAGTGCTTCTTGAATTCTGCCCAGGTGAACTGTGCATCGGTCCTGGTGGCCTCCACAGACTCCCACCACGCACGGGCGTCTCTTTCTAATTGAAAAGTTGCCAGTAGTAACTTATCACCATCCACGCATTGCATGATGCGGAATATGCGTTCTATCTCCTTCATCTAGTTTTCTGCCTCGTCAGGATCAATAGTCCCACTAAAACGAGGCGAGTTCAAGTTGCGAAAATTCCTATGCAGATCTTCGGCTCCTTGGTTTCCACGAGCTCCAGCTGCCTGAAGTAGTGCTTGAGTGGGCTGCTGGATAGTTTGTTGCATGTCACATATTTGTGCACGCTCTGCTGCCATTGTTATGTTTTAAGTTCCTTCAAAAAGAGAAATTTTAATGTAAGATATCATGATTGCACTAAGTTGGTGGATGTGTGAGGTTATTTTAACTTATTACCCAAGGTTCTACCCACAACTCACATAGGTAGGCGAATTGACTCTATAGTCAAGGCTGGTCAACCTAGATCATCCTATACTTAGAACAACCTAGGCTCTGATACAACAAAACTGTCATGCCCTGATGTGGAATATCGGAACGCAAGGCAGTTGCAACTAAACAGGTATAGAGCGAGACCTAGACATCAAACCATTGAACAAGAATAAATACTAAATAAATTGCATCTCATTAATAACCTTTCAAATGTCTAGTTACAACTACTAATGTCAGAGCCATTCTATAGGGCCCAATTACATTCAAATAAAAGCAAAAGACTAAACTGATACTCTAACATAATACTAAGACACTAGGGTACTCATGACATCACTCCTGGTCGTTCCTGTCCTCTTGAGTGTAAGTGTCATCCTCTGTCTCACTTGAGAACACAACGACAAATAACGCAAGGTGAGCGATAACGCCCAATAAGACTTAAATCTCAGGATCAAGCATGCTTTAAGTGATTAATGTCTTATAAAGTAGAATAACTAGAGAGAATAATGAGAAACGTATAGAAAGTAATGGTACACGATAACGAGGAACAATAGCACAATGCACGAGAGTATAGCACAACAAGTATGGTAACAGATTGGCCGTATAACAAGATAACAAGTAAAGTTGCACAACAGTGCACAAGTCACAATAGCAAGTGTTGGTCGATATTCTTTCAACCACGAGTTCAAGTAAACCAATAATTAACTATTTGATTAATTGATTGCTATAGATCAAATCTTGCATGTTCATGCATTAGGTGGATGCGAATCACCCTGATCATTAGACCGCCGTGAGTTATAGCCTTTTAGGTGCTCCTCCCAAGGACCAGATTGGGCCCTTATAATGTTGCCTACCATAGTCATGTTTTTATCATAGACAATCAATTTAATGGCCAAATAGAGTACCAAGAAATAGATGAGAGTACTAGATGAATAGACGAGATAGTAGAGTGAACGCGAATAGACGAGAGTGTAGAGACAGTAGATGAGACAGGGACATATTCGTAAGACAAGCGGTAGTAACATATGCACAACATGCGCGATTGGTGTTGGCAGTCTGGTGGAATTCACTACCCTTCCACTGGCCAAGTATGCACAGGTCTAGAGGTCCGGCGTGATTCAAGCTAAGAGAGAGAACAATCTAAGGCCGTACGGATCTTACTGATCCCTAGAGTGTATCATAGGTGTTTGGGTACAACCAGCTCGTCGACCATGTGGGAATCCATGAACAGAGGAGACTTATGGAGGCCTTGAACAAGGATTCACTAGTTCGGCAGAAGGAGTATCCGACAGAGAGTTCGTCCAAGTCAAGAAAGAGTGGATATATATAGAAACAAGTGCTCGACGTTCTAGAGGCAATCTAGAACAGTGGAGTGTCGATATCGGTAATCCAAACAACGCGAGAAACGAAGACAAGTCTTATTTAAAGTAGGGAAATTTAATTACATAATTACTAGATTATTATGATATATTTTCATGCCAAGTTAGGCCATATTTGGATGGTTCAAAGTGTGTGCAAGTGTTATGATAAAATCGTGGACAAGATAGATCATGTGATTAACTTGAATTAATTAAAATATATTCAATAGTTACAACTTCATTTTTCTGTGTACAAGACAGTTAATAGGACATGGGGTGACTGTATAATAATAAGACTTGTAAAAAGGTGGGTTTTCATGCCAAAAGCTGAGATCGCGACGGTCCCTTGTAAGGGTTGCGACAGGGTCAGAAGAGATCGTGACGGGGTCTTGTACAGAACGCGACGGCCTTGTCAATTCGGGTAGGCCGATCGCGACGGGGTCGCTTGAGGGTCGTGACGGGCTCGTCAGATCGGGCAGGCAGACCGCGACGGGGTACTCTGTCGTGATTAGATCGTGACGGGAGATGCTGTCGCGACAGCCCTGAGAACACGGCCTATCGGGCTGTCGCGTTCTTAAGTCCTGCACCTGAGTCCGACAAAGAAAATACATGCCTTAGATTGCAGTCCAAACTTACCTTCTTTTGACACAGGGTCGTTTAGAAAATCATCACTAATCGTATAGTCGATGAAAAATAATGAAACAAGTTGTACATTTATCTAGACATACGTGAGTACTTACAGTAGATAGGAATTTGAAAATAGATAGAGTTTCGACATGCTTTATTCAAGTCAACATAGAGTACATGACACAGTAAGCAGCTGAGATGAGAGAATTAATTCACGAAGTAGGGTGGACAAAAGTTAGGGATTTTAGGGATAAAAGATGCCTAACATCCATCAGTTATTTCAGTAAAAATCTCATGGCATGAGGACGAGTATGCGTGAAGATATGAATTTAAGAAGAGGGTTCGGGGTCATGACGATTGCAGAACTTCAAAGATCAAGAAGTAAATATTGGCTCGATGATAAATCATGAAACTTAAGGGTATTGTTCCTGGTATATGGAACGATCTATAGTCAAAATCTCTTTACTTTTGCTCGTGAGAATGCCTACCTTTAATCAGTTTCCTCTTCTAGGGCTAGAACTTGAAGAACGAGAGAGAGAGCTTGAGAGAGGGTTCTTCCCACGAAATCTCCTCTTCCTTGGCCTCTCCTCCTGGTCCAGCAAGCCTTGGGTATGAGCTAGGGCCGGCCATGGGGATTTTAAGAGAGTATTTATGCTTTCTCTCTTTCCATTTCCTATTTGGACTCTAATTCCCATTAATTCCGAATTTCCTATTTTCTCTCCCCTTTCTAAGCATGAGAACTTCTAATTAGGTTAGAATGGGAGCTAAATTCATGGCCAAACAATTAGGGTAGGGTTAGGAGTCCAATTCCAACTCAAACTTCTTATTTAATATATTAAATACCTCTTTTCTATTTAAGTAATAATTAAGTTATGAATTTAAGGTATTTTCCTATTAATCCCCTTTTAAAAGTCCTTATTTTGGCCCATAAATTTCTAATGGGTCCATTTATCATAGCCCATTACTTCTTTTCATTTAATGGGTTTTATTTACTTCTCTTTTATTCAACTTTGTAATTGCTTTTGTTTGTATTATTATTAAATTTTATTTTCGAAAAATCCAGGTTGCTACAATAATCTTGCTTTGATAACTAGACAATTTAGGAAAATTTTAAAATCCAACAAGAAGAACTTTGGTAATAAGCAAAATGTTTGGTAAAAAGAAACACTCCTTCTCACATGTTGATCACAAGAAAAATGATGAACTTCTTGTGTGTTATATGTGCAACAAATTTGGACACATGAAGGCTGAATGTCCAGAGAATAAGAAGGATAAGCTCAATAGACACAAGAAGGAGTTTCACAGAAAGAAGAACAAGGCCATGGTAGCTACATGGTCAGATGAGGATCAAAGCTCGGATAGCAATGAAGAATCCTCTAGTTTAGAAAGTGAAGTCTGCTTCATGGCTGGAAGCAGTGAAGAACTTGTAGATATATCTTTTGAACTATTTACCATTGATGATTGGCAAGAAGCATATGGTAATTTAGTTGAAAATCTTTCTGAAGTAAGAAAAGAAAATAAATATTTGAAAATAAAAATTGACAGTATTCTTCATGACACATCATAATCTGAAAAAATTTCTGAATTGGAAGCTCAAATTTCAGACCAAATTAAAGAAAATGATGAGTTGTTAATTCTTGTTGATGATCTAAAACTGAGGATTCAAAAATTGAATAAAGAGATTATGAATTCTATCAAGAAATTTGAAGACAAAGAGAAGGAAAATCAAGAAAATTTGACTCAAATTGAAAACTCAATCATTGTCTTATAGATAAAGAAGAGATCATCAAGAACTTCACACAAGGCAAAGAAAATCTGACTGCTTTGCTGGGAATGAAGATGAATTCAAATAAACATGGTTTAGGTTTTGAACCACAAAATTCAAAGAAAACTAAATCATTTGAAAAGAAAACAAAATCAACAAAAAATCCTCTAATAAAATTTGTCAAGGCATGTCTATCTGAAAACAAAGGTAAAATGCTAAAACAAAAAGAACCTGTGAGGTCGACACACACACTACCCAAGTCGACCTACCCCATTCATAGGTCGACACACACTCTGCCCAGGTCGACCTACCTCATTCATAGGTCGACACAAACACTGCATAGGTTGACCTACCCCTCTTATAAAAATAAAAAAACTTCAAAGCAATAAAGAATCATTTTCTCATGGAAATTGGAATGTTTACACATCTTACAATTCAAGATGGAATAATCCTTGGAACCAAGCCTCAGTTTGGTAATGGGTGGGGTAAGAGTTAACTCCAACCCATGAGTAAAGTTATTCAAGGTTAACTCAATTTTTGGTTTGTTTTCTTCTGAGTTAACTCACTTGAATTAAAGTGAGTTAACTTACTTTTGTTGAGTGCTTTGGCAACATAAAGTGAGTTAACTCTCTGACTTAGTTATAAAATACCCAAAATACCCTTTGACCGTACTGTTATTCATTGCTGACTTTTATTTTAATATTCTTAAAAATAGGCAATGGTGGGAGTGCGTGGTCGTGCCTAATCCTATTCTTAAAAATAGGCCATGGTTGGGACTACCAAATCTGTTGCTGGAGATGATTACAACCTACCTACCTGGCATGGTCAAGGCAGCCTGGCCCTCGTTCGAGATGGTCACGGCATGCCTCCTGCTACGGTGTTGCACTGGCGGGTGAAGACATGTGATGGTACCCGCCTGTGCTCGGGCGACACACCGCCGCAGTGAAGATGATCACCGGAAAATCCTGAAAGTTGTTAATTTTGTTAACTAGAGCTAGAACAGCTTTTTTATTTTATTTTTGACAAGGAATCGTGTCATGGATCGTAGGCAGTGCCCGCTTGTGTTCTTTTTAAGTACATATGTTGGTATCACATGGGGGACATTATACAGACATCTTCTTCACTATAAATAAATTTTTCATGCATCTCAAATCAACCGATTTATATAGGCTATAAATTTTGAAAAAAAACTGACAGATTCCCCCTTGTTTTTACAACAAATTGTACCCGATGAACCTATTTTTACACCTATTAAACATATTTACACATGCAATTAAACAGTGTCCACAAATCACATCTCAAACATTACCATAACCACAATAAACACATTACAATGTTCAAAATAAAAACATTACAATGTCCAAATATAAAATGTCCACAATTAAACATGTCCACGATTATAATGTCGACAATTCCATTGCTATGCCATAGTGTCACAACAAGTCATGCACTTCCCCAATCCTTAAACAAGTTGACAAGATCATTGCGTATTGACAAACGTTTGCCCTTGAACCATGCAGCTAATGGGTTGAACTGCAACGAAATTAAGCAACATGTAAAGTTAAGCATTTGTAAGATCGTAAAAATGGTAATGAGTGATAGATGAACCTGCGTTTATTGTTGCCATGCTAATTTTGAGGCATGTATTTTTTTACTATTTTCATCCCACTCGAAGCCGACTACATTGATGAGGTCCTCCATGGTCAAATAATATGACCTATAAATACTAAATCAGTGTAGGAAATGTGACGTTGGCCAAGTCAAGCAGAAGTCCATGTTGAACAAATCTCATGCCATTTCCCACCCCTCCTCAATTAAAGTGTCACCTTGTATGTTACTAGATTGAACTTGTTCGCCAATTAGAAAAAATAGGACAAAGTCTTTATCTACATCCCAAATGGCACCTACATGTTATATAACATGCATTTTGTGATGTTAGAGTCTCTGGAAATGGAACACAATAGAAAGGGAATAACTTTCACTGAACATTGAACGATAACAAAATCAAAAGAAATGTCTGTGAAAATTTTGAATACAATGACATCAATTAATTATTTAACCATAATTGTGCAGCAATAGAATCTCTAAGGACATCCCTTTCTTGAACCTCATTGACAGTAAGTTGAAGGTGCGGGTCTTCTTCAGGATCAACATTATTATCTTCTGCTTCATTGATAAGGTTGAAGTAGAAGTCATCACCCTGCTCACGTCTGAAAAAGTTATGTACAACACAACATGCCAAGACGATCAATAATTGCAGATGAAAGGGGTAGTGATTCCCTTCTTTCAATGTTTGAAACCTATTTTTTACCACCCAAAATGCTCGTTCGACACAATTTCGAAGTTGTGCATGATGATGGTTGAATTTGTCTCTCATGTTCCTATATCGTGCATTCCCTCGCCCTTGATATTCTCTGATATGGTATCGTTCCCTGATATGGTGCTAGGAAACGATTGGTGTTTCCATACCCCGAGTCAACCAAATAATATTTTCGTACAAACAAGAAATAAGATGATCACCTAACATTCCAACATTTAATGAAAACACTATTCATAGCAATTTGTGTTCCTGAAAGACACCTTGTGGTACGCTAAAGCCACCTTCGCCCAAAGCCCGTCATAGGACAGTCATGTCTGCAGCTGCTCCCTCAAACCCAACTCCCACGTACTGGAAAACGAAGTCAAAACCACAAACCGCCATTACATTTTGACTTACCACCCCCTTAAGATTCCTATACCGTGCTTGCCTCTCCCACAAGATATGTGCTGGGATAAAGGTACCATCAATTGCACCTATCACATCCTGCACAACCATGGAAAATTTTTAATAAGCAGTTATATTGTAACAGTATGGTCGTTCGGATCCGGGTTTATCGGGTCTATGTGTGGTGCTCTTGACCAAGAGTTGGTCAATGGGCTGTTTATGTGGTTTGTGTGCACAGGGTGAACTGTGTAGGCCGGATATGCCAGCCCATTTGCACTGCTGGTTCACTGTTTTGAAATGTAGCGGAGCCAGGCGACGGATTTGAACGTGTCGGCCTTGCTCGACGCGATTCAGCGAACCGCCTTTGTGACGCGTGTCGCTCGGATCCTATGTGGCGTCATTTTGGGTGGACGCGTTTAAAGAAGTTAAACGCGGAGTCTTCTCTAGACGTGATTTCGATCAGAGTTTTAAGTGTGTCGTTTCGGCCAGACAGAGCAGAGGTTGCTCTGTCCAGCGCAGGGGGAGATGCTATGGAGCTTCTCCGGCGGATTCCGGTGGTTTTCGACCTCGGGTGGCTCGTGCGGCACGGGAACCACGCGAGGACGGCATTCGAAGCGTGGGCGTGCTGTCGACGAGGAGGTTTCGGGCGTTCTTCGACGTCTTCTTCCGTTAGGGAGACTTCCTACCTTTGTTTATTGTTTAAAGGTATGAATGGATTGGGGATTAAGGGATGGATCATGTGTGGGTAGTTTGCCTTGTTGGGTTTATCATATTTACAGTTTTATTGGATTGAAGGATGAGAACTGTTGTGGGTTCTCCCATATGGGAGAGTGGGTTCGGCCCGTGAGCTGAACCCACTGTCACCGTTGAAACGCGTCCAGAACAGACGACGCGTTCATGTTGGAACGTGGCATGTTGAGTCGACGCGTTTCTGGTTTTGTCTATGCGCAGTGGCGGTGTTGGTATCCCGTCTGTTTGACCCGACGCGTTCTTATGGAAATGCGTCGGTGTTATCAGACATGATTATATGTTGACCGTTGGTTTGACCTATTTGGTCTAAAAGCATCGTGTCGGGCCGACGCGACTTGGTCGCGTCACTGAGCCCTGTTGCGTTAGCATTTGGAATGGCGTTCGAACAGGTGGACGACATTTGAATAGCGTCGCCTGTGCCCAACACGATTCAGCCTTTGAAGGGAAAGTTGTAGTGGCTGGGTAGTGATGGCCCTGTGTGGACCTAGCCTTGGTTTCTTGTTGTTCTTTTAAGACTGTTGTGATGATTAATGTGTTAAGCAGTGTGTAGGTTGCCATGGAGGTCAGGTGACCAATGACATGTAAGGTTGTGTTGTGCTGTTGTGATACAAAGTGTGTATTAGTGTAGGATGGCTTGAGGGTCACGTGGTGACCGGTGTTAAGCTAGTCTTAACACTTGTATATCGTGGTTTATAAATAAAGGATTGTTTAGGTATGTATATCATGATTTGTGTGCTTACCGAGTCTGGTGGTCCAGCGCCTAATCTGGAATACCTCTTCAGTCGGGTACCCCAGGTTTCTAGGAGAGCCAGGCACATGTGTTGTGCTCGGGGCGTGTCCCGGTACGATTGTACCTCAGAGGTCTGAGTCATCTTCCTGAACACCCTCACTCAGAGTTTGAGTTGTACGTCCGGCTGAGGGAAAGACGACTAAGGGGCAGCGACTTGTGTTTGTGGGTGTGCAATCGCTTGTAGCGCGCTCGTGGCTAGGGGGACGGACACCAGTAGACGTCACTGGTCCCCAGCTAGTCTGTTCCAGTGCCTCACTTTAGGGAGCTCGGGCCGAAGTCCCTAAAGGTGCTAGATATGGACCTACAGCTGTGTGGTCTGCAGGTGTGGTGTTTGTTAGACTCCACTGTTCTTGGATTATTATTATGGAGCGGTAGTTGGACCTTCCATCTGTGACTGCGAGACTAAGAGGTAGTTCTTGTGCTTGTTGTCCGGGTTGGATACTGGCGTCATGAACCAGTAGTCCATTCCCGTGTGGTGGCGTCGTTTCCGTTTCGACTCGTGTTTGGCCACTGGTTGTAATTTGTGTGTATCTCACTGGTTAAGGTTGTAACCATTGTGGTGTGCCCTGGAGGTGGCACGGTTCTGTGGTTTAGTGTTGTACCTCGTGGTAGTAGGTATATGTACCCCTTGTGGGTAGAGTTGTGTTGTGGTACATGTGTCTTGTCCTCATCTGGTGAGGAGGTGAGACCGTGCGTACTATGGAGATCTTGGGGTGTGATTCTCCACATGCTGTGTGTTACTGGTTATGGTTTGGTATGCAGGTATTGGCTGGTTGTCGCCAATCCCGATATTCTGTATGTGTGGTTTGCCAGTGAGACTGTGGCCTAGACAGTGGTTTTCTGGTGAGGCTTATGGTTGAGATGGTTCAGTTGTAGGGAGGACTAGCGGTGTTAAGCTAGTCCTGTGTTTCCCTTTACTCTCCGAGGACCAGGTTTAGTCGGTGTGCTTGTTATTAGTTGTCGTTTAACATGCTTATGTGTGCATGTTATGCTTCGGCTGCCGATGTTTCTAGTGAGATCCCTTTGGTTGAGGTCTCTTTGTGTTGTTATAGTTTCGTTGTGGGAGGTCCCTACTGAGCCAATGATGTGTTGAGGTCCTTGCAGTCTTTGCAGGGATTAGTCGGTTCCGTGCGGCTCGAGGAGGAGTCGTGGCAGACTTGTACCACGAGCAGTAGAGTAGTTGTGTGGCGGAATGCCTCGGCCAAGCCCGTTAAACCGATAACGTACTTGATCCGAGTCCGCCTCCCGCGAACAGGCCGAAGCCTCGTAAGGGAAACCAAACCACAGTCCGTGTAAACACAAAGGAACACACCATTTTTAATATATAACTCACAAGTTACATAGCCAAATTTCCACAAAAACTGAAAAGAGGTACAAGAGCCTGGGGCATATCCCGAGGTACAACTGAAGAAAGTAAACAACTATCTAAGCTACACTGCTGGAGTACTACACAGCTGGAACTACACCGCTGGAGGTACTGACCCTGCACCGCTACAGCGCGGCTCTGAGCTAGACGACGGTCGTGAAACGTCCTCCTCGCTCTCACCTGTGGGGGTAGGGGTGAGCCTCACTAGTCACTGGATCAGTAGGGAACTCCCCCAACACCGAGCAAACCAAAACCACAGGTACGAAAGCAGTAAACAATCCCAACAATTTATAGAACAGCTAAACAGAATATTAAATCTGTAAAAGTACTCACCGTCTGCCGACTACGTAAAACAACTTTAATAATTAAACGGCAAACCAGTACAGGTGTACCTAAAGTAGAGACAGCCAACACGAGCCACGTGAACTAGTTCGCGACACCAGAAACTGACTCGGACAAACTAACACAGGTCTACCTCTCAGTCTCGCAGCCACGGACGAAAGGTCCAGCTGCCGCTCCACGTGAAAAGGTCAAGCAACTGTGGAGACCAACTAAACACCACCACCTGCGGACCACACGGTCGCAGGCCCATGCCTGACACCTCAGGAGACCCTGGCCCGAGCTCTCTAGAGTGAGGCACTGGAAAAGGACTAGCTGGGGACCAGTGTCGACTACTGGTGTCCGTACCCCCAACTACGAGCGCGCTACAAGTGACTAAAGACAAACACAAGTGTCACTGTCCCACTGTCATCTTTCCCTCAGCCGGACGTACAACTCAAACACAGGAGTGAGGGTGTCCAGGTCAGACGACACAGACCTCGACGGTACAAACAAGTACCGGGACAAAGCCTCGAGCTAACAGCCTGGCTCACAAAGAACCTGGGGCACCCAACTGGATAGGTAACCACGGTAGGCGTCGTACTACTAGCCACGTACACAAAACCACGTGTACGTCACACACAAACCACGTGAAACCTTACGTAAACCACAAGTAACACCGGTCCACTACACGTGAACCCAACTGGACTCGCGTAAATACACGCAGCCACGAAAGTAAGTAACAACCTGCATACCCCGTATGCTAAATATCAAAACCAGGTGCACTCAGTGCACCACAGGTGCCAATGCACCCTTCATTAACGATAAATACCATAATCAACTATTTCAGTTTATACACATGTGGCGGCAACATCGATTGCCGCTTATGGGAAATAGACGGCAAGGGATGGCCGTTTACATCCTGGCTGAGGAGTTTGGCGACAAGCGATGTTGACGCCAAGTTCTTCGGCCTCAAACCCTGCAGAAACCCTAATCCGTCTCTACAGGTTTTCCAACCGTTTAAACTACAGAAAAATATACTGAAACGGTTCTTTAAACATGCATGGACCCAAAACAACCCAACACAACATGCTTTGTTCACTAAATTACTCAAACCACCCATTATCCTCGTATGGTGCAACTTAATCCGAAAATACATTATCATGCTGATTCAGGTGGTTACGATGTGTTTTAATGTTTCTATGGAGCTAAACGGGTTCGTCCCCTACCTCAGAACATTCTAGAACCTCCCGTAATTTCCCGGTTCACGCCGAACCCTCCGCGAGTTCCCACGAGAATTGCACCACGTCACGACGTTTCCTCGCACAATTCGGCGACGCCACGCGTTCCACGATCCTCCAAGCACCCTTCAGTACCTGTTGGAAGCTTTAGGAACACTGGGGCAACAAGCTGGGGCAAGAGGGGCAGAGAACCAGGTAAGAAACCTGCCCTCGGGTGAGCCTATAACCTGCAGAATTCTCAGGTTGGCGTCAACCCCTATGCCGCCAAGAACAACCGCCACCATAAACGTCCACATCCTAAGCCGCCAAGTTCATGCAGTCAACGTCCACTTACCTGGACTCCAACAAGTCAACGGCCACCCCTGGCCGCCAACTCCAACTGAACTGCAGCAGATCCTATTTCATTTCAGGACCAACCCTGCACTTCACCTGCTCAAGCCACACATCCACACCATACATTCCACACAACCAACTCACATTGGCCTCACAACGGCCTACACAACCAACACACACATGATCCGTATGGATCCGAAAAGCACGCGACGTTACATTACTATCATCTAAAAAGAAAATTTCGACCTCGAAATTCATAACACAATTCAAAGTTAAACAAGTTAAACATACACATCTTTACAAGTACTATCATCTAAAAAAGAAATACAAAATCTTATTCAAACAGATAGGGATACCCTTTAGCCATTTCCTCGGCTAACTCCCAGGTATCCTCACCTCCCAACCTATTTTCCCATCTCACTTTAACTAGCTCAATTTCTTTATTTCTCAGTCTCTTTATCTTTCGATCTGTGATCTGCACCGGATATTCTGGCATAGTCATGTCCGGCCTCAGGTCACCACCTTAATATCTAATTATTTGAGCTGGATCTTCAATACATTTCCTCAACATAGAGACATGGAAAATATCATGCACATCTGCAAAATCTACTGGCAAATCCAGCCTATACGTTGTTTCCCCGATTCTCTCTATTACTCGGAAAGGTCCTACATATCTTGGACTCAAATTTCCAGACTTGCCAAACCTCATGATTCCCTTACTTGGAGAAACTTTCAGGAAAACAAAATCTCCCACCTCAAACTGAAGTGGTCTTCTCCGAACATCCGCATAACTTTTCTGCCGACTTTGAGCTGCCTGCAATTTCTCTTTAATAAGCTTCACCACCTCTGTGGTTTTCTGGATCAATTCAAGACCCACTAACTGCCTTTCTCCCACTTCATGCCAGTTCAATGGGGTTCTACATGGCCTTCCATATAAAGCTTCATACGGTGCCATCCCAAGACTGGCATGATAACTATTATTGTAGGCAAACTCAACCATTCCCAAATGATGCTCCCAGCTACCTCCCCAAACTAAACAACAAGCCCGCAACACATCTTCAATTGTTTGGATAGTCCTCTCTGTCTGACCATCTGTCTGAGGATGATAAGCGGAGCTATACCTCAACTCAGTTCCAATCACCTTCTGGAAACTTCTCCAAAAACCAGAAGTAAATCTTGGATCTCTATCAGACACAATTGTTTTCGGGATACCATGCAGTGGAACAATCTTTTCAACATAAATATTTGCCAACCTGTCCACTGTCCAAGACATACTCACTGCCACTAATCTTCATACCTTGGTCAATCTGTCAACAAATACCCATATTCCATTATGCCCTGAACTCGACCTTGGTAAACCTGCCACAAAGTCCATAGCAATATCATCCCACTTCCACTGTGGAATAGGCAACGGTTGCAATAGACCTCCAGGCTTCTGATGCTCTGCTTTAATCTGCTGACAGATAGCACATCTTGAAACAAATTCTGCTATTTCCTTTTTCATAAGAGGCCACCAGAAATGCTTCTCAAATCATGGTACATTTTAGTACTACCCGGATGAATAGTGTACCTAGATTTATGAGCCTCTTCCAATACTCGCTGCTTCACCTCTCTCTCTGCAGGAACAAACAACCTGCCCCTGAGCCTGACCACACAATTATCATCAATATTAACTCTTTCCATTTTTACAATTTTAGCCAAACTGGCATCTACTCTCTGAGCTTCAACTATCTGCCAATACAAAGACGGCTCTACAGCACTAGCAGCTAGCACTGCCCGTCGCTAACTACTAGGCACATATAAGGAGTTCTCCGCTATTTCTTCATACAACTTCCACTCTTTAATTATCATCAAATTCATATATGCCTTTCTGCTCAAGGCATCGGCTACAACATTGGCCTTACCCGGATGGTAAGCCAAACTGAAATCATAATCTTTCAAATACTCGATCCATCTGCACTGGCGAAGATTTAAATCTTTCTGCGAGAAGATATACTTCAAGCTTTTATGATCTGTAAAAATCTCAAATCTCTCGCCATACAGATAATGCCTCCACATTTTCAAGGCAAATACAACTGCTGCTAACTCCAAATCATGAGTGGGGTAATTCTCCTCTGCTGGCTTCAATTGTCTGGACGCATATGCTATCACTTTACCATGCTGTATAAGTACTGCTCCAAGACCTCTCCTTGAAGCATCAGTATACAACACAAAACCTCCACTCCCTGCCAGTAATGTCAATATAGGTGCTGAAGTAAGTCTCTTCTTTAATTCCATAAAACTTTTCTGACATTCACCGGACCACACAAAAGGCACACCTTTCCTGGTCAACTTAGTCATAGGTGCCGCAATCTTAGAAAAATCTTGAATGAAGCGCCTATAATAACCTGCTAATCCTAGAAAACTTCTAATCTCAGTTATTGTCCTAGGCACTTCCCATCTTATCACTGCTTCAACTTTACTTGGGTCCACTGCCACTCCTCTAGCAGAGATAACATGACCCAGGAACTGAATTTCTTTCAACCAAAATTCACACTTACTGAATTTGGCAAACAATTGGTTATCCCTTAACAATTGCAGGGTAAACCTCAAATGAGCTGCATGCTCCTCTTCAGATGCTGAGTAAATCAGAATATCATCGATAAAGACCACAATGAATTGATCTAAATATGGATGAAAAATTCTATTCATCAGATCCATAAAACCTGCAGGAGCATTAGTCAACCCAAAAGGCATAACCACAAACTCAAAGTGACCATATCTAGTTCTGAAAGCTGTCTTGTCTATATCTTCTTCTTTAATTCTTAACTGATGGTACCCGGACCTCAAATCAATTTTAGAAAACACTTTTGCTGATTGCAACTCGTCAAACAAATCATCTATCCTTGGCAACGGGTACTTATTCTTAATGGTCACATCATTCAACTTTCTATAATCAATACACATCTGAAAACTTCCATCTTTCTTTTTCACAAATAAAACCGGCGCTCCCCATGGGGAATGACTCGGTCTAATAAACCCTTTCTGCAACAACTCTTCTAACTGCTTTTTCAATTCTTTAAGTTCTGCTGGTGCCATCCGATATGGAGCTTTAGAAATCGGCATGGTACCTGGCAGCAACTCAATGGTAAAGTCCACCTCTCTATGTGGAGCTAAACCTGGAAAATCCTCAGGAAAAACATCAGCAAATTCCCTAACCACAGGAACTGCTTCTATTGGCTGACTAGCTTCTACCAGACTTACCGAGGCTAAATAAGCCACACATCCAGCATTTATCAACTTTCTAGCTTTAATTGCAGAAATTAGAAACTTAGAGGTATAAAAAGGCATACCTTGATATTCAAATACTGCATCATTAGGATAACAAAATCTGATCCTTTTCTTTCTGCAATCTAACATTGCTCCATACATTTCAAGCCAATCCATACCCAGAATAATATCATAATCTGACAATTGCAAGGCATATAACCGACCTGGCATCTGGTTCCCTTCAATCATAATAGGAGCTTCATCTATATAGCTCGAAGTGAGTAAAAACTCACCTGAAGGAACCTCCACTACCAACTCACAAGATTTCTCTTCTAAAGATGAGCCACACAATCCAGAAATTCTTCGAAAATAAAAGAATGAGAGGCACCCGAATCAAATAAAACTTTGCTGAATATTCATAAAGAGGTAAAGTACCTTCTATCATATTCGATGCCTCCGCCTGGGCTCGGGTGATAGCCATAACCGGCCTCTTCCTCGCTGCTGCGGTGCTCCTCTGCCACGACCTGATGTGGCTGCTGAAACTGCTGAGGCTGCTGCTGCTGCACACCTCTACCATATCCATACTCCCTCGGATAGGGACAATTGCGGATCAAATGTCCCGGCTGATTACAATTATAGCATCTATATCCCGGTGGAGTAACAGGCTCTGGCAGTACTCTGCTGCGACTCCTCCACCTCAGGCCTACCTCGGCCCTGCTGGAACTGCGGACGCCTCCCCATCCTCTTCCTTTTCCTTTAAATGCTTGCTTTATTTTTGACCCCATTTACCGAAGCCTGATGAAGAAGGTCCTGCTGGTGCTTTACCCCTGCTTGCACCCACTGACTGTTGCGGTAACCGGAAACTACCTGAACCTGACTCGCCCACCTGACGAGTCCGAATAGATCTCTCCAAAGTAGCTGCTCTCTGAGCTGCCTCTTCCACTGTCTTGCACATAAGAGGTACTATCGCATCCTGCAATTTCACTCTCAAGCCTCTAATAAAGTACTCAACCATCATATTATTATCAGAAACAACATAAGGTGCATAACGGCTGAGTGCCATAAACCTCATCTAGTACTCTAGAACTGAAGAGTTACCTTGATGAAGAGTCCGGAATTGTTCCCTTTTCACCTGCTGCACTTGAATCGGAAAGAATGTATCGTTAAATACATCAAGAAATTCCGACCAAGTGATGGCCTCCTCTGTCCTACCTGCGAAGGTGGTCTGCATCTTCAGTCGCCACCATTCCAAGGCAAAGCCCCTCAACTGATAAGCAGCTAATACAACTTTATCTACTACCGGGCACCTCATAGTCGCAAAGACCCTCTCAATTTCATGAACCCAATGCTCAGCTGTATCTGGATTCGGCCCTCCTGAATAAGTAGGTGGCTGCAATCTTAGAAACTTCTCCACCTGCATCACTGGTTCTTCTGCTATCAACACTGGTGGTGGTGGCACAAGTGCTGCAAAAGGTACCTCCACTCTCGGCGGGACTGGAGCTACAGGTACAGCCTCTCCATCCCCAGGTGGCACTACAACTAGTGGTACCGGCGCCTACTAATCCATCCTCGCCCGAATATCCGTGAGGCTCTCCCAAATTCTTTCAATCATACGCTGGGTACTCTCCTCCGGATCATTTCCTCCACCACCCCAATCTCTTCTATCAGCCATACCAGAGATTTCTACATAAACAAATCACCAAACAAAAATCAAAGCAACAAATTATCAAAAACCAAGGTCCCTACCAGCAGTGTTCAAAGATCGAAATAAGGCTATGTATCCTTCTAATTCCCTTATATTAACACGGACCTAGCTCTGATACCAACTGTGGCGGAATGCCTCGGCCAAGCCCGTTAAACCGATAACGTACTTGATTCGAGTCCGCCTCCCGCGAACAGGCCAAAGCCTCGCAAGGGAAACCAAACCACAGTCCGTGTAAACACAAAGGAACACACCATTTTATATATATAATTCACAAGTTACATAGCCAAATTTCCACAAAATTGAAAAGAGGTACAAGAGTCTGGGGCATACCCTGAGGTACAACTGAATAAAGTAAACAACTATCTAAGCTACACTACTGGAGTACTACACAGCTGGAATTACACCGCTGGAGGTACTGACCCGGCATCGCTACGGCGCGGCTCTGAGCTGGACGACGGTCGTGAAACGTCCTCCTCGCTCTCACCTGTGGGGGTAGGGGTGAGCCTCACTAGTCACTGGCTCAGTAGGGAACTCCCCCAACACCGAGCACAGGTACAAAAGCAGTAAACAATACCAACAATTTATAGAACAGCTAAACAAATATTAAAGCTGTAAAAGTACTCACCGTCTGCCGACTACGTAAAACAACTTTAATAATTAAACGGCAAACCAGTACAGGTGTACAAGCTAAAGTAGAGACAGCCAACACGAGCCACGTGAACTGGTTCGCGACACTAGAAACTGACTCGGACAAACTAACACAAGTCTACCTCTCAGTCTCGCAGCCACGGATGAAAGGTCCAGCTGCCGCTCCACGTGAAAAGGTCAAGCAACTGTGGAGACCAACTAAACACCACCACCTGCGGACCACACGGTCGCAGGCCCATGCCTGACACCTCAGGAGACCCTGGCCCGGGCTCTCTAGAGTGAGGCATTGGAAAAGGACTAGCTGGGGACCAGTGTCGACTACTGGTGTCCGTACCCCCAACTACGAGCGCGCTACAAGTGACTAAAGACAAACATGTGTCAGTGTCCCACTGTCATCTTTCCCTCAGCTGGACGTACAACTCAAACACCGGAGTGAGGGTGTCCAGGTCAAATGACACAGACCTCGATGGTACAACACAAGTACCGGGACAAAGCCCCGAGCTAACAGCCTGGCTCACAAAGAACCTGGGGCACCCAACTGGAGAGGTAACCACGGTAGGCGTCGTACTACTAGCCACGTACACAAAACCACGTGCACGTCACACACAAACCACGTGAAACCTTACGTAAACCACAAGTAACACCGGTCCACTACACGTGAACCCAACTGGACTTGCATAAATAACACGCAGCCACGAAAGTAAGTAACAACCTGCATACCCCGTATGCTAAATATCAAAACCAGGTGCACTCAGTACACCACAGGTGCCAATGCACCCTTCATTAATGATAAATACCATTATCAACTATTTCAGTTTATACACATGCTGGCGGCAACATCGATTGCCGCTTATGGGAAATAGACGGCAAGGGATATGGCCGTTTACATCCTGGCTGAGGAGTTTGGCGACAAGCGATGTTGACGCCAAGTTCTTCGGCCTCAAACCCTGCAGAAACCCTAATCCGGCTCTACAGGTTTTCCAATCATTTAAACTACAGAAAAATATATTGAAATGGTTCTTTAAACATGCATGGACCCAAAACAACCCAACACAGCATGCTTTGTTCACTAAATTACTCAAACCACCCATTATCCCCGTATGGTGCAACTTAATCCGAAAATACATTATCATGCTGATTCAGGTGGTTACGATGTGTTTTAATGTTTCTATGGAGCTAAATGGGTTCGTCCCCTACCTCAGAACATGCTAGAACCTCCCGCAATTTCCCGGTTCACGCCGAACCCTCCGCGAGTTCCCACGAGAATTGCACCACGTCACGACGTTTCCTCGCACAATTCGGCGACGCCACGCGTTCCACGATCCTCCAAGCACCCTTCAGTACCTGTTGGAAGCTTTAGGAAGACTCTGGAAACAAGCTGGGGCAAGAGGGGAAGAGAACCAGGTAAGAAACCTGCCCTCGGGTGAGCCTATAACCTGCAGAATTCTCAGGTTGGCGTCAACCCCTATGCCGCCAAGAAGAACCGCCACCATAAACGTCCACATCCTAAGCCGCCAAGTTCATGCAGTCAACGTCCACTTACCTGGATGCCAAGAAGTCAACGGCCACCCCTGGCCACCAACTCCAACTGAACTGCAGCAGATCCTATTTCATTTCAGGACCAACCCTGCACTTCACCTGCTCAAGCCACACATCCACACCATACATTCCACACAACCAACACACATTGGCCTTACAACGGCCTACACAACCAACACACACATGATCCGTATGGATCCGAAAAGCACGCGACGTTACATTACTATGGCGGAATGCCTTGGCCAAGCCCGTTAAACCGATAACGTATTTGATTCGAGTCCGCGTCCCGCGAATGGGCCGAAGCCTCGCTAGGGAAACCAAACCACAGTCCGTGTAAACACAAAGGAACACACCATTTTATATATATAATTCACAAGTTACATAGCCAAATTTCCACAAAAACTGAAAAGAGGTAGAAGAGCCTGGGGCATACCCCGAGGTACAACTGATGAAAGTAAACAACTATCTATGCTACACTGCTAGAGTACTACACAGCTGGAATTACACCGCTGGAGGTACTGACCCTGCACCGCTATGGCGCAGCTCTGAGCTGGACGACGGTCGTGAAACGTCCTCCTCGCTCTCACCTGTGAGGGTAGGGGTGAGCCTCACCAGTCACTGGCTGAGTATGGAACTCCCCCAACACCGAGCAAACCAAAACCATAGGTACGAAAGCAGTAAACAATACCAACAATTTATAGAACAGCTAAACAGAATATTAAAGCTGTAAAAGTACTCACCGTCTGCCGACTACGTAAAACAACTTTAATAATTAAATGGCAAACCAGTACAGGTGTACAACCTAAAGTAGAGACAGCAAACACGAGCCACGTGAACTGGTTCGCGACACCAGAAACTGACTCGGACAAACTAACACAGGTCTACCTCTCAGTCTCGCAGCCACGGACGAAAGGTCCAGCTGCCGCTCCACGTGAAAAGGTCAAGCAACTGTGGAGACCAACTAAACACCACCACCTGCGGACCACACAGTCGCAGGCCCATGCCTGACACCTCAGGAGACCCTGGCCCGAGCTCTCTAGAGTGAGGCACTGGAAAAGGACTAGCTGGGGACCAGTGTCGACTACTGGTGTCCGTACCCCCAGCTACGAGCGTGCTACAAGTGACTAAAGACAAACACAAGTGTCACTGTCCCACTGTCGTCTTTCCCTCAGCTGGACGTACAACTCAAACACAGGAGTGAGGGTGTCCAGGTCAGACGACACAGACCTCGACGGTACAACACAAGTACCGGGACAAAGACCCGAGCTAACAGCCTGGCTCACAAAGAACCTGGGGCACCCAACTAGAGAGGTAACCACGGTAGGCGTCGTACTACTAGCCACGTACACAAAACCACGTGCACGTCACACACAAACCACGTGAAACCTTACGTAAACCACAAGTAACACCGGTCCACTACACGTGAACCCAACTGGACTCGCGTAAATAATGCACAGCCACGAAAGTAAGTAACAACCTGCATACCCCGTATGCTAAATATAAAAACCAGGTGCACTCAGTGCACCACAGGTGCCAATGCACCCTTCATTAACGATAAATACCATAATCAACTATTTCAGTTTATACACATGCTGGCGGCAACATCGATTGCCGCTTATGGGAAATAGACGGCAAGGGATATGGCCGTTTACATCCTGGCTGAGGAGTTTGGCGACAAGCGATGTTGACGCCAAGTTCTTTCGCCTCAAACCCTGCAGAAACCCTAATCCAGCTCTACAGGTTTTCCAACCGTTTAAACTACAGAAAAATATACTGAAATGGTTCTTTAAATATGCATGGACCCAAAACAACCCAACACAGCATGCTTTGTTCATTATATTACTCAAACCACCCATTATCCCCGTATGGTGAAACTTAATCCGAAAATACATTATCATGCTGATTCAGGTGGTTACGATGTGTTTTAATGTTTCTATGGAGCTAAACGGGTTCGTCCCCTACCTCAGAACATGCTAGAACCTCCCGCAATTTCCCAGTTCACGGCGAACCCTCCGCGAGTTCCCACAAGAATTGCTCCACGTCACGACGTTTCCTCGCACAATTCGGCGACGCCATGCGTTCCACGATCCTCCAAGCACCCTTCAGTACCTGTTGGAAGCTTTAGGAACACTCTGGCAACAAGCTGGGGCAAGAGGGGAAGAGAACCAGGTAAGAAACCTGCCCTCGGATGAGCCTATAACCTGCAGAATTCTCAGGTTGGCGTCAACTCCTATGCCGCCAAAAACAACCGCCACCATAAACGTCCACATCCTAAGCCGCCAAGTTCATGCAGTCAACGTCCACTTACCTGGACGCCAAGAAGTCAACGGCCACCCCTGGCCGCCAACTCCAACTGAACTGCAGCAGATCCTATTTCATTTCAGGACCAACCCTGCACTTCACCTGCTCAAGCCACACATCCACACCATACATTCCACACAAGCAACTCACATTGGCCTCACAACGGCCTACACAACCAACACACACATGATCCGTATGGATCCGAAAAGCACGCGACGTTACAAGTTGAGTCGTCTGAGCTTGTGCTCCCTCAGGGTATGCCCCAGGTAGTTGTACTCTTTAAATTGGACATGTAAAATTGTAATGGGACTTTTGTACATTGTTGTTAACAGTTATAAGCACTTGTAATTTCCTGTGTCTTATACTATACTTGTGGTCTTTTCTATTCGTACTGGACACATGTTAAAGATATCCCTTGTGAGACTTCGGTCCATTCGCAGGAGACGGTTCTGGATATGGACCCTTATTGGGTATAAATATCCAGAGCCGTTACAGTTGGTATCAGAGCAATGGTCTACTTAGAATATGAAAAGACATTGATGGTACAATGTCCCCATACATGGATTAATATCCACTGCTGGTAGTAAGTCTGCGGTTTTGCGTGATTTAAAATGGTTTTCACGTAAGTTTTTGTTATGTGAATTATATATGTTGGTTAGGCAGCTGTTGGTAGTAGCAGGAACAGAGATGATTAGTAAGAAATGTAGTTTGTGGAAAGTGAAAGATTATGATAAGGGTTGTGTGTAAACCTGGTTATTGTTAGAAATGGCAGAAAATGGTAAGATTAGAGATAGAAATTCAGTGTGTTAAAGGCTAGTTAAGTTGTTTAAGGAATCCACAGCCATGAAACCAGTGGGATTAGTGATTTCAGTTATGAAATCCAAGAAGAATGTTTTAGTGTGAAACAGAAATGGGTAGAGATAGAGATAAAGGAAGATATGATGGAATAGCAGAGGAAACAGATGTATAATGAGGAATAGAGTAGTGTATAGTTAAAGACAAGTTAGTGTGCATTAATGGTTGAGAACCTCAACAGAGGTGATCATTGTGTTGAGATTTGTGCCAGTTGATATCAAGGAACAGTTTGGTGAACAGTGTGATTAGAGTGGTAAGAAAAAAATTTGGGATAAATGTATAAAGTGGATCAGCCCCAGATGAGAAAATGATAACAGAGGTACAAGAATTGTGGCAGCCATATCACATCAGTGTGTTATTAGCATTGGTTGCATTCGTGAGTTCGGGAATAGAGAGTGTACTGAATAGTGATGGTGTCAAGAAATTGTGATAATAGAGATTTGTATAAGAAAGTGTCGGAGTTGAGTAAAGAAAGAGCAAATAAGGATCAGTGTACGGTAGGGTTTCAGCTGAGAAGTTTAAAAAGAAAGATATCTGCGTGGCAATAATTGTTTGTGAAGGTTCTGCAGAAGATTTTATTGAAGACTGTAGAATTAGTACTTTTTAGAAGCTATGCTCCGTTGCGGAATCAGGCAGAGCAGATTATGGAATTTAAAAGAGATATGTCAGAGTTTGGTTGGGGCAGAACATGAATGAGAAGAAGATTAGATGGTAATAAGAATTACAGTGGGAAGGATGTATTGAGGCTAGCCAGTTAGTAAAGTGCTTTAGAGGAATACACCGCGGTTGTAATATTGGCAGTTGGCAGAATATGGACCAGAAAAAGAAAGAGTGAAGCAAGTAATGAAAAGAATGGAAATAGATGATTAAGAAAATGATCAGAAAGGATTTGCAGGTTAGTGTATAGAAAATGGAATTTTAAATTGAGCAGAGGTATTTGTGGAAAACATTTCTGAGGTAATGTAAAAAGAAAAAGGGTAGATCAGTTAAGGAACAATGAATATGGCCCAGTATAGCAGAATAGAACCGAAAGAGAGAAATGTGATGCAGAAAATTTAGAATGGCTAAGCATAGAAAGAGAAATATGATCAGTTAATCAATGAAAATGATTTAAGAAAGGAATATAGTGAGCAACTGAACAGTGAAAAAGACTTGAGGAAGATGGCACACGATGGAAAAGAGCTTAGTAAAGAGGAATGTGGAATCTGTGCAGAATAGATTGAGCCGTATTGTCTAAGAGAAGAAAGTGCAGAGTTAAAGCAATGTGGACATCATTTTGAAGTAATAAAGAGGCAATGTGAAAAATCAGCTAGAGAAGATGATTTAAAGACAAGACAGGTACAAGGCGAGCTAGATGTGCTAGCAGTCATAAGTCAGAGTGCAGAATTTAAAAATAAAGCCCAAGTAGATTTGATATATAAAGAAAAACAGATCAGAAAACTCTAGTGTTTCAGGTCAGTGGCAGTTGATGGAACAGAATAAGTAATGAAATATTTGAAATGAGAATTAAGTCTAACTGGGATTCGAGTAATAGTGAAAATGGAAAGCAAGTAAAAGCAGAACAGAAACATAATTTATGAAAGATTGTGCCGAGTGGTCAGTATGATCATAGTAGCACAGCGGAACCGTAGTGGGGTTACATCCCACAAATTCATTTATTCGGAAGGGGAATTGTAGATTATGGCACAGATGGGCAAGAAACCGAGAAATTTAAGAAATATGAGTTAAAGAAATGTGAGAAGAACAATATGAAAAGGCAGAAAATTCAAAAAAAAAATAATGAGTTTTATGTGGAAAAGTTAGTAGTTGAGAGTATAAAGAAGAAGCAAGAAAGATAAAGCATAGAACAGTTGACAGTCATGAGTAGAGAAGATATGGCACTGTAGAGTGCGAGGAAAATAAGATGGTTTTAAATGGCAGATGAGAATATAAATACAGATGAGGCAAAATAACAACAGGCAATGATAAACAGAAATGAAATGGCACCAAAAAATTTGAGAATTGAAAGAGGTTATGACATGGTAAAGCATCACAGTGGAGCAATGTTTAGTAAACAATTTAAGGAAGTAAACTGGCCTAGAAAGGAATATTGCAGGCACAGTCCAAAAAGTATGGAAATAGGTTGAGTCAAAGGAGATAAAGCGCCAACGGCAAGTTAGAATAGCTACCATTAAAAAGTGGAGAACGGCAGAATGACATAAAGAGCAGAGAAAATATGAAGAGGATGAAAGAGAACATTAAAGCAGGAAAGGTATGAAAATGTGCAGATCAAGGTAGTTCGTGTGTAGTGATTTGAAAGATAAGAGTAGAGAAAGTGTATCCTACTTGTTCTGTATATGGCTTTATTTCTTTTTAGGTGTTAGTCTGACTTGCCGTGGTTTCGCCCTGAATGTCGAGGATGACATTTCTTTTTAGGTGTTAGTAATGTAACAGTACGATCATTCGGATCCGGGTTTATCAGGTCTATGTGTGGTGCTCTTGACCAAGAGTTGGTCAATGGGGTGTTTGTGTGGTTTGTGTGCACAGGGTGAGCAGTGTGGGCCGGATATGCCAGCCCATTTGCACTGCTGGTTCACTATTTTGAAATGCGGCGGAGCCAGGTGACGCGATTTGAACGCGTCGGCCTTGCCCAACGCGATTCAGAAAACTGCCTCTGTGACACATGTCGCTCGAATCCTATGTGGCGTCAGCATGGGTGGACGCGTTTAAAGAAGTTAAACGCAGCGTCTGCTCTGGACGCAATTTCGATCAGAGTTTTAAGTGTTTCATTTCGGATAGACAGAGCAGAGGATGCTATGTCCGACACAGGGGGAGAAGCTATGGAGCTTCTCCGAGGGATTCCGATGGTTTTCGACCTCGGGTGGCTCGTGCGGCACAGGAACCACGCGAGGATGGCGTTCAGAGCATGGGCATGCCGTCGATGAGGAGGTTTCAGGCGTTCTTCGATGTCTTCTTCTGGTAGGAAGACTTCCTACCTTTGTTTATCATTTACAGGCATGAATGGATTGGGGTTAAGGGATGGATCATGTGTGGGTGGTTTGCCTTGTTGGGTTTATCATGTTTACAGTTTTAATGGATTGAACGATGAGAAATGTTGTGTGTTCTCCCGTGTGGAAGAGTGGGTTCGGCCCGTGAGCTGAACCCACTTTCACCATTGAAATGCGTCCAGGACAGACGACGCGTTCATGTTGGAACACAGCATGTTGTGTCGATGCGTTTCTGGTTTTGTCTGTGTGTAGTGGCGGTGTTGGTATCCCCTCTGTTTGACCCGACGCGTTCTTATGGAAACACGTCGGTGTTATCGGATGCGATTATATGTTGACCGTTGGTTTGACCGGTTTGGTCTAAAAGCATCGTGTCGAGCCAACGCGACTTGGTCGCATCACTGAGCCCTATCGCATTAGCGTTTGGAATGGCATTACAGGTGGGCACGATTTGAATAGCGTCGCCTGTGTCCAACGCAATTCAGCCTTCGAAGGGAAAGTTGTAGTGGCTGAGCAGTGATGGCTCTATGTGGACCTAGCCCTGGTTTCTTGTTGTTCTTTTAAGGCTGTTGTGATGATTAATGTGTTAAGCGGTGTGTAGGTTGCCATGGAGGTCACGGGGTGACCAATGATAGGTATGGTTGTGTTGTGTTGTGTTGTTGTGATACAAAGTGTGTATCAGTGTAGGATGGCTTGAGGGTCACGTGGTGACCGTTGTTAAGCTAGTCCTAACACTCGTATATCGTGGTTTATAAATAAAGGATTGTTTAGGTATGTAAATCTTGATTTGTGTGCTTACCGAGTCTGTGGTCAGGCACCTAATCCGGAATACCTCTTCAGTTGGGTACCCCAAGTTCCTAGGAGAGCTAGGCACGTGTGTTGTGCTCGGGGCGTGTCCCAGTACGTGTGTACCTCAGAGGTCTGAGTCGTCTTCCTGGACACCCTCACTCAAAGTTTGCGTTGTACGTCTGGCTGAGGGAAAGACGAGTGAGGGGCAACGACTTGTGTTTGTGGGTGTGCAGTTGCTTGTAGCGCACTCGTGGCTGGGGGGACGGACACCAGTAGACGTGACTGGTCCCCAGCTAGTCCTGTTCTAGTGCCTCACTTTAGGGAGCTCTGGCCGGAGTCCCTAAAGGTGCCAGGCATGGACCTGCAGCTATGTGGTCTACAGGTGTGGTGTTAGTTGGACTCCACTGTTCTTGGCTTGTTGTTGTGGAACGGTAGTTGGACCTTCCGTCTGTGACTGCGAGACTAAGAGGTAGTTCTTGTGCTTGTTGTCCGGGTTGGATACTGGCATCATGAACCGGTAGTCCATTCCCGTGGGGTGGCGTCGTTTCCATTTCGACTCGTGTTTGGCCACTGATTGTAGTTTGTGTGTATCTCGCTGGTTAAGGTTGTAACCGTTGTGGTGTGCCCTGAAGGTGGCACGGTTCTGTGGTTTAGTGTTGTACCTCGTGGTAGTAGGTACATGTACCCCTTGTGAGTAGAGTTGTGTTGTGGTACGTGTATCTTTTCCTCAGCTGGTGATGACCTGAGACCGTGCATACTGTGGAGATCATGCGGTGTGATTCTCCACGTGCTGTGTGTTACTGGTTATGGTTTGGTATGCGGTTATTGGCTGGTTGTCGCCAATCCCGATATTATGTGTGTGTGGTTTGCCAGTGAGACTGTTGCCTAGGCAGTGGTTTGCTGGTGAGGCTTATGGTCGAGGTGGTTCGGTTGTAGGGAGGACTAGCGGTGTTAAGCTAGTCCTGTGTTTCCCTTTACTCTGCGAGGACTGGGTTTAGCCGGTGTGCTTGTGATTAGTTGTCGTTTATGCTTGTGTGTGCATGTTATGCTTCGGCTACCTGTGTTGCCAGTGAGACCCCTTTGGGGTTGAGGTCTCTTTGTATTGTTATGGTTTCGTTATGGGAGGTCCCTACTGAGCCAGTGACGTGTTGAGGCTAACTCCCTTACAGTCTTTGCAGAGATTAGCTGGTTCCGTGCGGCTCGAGGAGGAGTCATGGCAGACTTGTACCACCAGTAGTAAAGTAGTTGAGTCGTCTGAGCTTGTGCTCCCTCGGGGTATGCCCCAGGTAGTTGTACTCTTTAAATTGGACATGTAATATTGTAATGGGACTTTTGTACATTGTTGTTTACATTTATAAGCACTTGTACTTTCCTATGTCTTATATTGTACTTGTGGTCTTTTCTATTCTTACTGGACACGTGTTAAAGATATCCCTTGCGAGTCTTCGGTCCGTTCGTGGGAGACAGATCTGGATATGGACCCTTATTGGGTATAAATATCCAGGGCCGTTACATATATACTCCGACATTGGCACAAACTCAGTTGCTATATGTTTACCTTAAAGAAGGGGTAAAACCTATCATCATGGCGAATGCAAGGATGCACAGGATCATTGGCATTCAGAAGTTTCATGTAGGTAAATCGAAGTGAAGCAACAACTTTCGTCACTTGATGGATGACCTTACTAATCGTTTCAGATGAGTGTTGAAAATGTTCACGCATTGCACCCGTTGTAACACCATAACCCATAGTATAAAAGAACATACCGAGTTGTTCTGTCTCTGTCACATATCGAGATTCATGAATCAGTTCTCTCTCGACGAGTGTGTCCTTCAACTTCAAAAATGTTCTTGGGTGCATCCTGAACATGGTATAAGATCACTCCACATGACCAGCTAGTATTTCGTGTACCCATACATGGCAAGTGTGGCGACTTGTATGCATTGGCCTGGGCACTGATTGCATGTCATCATTGTTCAAGACCTCATCAGCAATTGCTTCGTTGATGGCTAGGAACAATGCATTTTCCTCACAAAGAAAATGTCTAATAAGTGCATCAGAGTCCATGAAAGGTCTTGCTATCATAAAATTATAATGTCACAATACAGTGCATAGACTGAAAATACTTGTTCACTACAAACACAAATTCATATGATGCCTAAGCCCTCACGACAACCACAATACAATGCATAGAGTGTGAATACTTGTTGACTACAAACACAAATTCATATGATGCATAAGCCCTCACGGCGACCACAATACAGTGCATATAGTGCAAATACTTGTTCACTACAAACACAAATTCATATGATGCCTAAGCCCTCACGACGACGACAACCAACCCTATGAGGATAATAATAAGAAGCAATATGATCGACAACATAATCATGACGATAGCATCATTGTGATTGCCATGGGGTTGTTGTCCTGTCCTTGAAGGGACTGGTGGTTCATGGTGTGCATATGATGCTTGCCGCATCTTTGGAGAGACTAGTAATTCACGATGTGCATATGATGCTTGGCTATGTACTTGAGATGACGTGGCTCGTCTTAACATTCCATTGTACGCATGTTGTCCTTCTTCTAAAGATGTGAACCCCTTAAATTGTGCCCCTGGATAACCATTCACTTGATCATAGCAATCCGACCAAGTATAATATACTCCTGGTCGGCGCCCCACCCAAACTACATAGCACTTAAATTTGGCCATAAGTACGTGATTACTAGTGTCCTGCAATACCATAATATATGAACTCAGAAGATAATACACGTAGCATTGATGATCATCTGACAGAACATGGTAGGAACATAAAATAAAAAGAGTACATGACCATAATTCAACACATAAATGAGATACTACAAACATGCATAAGTAGACAATGAAAAGTAGCTAGGATAGATGAAGTAGACTATGACACCCATACACCTCACGAGGTTGCATTCTGAAGCCATGGTAATGCATCCTCTTCATCAAGTGACATGAACCATGCTCTTTTTTCAGGCTTCTCAATAAGGGTTGACGCTGCGAACAATATGTCTTGGCTATATCCTAGCAATGACTTCATCCTCACAACACATTCCCTTATCGTGTAATTCTCTTGTTGCGCTGAGGGTGCTGTGGAGGAGCCTGGGAATAATTTTTTGGCCATATTGATCCATTCATTGTTCAACATGCAATATTGTGCCAGTGCCATTGGGTCAAGTGTCTTCTTGCTCTTTCTCTTTCGGGAAACCATGTACGTTGGTTTGCTTTGCCCTTTGTCTAGAGATGTTGCCTCATCCTCAATCAGTTGGTTGTTTGTCGATGTCTTCTCCCTTACTGGTTGGGATGAGGGATAAGGTTGAGAACACGGTGGGTAAAAAAAAGGTTGAAATTGGCATCGTCCACTGAATTGATGTGATTGGAATCTAACCCCATGGCACTAAACTGTTCTCGACCAACACTATCATCATCTCCAAAAGATCGGTGAGACTCCACATCTACATCTTGAGTAGACCCCACGAAATGACACCCTTAGAAAGTCATTTTCCCACAATGGATGTCCAATTGCCTTTTAAAAGGGAAGGGTTTGTCCAAGATTTTCTTGAACTCCACGTTGGACTGCGTAATGGAATCAAAGAAAAAATAATTGGGTTACCCACATTAGTAATGACAACCTAAGCACATATATGTATACATTGACAAATATAATATTTGCCTTACCGCAATGGCTGCTTGCACACTATCTTCATCGGGAGGCACTAGTAAATTCCTTTCCTTATCCCACCCCCACCCAGATCGGTTGTGTAATTGTTCATACAAATGATATACATTCTTTATGTTCCTCCAACGGTTCTTTAAGTTTTCTTTGTTCTTCCTAACACATGCGGTGTTGTTGAACCACTCCAAGATGTCTTGGAAAACATGTGATTTAAAAGTCCCTTGACTAGCGTAATTTTTTTGATACTCGTCAATCAACAAATCTAGGAGAATCTTGTCTTGTCGCAGGGTCCAGTTTGGTGATCGACCAATCTCCAATGTGTGGCCTGACGAGTTTTCTACATTTTTAATGGACATCCACTTATCAAAACATAGAACATACATAAACATTCATAGTGGTCTACAATACATATGAGATAAGTCGAAATTGATAACATTACAAGAAGAAAATAATTAAGTGCACTAATGAACATCTGGGACAATATTTCAATCAAGGGCCCTCCCAATCACTAAACAATTGCACTATGTCATTGTAATATGGCACACTCCTCACGTTCAACCATAACACCAATGGGTTGAACTGAAAATTGATTGGAGAAGAAGTTAGGTTGGGTACATCAAATTATAACTTCTACCAATACTACATGCGAGTGACAACCCTCATTATAAGCATTCCATGATATGTCCCTTCCGACGAAGACTTTATCTTTATCATCCCACGTGAATCCGGCGTTGTGTTGGAGGTCTTGACATATCAAATATATGGTTTTATAGAATACTAGCCTACTCCTCAATTGATTCATAGTGACATGAATATGAAAATGTGTAACAAATATCTCCTTAATCACCTCCCATGCATGATGAGCAACAAAATCTCCACTCTTTACCTCATCGTTAATTAATTGTATTAGGAGTAGGTCCATGTCCAACGTCCACTCAAAACCTAATTGGTCACACACATTGAGCCAACAAACTAATTATGAACAGGAATTATGAACAATATTCATAGTGACCTAGTTGATGGTTCCTAATGATTGTTACTTATATGAATATATAATTGACACAGAATATTCAAACCCCAAAGATAAGCTTCATATGGAAGGAACATTAGTTATCATAATGCAGGGAGAGAGAGAGAGAGAGAAAGAGTACTTACCAGTTTGCGACATTGTCGATGCTATAAATGGGGTACTTTCCAGTATGCCTGTACTTTTAACATTTAGAAAAAAGGAACAGAAAAAAAAAATAGAAAAAAATGAACACAAATCATTCATATGGTAATAATTGCACTTACTTTTTAGTAAAAAAATAAACAGAAAATGGAACCAAAAATATTCAACAGAAAAAAAAAATGACAGTAGGCCATGTATTCTTGCCCAGAAAACCGCAGGAGAACTTAATGTAAAACCTTTTCACATAACCAATGCATTTCAGTATAGTTTCTCCTAGCAATGACAAACAAACACCAAGTTGCTCAGCATGACACACTTACACATAGAAGCCAAGCAAGCACAATGTTAAGTGCCAAGCAAATAAAAGCTGAAAAAAACTACAATGTTAAGTGCCAAGCAAGCACTCCACCTTCACCTGAGATAGATACTACAGAATAAGTACTATTGCTTGAAACTCCCCACCACAACACAAAAATGCGATAATGATAAGGATCATATAATTATAATAAATATAATCATCACCATCTTTATTTTTGACCCCAGATACATGAACTTAAGTAATAACAGCATGATCATATGATTCAATTATGCAACATAAATAATGTCAGATACTCAAACACCCACATTGTTCTACTGCTTCTTTCGTTTTTCCTTTTTATAAGCAAAAGTTGATACTTTCCTAAATTTGTTTTTTCCCTGAAAAGTTTAATCTGAAAACAGGTGCATCCGAAAATAGTGTTACACCAAGAGTCATATTTTACAATTCAATGAGGAATATGTCATGTCTTTTCCTATACACTGAATTATAACATTTTGTTGAGTCCATTTACCATGTTCTACTTGAATTTGAAATCCCATAAGAATTGGCACTCATAATATAAACAACCATGGCTAGCATACTAGCATACAAAAAAATTACAAGATTATGTTAAAAATTCTCCTCATAAAAGAATAGGAATAAATGAGAGATATTCCTGGTGAATGAAAAAAAAGGTAGAAGCATTAGCAGCATGGGAATGTATTAAAGCAGCCATTGAGTTGAAGGAAGAAATCAACATGGAGGGGATATGGCTAGAAGAGGACAATAAATTTATAATACATCTATTCAATAACCACAAAGAGGAAGCACCACATGAGATTAAATTCATAGTACAAGATATCATGCGGGAGCTCAGTAGATTTAGAAAGGTAAAAGTAACACATATCAACAGAGAGGGGAACAGGGCAACTGACTTGCTAGATCACAGAACAAAGAGGCAAAGTTCACTTTTAGGTGGGGGTCTGAAATCCCTTAAGAAATTTGAAATTGGAAATACTCAGCAAAACTAGAAATTACAAATACTTAGCAAAAAATGTAATAAAACTACAATGTTAAGTGCTAAGCAAGCAAGCACAATGTTAGTCAAACAGAAGGCGATAATGATAAGGATCATATAATTATAATAATGATAGTCATCACCATCTTTATTTGTGACTCTAGATACATGAACTAAAGTAATAACAACATGATCATATGATTCAATTATGCAACATAAATAATCTCAGATACTCAAACACCCACATTGTCCTACTGCTTCTTTCATTTTTTTTCTTTTTATTATCAAAAGTTGATACTTTCCTAAATCTATTTTTTCCCTAAAAAGGTTAATCTAAAAACAGCTGCATCCCAAAAAAGTGTTACACCAAGAGTCATATTTTACAGTTCAATGAGAAGAGAAGATTTTTTTTTCCTTTTTAAAAAGAGAAGAACTTATATCTTCTTCCACAGCTTAATTCTTTAACTGGTTCCCTGCCTTCATAACAAAACAATTGATTTCCACTGACATTAAACAATCTCTAACCATTCTGATCTAAGATAATTGATGGAAAATAAAAACAGTTGTCAAAACAATCTCTAACCATTCTGATCTAAGATAATTGTCAAAATAGTTGGTCTCTGGGGTCTATTTTCAAGTGAAATAATTGATGGAAAATAAAAACATTTTCTGCTATGTATTTTCTGTGGGTAATAGGCAAAGAGTGATGAAAGGGACCCTGGTGAATCTCCTTCTGTTTAACTAACAACAGTGCTTGATGGATGGAAAACATCAGCATGTTCATCACAAAAGTAAACAAACACATGGTGACTGGTGGGGAAGGGGGGAGGGGGGGATGCTTTATCTCTAGAGTGCAACAAGGTGATCAGTTATCCAACAAGATTGTGCTCCACATTGTTGGTGCCTAGATGAAATGCTTTAATTAATGCCCTTGTCTCTTGTTTGCTCACCATTTTCCAGTCCTTCTAATATATGTCCAAAGCAGTTCTTTCTTTGATATAGTACAAATAGGGAAGAGCTAGCCAGGAGGTCTACTAGAGTAGGATGTGTATCCTGGTCTTCCAGCAGATGTATATTCCTGCTCTATCCTCTAATTAACATAGTATCTCATTGTAATTGTCTAGGAAAATTGGTTCTTTACAATTTATCACTGCAAATTGATTGGACTATAGAACCAAATGGGATAGGATAAGAGAATTTCTAAAGGACTGTTTTTTGGCGAGTGAATGAGATCCACCTTTTACTTGACTATGGATATGTGAGCTACTGTTTATTTGTTGCAGATGTGGGGCAATCTACTTGCGTGGTAACATTGCCACTGTTACTCGATACTTTCGACGCTATTAGATGGCAAACTGGACTAATAAAGGAAGACATCGCATGGTATCAGATCATATTTTTTGAAGCCATCTACATAGGACATAGGAAACAAACCATACGCACGCTCATTAATTTTTCCATGGAAGAGAACAAAAGCAAAAGTGCAAATATGATAAAGGAACTAATGTCTATGAAAGTAGCATTACAGGGGTCAGTTATAAAACCTAAACTAACATGGACATCCAAAATTTCCTCTCATTGTCATATGCATAATATCTATCATCCCAAACCATCAATTACAAATGAAGTCAGACTTGATGGGTACCTGTTCGGTGATGGGAAACAGGGAATAGAAATAACCAAAGGGACGATTGAAAGAGGTCCACACACCATAATAGAAGCACAGGGCGGCGGTTGCAGAGGAGCGCACAACACAGGAATAGCTAAGATGGAGGAGATACCCCACGCAAGCAGCACCAAAGTGGAGAGAGAAGCCCCAAAAACACAACAATGAAGAATCGAATGAGGAGAATACTAACCGTATAAATAGAGGAGATATCTAATTTCAAAAAGCAGGGAGCAGTCTAATGGATCAATGAAATTTATGAAGTGCATCCTGATAACTACACAAATTTTCGTGTTAAATTTCATACATTTAGTTGATTTGAGACATCTTTTGTCTATAAATAATGTGCATTTTGATTTTAATTTTCATGTTATCCATGATTAGATTTTGAACATATTAGTTGATAATGTGTTAGAATACACGTTAGATTCAATAAGTCACTATTTTGACAAATTAGGTACATAAGAAATCTTTGTAAATAAATGTTGTAAATAAATAATTTTGTCACAATAATAATTTTGTAAATATCATTCTAAGAGTAGATAGATATAAATTTGTAGATAAATATTGTATATAAATATTTTTTACAATAATACTATAAATAGCTTTTAGTATTAAATAGATATGAGTTTATAAATAAATAAAAATTTAAAACCTACCCAATCCCATCATAACACGTATACTCTGCCTAACCCTTCCTTTTCTTCCCCAAGAGGCCAGCAGAAGCTGCTGGAAGGGGCTGGAGGCAGTTTGCTGGTTTGCTAGCTGGAGGCTCCAGTGCAGATGGCAGACCTGTGGGCTACGGAGGTGTGAGGCTTTCGTGTGAAGCAGGCTAGGGCGGATTGAGCTGGGTGCGATGGCGGAGCCCTGGCTTATGCAGGCTGGCGCGGTGGACTAGGTGCGTTGGAGCTGGGTCTGACGGTTCGGTGCTGTGGTGGAGGCGCGGCTAGGAGGAGCCCCCGTGAGAAGCAGGTGCAGAGGCGGCTAGGGCTTGTGCATGAGCTGGCTGGGCTTGGGCATCTGTGCAGCAGCGGCCGTGCTGAGCTGAAGAAGAAGCAAAGGGGCCCGGGCGCCTATATAAGGACCCAAGGTCCTCAGGTCCAGGGAGTTCGCGAGCTGGGAATTTTTGCTTTTTTTTCTGGCATTTTTTTTTCTTCTTCATTTTTCCTTTCAGCAGAGCAGGGGAGGGGTTCAGAATTTTTTGGGTTTTCTCTAGTTTTGATTTGTTGGGTTTTTCTACTCTTCTGTGGGGAGTTATTCTGTTTAGATGTTTAGGCTTCGTTAGTTCAGAATTTTAAGGATTTTCTTTCATATTTCTTCTGTTTAGAGAGACGATTGCTCTTTTGTTCTTCCAGAGGGTTACTGTAATTTTTTGATGTTATTTCCTTCTCTTATTCTGTAAGGAGTTTGAGCATATGTTCTTGTTCAGCATTTTCTGGTTTTGTTTCTTCCTTTCTTTTGCTGCTCTGAGGAGGATCCAGTGGAATCCAATTTTGCCATTTCGTCTGTGTGGATATTGCCATTTATTGTGTGTGGATATTTTCTTTGTGTGCTGCAGAGTTAGATCCAGTGTTCTCCATTTCTCTTGTGTTCGGTGAAGCATCTGAGAGGTACTCAGTAGCAAGAGTTCGACTGTGAAGGATTTTTTCAGCATTCTTTTGGATTCTGTTTCTTTGCTGTTGGCGGCTGTTGTGAGGGGATTTGCAAATTTGTTTGGATTTCTTTCCTATTTCTCTTCTTCTGTCATGTGTTTGTGCTAGTTCGACACAATGGAGGGAACTGTGATTTTTATTTTGGGGGATTTTCCTTCCATCTCTTCTGTGTTGCTGGGAAGGGAATCACACTCTCCATTTCTTCTGTGTTGGAGAGTCCGATCCAGTGAAATTGTTGTTTTCATTTCTTCTTTCTTTTGTGAAATTGGACTGGTTGTGTTTTGGGAGAAATCGATCCACAGGGCAACCAGAGATCAGAGAGCTTGGCTCCTCTCTCTGTTTCGTTTTGATATTTTTACTTCGTTTATGTTCTTATTCATCTTCTCTTTGGACGGAGCAGAAATTTGATGTTCAAGTTATATTTCTTAAATTGATTTGTTCTTCATCCCTCGAGCTGTGAGGGCTATAGTGATTTGAATTTCTCATAGTTCATATTGTTCTACAAATGTTAATTTGTTCTGCTATCAAGAGTTCTTACTTTAGTTTTAACGCATTGAGAATTTAAGTCTTGTTAGTGTTCATTTTGAATGTGATATTGTAGAGTTCTAATTGCATTGGAGTTTTCATGAATTGAGTGGATTTAAATCGAATTTTACTGTTGAATCTTTTTGATTTCAAGTTAAAGTAGTTTAAATCAAACTTTATTCAGCCTCTCCATGGAAATAACCTATTCTCACCACTTTGCTAGTTCATCTTTGCTATTTTATGTTTGTGAGACAGTTTAGAGAAAGTGAGCATATTGACTTGTGCAAGGGACTCTGGACAACGAAAGTGCACAATCAACAATGCCGCGCTTCACATCCTCTGAAGCCCGTGAAGTACATGTGTTATTGATTGCCGGGGAATAGTTTACCTAAAGCAGCAGGCACAGGTACATAATGTCAGAGAAAGCCAAAAGGGGAAGAAGAGATTCTCAGGTCGCTACCTCATCTGTGGACAAGGGCAATTCTGCAGCCTAGTTCGATGTGCTAGGGATTCACAAGCTCTGCAAATGTGAGCCTGCAAGATTCGCTCACGAGACAACGAGGGATAGGCTAGCAAAGGGAGGGGGCAACAGGAAGAATCGGTCACTGGCGATAGTGCGAGAGAGGGTGAGAGGAAGCCATGGGGTGGACCTGGGGGGCGACGCTAGTCGGAGATGGGGGCGACGATGGGGGGAGATGTGGGCGACAATGGTCGGTGCTGTGGGCGACGCTGGATGGAGATGGGGGCAACGCCGGTCGGAGCTGGGGGTGACGCCAGATGCAGACGACACAGAGATGGGGGCGACGTCGGTCGGAGCTATGGGAGACACTCGAAGGAGCTGGGGGAGATGCTGGTCAGAGCTAGGGACGACACCGGACGCAGACAACGCAGAGATGGGGGACAAGGCAAGCAGGCGAGGTCGGGTTGGAAAAGTGGAGATGACGGGGCAGGGGTCAGAAGCGCACATGGCCTGTACGGAAAGGGGTAAAGAGGGGTGGTTACAAATGGGCTAACTCTATTCCGGGGGTGGTGGTGGGTTACAAAAGTTTGAGTTAACTGAGAGTTAACTCAAATCTAACTATGTCCATGTTGAGTTAACTTTTTTGGTTACCAAACTACATTTTGAGTTAACTCTGAGTTAAATTTATGTTAACTCGTTACCAAACTGAGGCCAAAGGTACAACAATAACCAATGGTTCAATCCTTTTTTTTATCACTCACATTTTCTTGCTCATCAATAGCATTACATGCCAAGATTTTCAATAGTGGAATAAATCAGCTAAGAGGTATAATTTTCACAAATTTGAAAAACTAAATGTTGAATCTTTTGTTCTGAAGAACACTGTGAAGAAAAATACTCAAATATGGCACTATGAAGAAAAATGCTCAAATATGGGTTAGAATGGATTTGATTTCTCTTCGGACTCAGGATGTTGGTACCAATCACCTCTGGGTACCAAAAACATTTCTTGTCTAATTTGTTGTGTGCAGGAAAGTCGTGCATCCAATTCAAACATCCGAATTCTTGATAGTGGATGCTCACAGCACATGACAGGAGACAAAAATAAATTTTCCTACTTGTTTGAAAAGGAAGGTGGATCAGTCACCTTCGGAGGTAAGAATAAGGGAAAAATAATTGGTAAAGGAAAGATTGGTAAGTCTTGCATAACCTTGAGTGATGATGTTTGGTTAGTTGAAGGGTTGAATTACAACTTGCTTAACATTAGTCAATTGTGTGACAATGGTCACAAAATTCTTTTTGAATCTGATTCATGCAAAATAATTTGCTACTCTTCTGAGAAAATCAAATTGATTGGAAAAAATAGAAAATTACAGATATTTTCACTAAGCCTCTTTCTGAAAATAGATTTTCATCTTTAAGGAGAGAGCTTGGGTTGTGCAAACATCCACATCTTTGATATCTTTCATTTCTTTTTTCAAATAAATTCCTCCTTCCCACATTGCATTGGTACTCTTGGTATATGAAATAGTGATTTGAGGATAGGCAAGTCAGGCTTGTCTAGACACTTTCACTATGCGTGAGTATATGTCTCCGCTAAGTATCAAGAGCCTTTTATGCAATTGTTGAGGGGGAGTCATTGTCTTTCAATAAAACATTCTTGTTAATTCTGCTCTCACTTCATTCAATTCCTATTTTGCCAATAATCTTCATGTTCACTTTGTGAGGAGGAGGTAGTTGTCAAGGGAAGTCATTATCACTTCATTTATTTTTCATGACAATAGTTGTCTATCTTGAGCCCCAAATTATCAGAATTTTTGAGTCCTTGTGCTATTTTCTTGTGAGAGACTTAAGACATTAAAACTAAACTCATTGTGCATTTAGTTTAATTTCAGAGATTCATTTTCATTTCAAGGTTGTGCAATCTTAATACTGAATGTCTTTAAAATATTTTATAAAACACTTGTAGGCACATGAGTGGCTTTAATTTTTAACATGTGCATGTTTAAGCTTCATTTTTACCACATGTTAAGAATAATCTCTTTAAATTCGTAGCCATGACTTTTCTGGTCAAAGCGAATATATTCCTGCAAAACATCAAACGAAAATGAACACAATCTGGAAAGATACAAACAGAGCAATGCATATTCTTGAACCACTGAGTAACCGGGCCATCTCACCTAAAAAATGATTGATCTTACGTCAAAAAGTAGAAAGTAAATTGTTATCTCTGTATAAGATAATGAAAGTTAAACCACTGAGTAATCAGGAGATCTTGCATTTGGTAAATGTGATCTCTTGCACTGAAAAGTGAGATTTAACTAATTTATCCTTGTAGTTCTTTTCCATTAAAAATGTAAGAAAAATCTAAAAGATAGGAAATAAAAGCTCAAGACCTAAATAAAGTTCATGTATACTGAATTTAGACCTATTATTCTACATTGTGTTAGAATTAAAGCTCATAACATCCTTATTAAATACTTCTGCTCACTCATATAGGTCACGTTACCTCACATTTGCATTATTATTTTAACCACATTCAAGCCATTATGTCTTGCTATGCTTTGTGTTGAGTGGGTCTTTGTGATTAAACTTTGTTGAACAATACCAAAAAAACTATAATTTCTCTCATATGTCAATATCACTTTGCCTCACTTATTTTGATTATTCCTGAACCTTCATTTTCACAACTAAATTTCTTGATCTCCGACCATTATTGGTTCTTTTTCATGTCTATCTTTTTGATGCTATCAAAAAGGGGGAGACATTGCAGAGAATTAAGGGTGAGAATTTACAGGGAGAGGGAGAAATTGCATTTATTTTGTCATCATCAAAAAGGGGGAGAATGTTGTGTTGAGTGTGTATTTGAAACTTTTAATGATGATTTTAATTATGACTAATTGGCATCACTCATAATTTGATTTTGATGATGACATTTTGTACATATTGTACATATTATAATGATGACTAAATAACATATTTTTAACACTTAATATTTCATATTTTAATGAGAATGTCATGTTTTGATGGTTCATAATTTTGATAAAGTTTTGTCGATGTCAACACATTCATTGTATTCAGAAAGCAGTGAAGTGAAAAGTAGTCAGTGGTGTCGACACAGAACCATCATGTGTCGACACATCCATTGCATCCAGAGAACAGCTAGAAGACAAGAAGCCAGTGGTGTCGACATAGGTTGATCATGTGTCGACACATCCTGCACTCCCAGAAAGATGATTTTTGGTCTATGATCAAGTGTGTCGACACAAGTGAAATGTGTGTTGACACAAGTCACCATTCAGTGCTGTCAGGACACAATGCAAGGATCATGTGTCGACACACAACTTGATTGTGTTGACACACTTCGAATGATGATTCAGATCTTGAATTTTCTAAACACATGTCTACGTGGGAATCAAGGGATTTTACCTAGTTTTTTGTGCCCACACACCCCAAGGCTCCACATGGACACATGGGACTATAAATACCCATGATCCTTGTACTCCAAAGGAAGAGAACGTATACAATTCCCAGAAAAGGAGGAAAGCGGGAAAAAGGAGAACCTGCGTCCAAAAAGGGAGCAGAGCACCGCCGCCAGAAAGAAGAAGGAGAAGAAGAGGAGGAGTTCATGATGAAGATAGATCTGAAAAAGCTTGGAAACATCTCAGAGTCTATAATTCATCTAGTTAACACTTTAATTGGGTGATCTGTGTATGTGTTCAACACAGATCATCAAATTCTGTTTGTTCTATTTTTTTCATTGTACTGAGATAGATCGTGCTAGAGGATCTACTCTCTAATCGAGCTTGTTCTAGCAGGACTTAGATCCATCATGGTCCAAAGGTTTGGAGTCGTAGTGCTCTGGTGTTTGAGCCATCGTGCTCAATTGCTTGTGAGTTGTTGAACTCACAAGTGGTTTATGGAGTAGGTCGTTGTGCCTATCTCTTGGGTGTTTCTTTGAGTCGTCATACTCAAAGGGTTTGTAGTCGTCGTGCTCTAGTTTGTACATACTTGAGTTAGTGGTTCCTCTATCGTAGGGAGGTGGACGTAGGAGACACAAGTTGTGTTCTCCGAACCACCTTGAAATTCTCTGTGCGCTGTGGTTTGTTGTCTCGTTTCACTCTATACTCACACACCACAACTTGATGTAATTGAATTGTGTGTGTCACTCATTTTAATTCCACTGCCATACATACACATTCATAATTAACATTGATTCAGTCACCTATCCGATCCCAACAACTAGCACGTGTCTCATCTGATGTACTTGGTACTTACGCGTCCCCATGTACTAGGCCAAATGATTAGGGCTATAAATATTCCCTTATCCCTTCTGGAAAGGGGTGTGGAAAGAGGCGAGAAAAGAGAGAGCCCAGAAAGAGGAGAAGAGTAGTGCAGTCAAAAGAAGAAAAAGGAGAAGAAGCCAGAAGGTAAATCAAGCAGAAGAAGAGGAAGAAGGAGATTGGATATGAGATCGTGAAGATCATATCCAAAACTGAAGAGAAGATTTCTTCCTTCTTTCTATTTTATATTTTTAGAACAAATTCATTGTGTGTGATCAATGTAAACGTTCTATATAGATCACCTAGTTGTTTCTATTTTCTCTTCACACTTGTATTGGGATAGATCATACTAGAGGATCTACTCCCTCTTTGAGCTTGTTCTAGTTGTACTTGGATCCTTCGTGTTCCAAGGGGTTGAGCACTGTGTTCTCAGGTTTGAGCCATTGTGCTCAGGTTTTCTAAGCCGTCGTGCTTAGGGGTTTTGTGCCATTGTGCTCAGGTGCTTGTGAGTCATCGTGCTCACAAGTGGTTTGTGGAGTAGGTCGTCGTGCCTATCTCCATGTTGTTCTTGTGAGTCATCGTGCTCACAAGGTGTTGTGGTGTTGAGTCATCATACTCAATAGTGTGCACTCAGGTTTGAGTAGTTTTCCTCCGTCATGGGGAGGTGGACATAGGAAACACAGTTTGTGTTCTCCAAACATCTTAAAAATCTCTTGTGCACTGTGGTTTGCTTGTGTGATTGTGATGTTAATAGCATAGATGTTTGCTTAGGAGTTTCTGTATACACACTTGATCTAAACTCACACACCTCACTCACATAAGTGGATCTAAGTTTTGGAGTTCTTATAGAATAGATCTTTTAATTGCCTAAGTTTCCGCTGCTAATTGTATCAGATCTATTCAACACTCAGCCCCTTTCTAGATCTGTGGTGCCATACATTCGATCCAACAATACCTAGCTGCTCGTGAGTTGCACCCAGTATAATACTTCTGACACAGAACTCATTCTGACTTAGAGAATCATTATCTTCATAATGATTCACTCAACTCATCGACTATGGAATCGACTATGGACGTACTAAGCCACTACGCCATAGTACCCAGACAGTACAAGAGGATCAAATCCATGGACCTTTCTATCTATAGTTTCCGTCTATCTATGGTTCCTCATCCAGCTAATATCCCAGAGACCGTATATAAGGCATGGTAATGTCAGGCCTATACGAAATCCATCTGGTTCTCAATCTTATCGGATTCTTCCCGAGAACTCCTTCTCTCTCAACCTGATTGACCTTGGCTAGGGATTTTCCCGAGTAAGAACACTTTGGATACTCCTCTCATGATACCGATGGATAATCCTTTGTTGACACACAATTGCCTTCGTAAGGTTGGGTACCATTCTTAATAACTGATTGTACTAGATCTGGGACTTCCAGACCTATAAGTATGGCATCAAAGAATGGAGTACTCTGGCAAGGCATCCTTGGTGTCTCAAGTCCAAGGACCAGGTACACAATTGGGACCTCAGAATCGCTTTCTAACAATCAGGTATCATCAACCATACAACATTCCGAAGGCGATGACTCAGTGAACTCATTCTCTAATGAGCACCTGCACCATATCCCTAGTGTCTCCTCACAAGTAGCTATGAAAACAACTACCTCTATCATATGGACGAGTATATAGTACACTAGTCTATCCAGTTATCTCGATGTCATTCTCGAGTAACCTATGACCAAGAATATTAAGGATATGTGTTTAAAGAGATTTAGTGTCATTATCATGATCTCATCACGAACCAATTCCCATTGCATAGATCCATGGACATCACATCATCACATGCATATAATATATAGTGAGAAAACACCATTAATATAATTACCAAAAAAGATTAGTCAAAGATTATAAGTGCCATCACTAATGTGAATTGGCTTGTATGTCACTTATAACTAGAAATCTCCCACCTGACCTAAAGCCAATCACCAACTTGTCTGATCCCCATCAGACCTCGGTGTCGCTAAAAAACAATCTGAGTCAACCACTTTGTCAGTGGATCTGCAATGTTATCTTCAGGTGGAACTCTTTCCACTGCTATATCGCCATAGGCCACAATCTCTCTGATCAAGTGAAACCTCCTCAGAATGTACTTGGACTTCTAATGAGACATGGGTTCCTTTGATTGAGTATTCACCCTGTTGTTGTCGCAAAACAATGAAATTGGCTCTCCATGGCCAGGCACCACTCGTAGATCAGCATTGAACTTCTTCATCCAGACAGCTTCCTTTGCTGCTTCTGAAACAGCAATGTACTCTAACTTAGTGGTCGAGTCAGTAGTAGTCTCTTGCTTGGAACTCTTCCAGCTTATTGCTCTTCCATTCAGGGTAAATACTAACCCCGAGTTAGACTTGCTATCATCGATATCAACTGAAAACTCGAGTTTTGTAGCCTTCAACTTTGAGGCCACATCCTCCATATACCAGTAAAAGATTCTTAGTTCTTCTCAAGTACTTAAGGATACACTTCACTACCTTCCAGTGTTCCAAACCAGGATCCGCATGATACTTGCTCGAAACATTGAAAGTATGTGTTACATCAGGCCTAGTACATAGCATAGCATACATGATAGATCTTATCACAGAGGCATAGGGAATTCTATCCATGTTTACCCTTTCTTCTGAAGTACTTGGGGACATACTCCTAGAAAGTGAAATTCCATGTCTCATCGGTATGAGACCTCTCTTGGAATTCTCCATGCCAAAACTTTTGATAATGGAGTCTATGTACCTGGATTGGGACAAGCCAAGCATCCTCTTAGATCTATCTCTATAGATCCGAATCCCCAATATATAGGATGCTTCCCCTAAGTCCTTCATGGAGAAATTCTTTGATAGCCAAGCCTTTACTGTAGATAATATTCCAATATCATTCCCAATGATGAGAATGTCATCTACATACAACACCAAGAAGGTGATAGCACTTTCACTTACCTTCCTATACATCTCCATTCTTAACAAAGTCATAAGATTTGATTGCCTCATCAACTCTTATATTCCAACTTCGAGAAGCTTGCTTTAGTTCATAAATGGACATTAGTAACCTACACACCTTATCTGGACTTTCCTTGGAAACAAATCTCTCAGGATGTATCATATACGCCTCTTCCTCGAGGATGCCATTGAGAAATGCAATTTTTACATCCATCTGTCAGATTTCATAATTGTAGTGTGCTACAATGGTCATTAGGATTCTGATGGATTTCAGCATGGCAATGGGTGAGAAGGTTTCATTATAGTCAACACTTTGCTTTTGAAGATATTCTTTAGCCACAAGTCTTGCTTTATAGGTCTCTACCTTCCCATCTAATCCAATCTTTTTCTTGAAGATCCACTTGAATTCAATGGATACAATACCCTTAGGTGGATCAACTAAGTTCCAAACCTTGTTGGAGTATTTGGAATCCATCTCAGAACTCATGGGCGCCTTTTGACACTTCCTAGAGTCTATACTCGTAATAGCCTCCTCGTAGGTTCGAGGATCCATATCCTTGGAGTCCTGTCCCTTGATATGTCCCACATATATCTCAGGATGGATAGACACTCTACTTGACTTACTCAAAGTTGGATCTTGTGTGATAGGTGCCTGAACAGATTCTACATGCAGAACGGTGCTTGAGCTTGATTCTCCAACCTCGCTCAATTCTATCATGCTCCCACTATTTCTACCAAGAACGTGTTCCTTCTCAAGAAACACTGCTCTCTTGGAAACAAAGACATTCTTATCCTCAGGGTGATAGAAATAATACCCACACGTTTCCTTAGGGTATCCCACGAATATGCACCTTTCCAGTCTAGATTCCAACTTATCGGGATCATGTCTCTTAATGTGGGCAGGGTAGCCCCAAATCTTAACAACCTTAAGATCAGGCTTCTCCCCTTTCCATATCTCATATGGAGTAGACACTACTACCTCAGTACGAACTTTGTTCAGAAGGTAAACTACGGTCTCTAGGGCATATCCCCAGAATGAGATGGGGAGGTTGGCAAAACACATCATGGACCGCACCATGTCTAACAGCATGCGATTCCTCCTTTTCGATACACCATTAAGCTGAGGTGTATGAGGAAGAGTCCATTAGGATAATATCCCATGGTCTTTGAGGAACTAGGTGAACTCTGTACTTAAGTATTCTCCTCCCCGATCTGATCGAAGAGTCTTGATACTCTTTCCATTTTGCTTCTCCACTTCATTTTTGTTTTCTCTGAATTTCTCAAAAGCTTCGGACTTGTACATCATTAAGTACACATGTCAAAATCTTGAGAGATCATCAGTGTGCGTAATGAAGTAGGAGAATCCACCTCTAGCATGTATGGACATGGGTCCACATACATCAGTATGCATGAGTTCTAGCAACTCAGAGGCTCCAGTTCCACTAAAAGGAGAGTTGGTCAATTTTTCTTGAAGTCAAGATTCACAGGTTGCATATGATTCATAATCAAATGGACCTAAGAGTCTATCCTTTAGCAGCCTTTGAATTCTTCCTTCATGAATATGAACAGGCCTACAATGCCAAAGGTACGCATCACTCACCTCATCTCATTTCCTCTTAGAGACACTATGTATGTTCATGACATGTGGAGCAACATCTATCAAGTACAAACCATTTGTCAAAGACCCCTTTACAATGATCTCATCATTAAGGAATATAGAACAACCAATGTTCTCAAAAAGGAATTTGTATCTCATTCTTGTCACAGGAGATAGAGATAATGTTTCTTATAATTGAAGGTACAAAATAGCATGTTTCCAAAACAAAAGATGCTCCACTAGGCTCTCGTAAGGTGACCTCCCCAATGGTAACAACTGCAACCTTTGAGTTGTTTCCCATTCTCAAGTTCACCTCGCCATTTTCTAATCTTCTATGCTTTGTCAGGACCTGCAACATATTGTAGATATGAGATGAACAATCGCTATCTAATACCCATGCATTATCATAATTTTCTAACAAGTGAAGATCAATCATGAATGAATTTGAAGCTACACCTAGTTTCTGTTTTGCCTTTTCTGCAAGGTAATCCTTCCAGTTCCTCTTCCAATGCCCATCTTCGTCATAGTGGAAGCACTGTCCTTTGTCCTTTACCGACTCTTTCATGGAAACCTTTGCCTTGCCTGGCGGCTTGCCTTTGCCTTTGACTTTGCCCTTCTTAAGGGTCTTCTTGGTCTTCCTTTTCTTGTTGGTCTCACCAACATAGAGATCAACTTCTCTTTCTTGATGGCACCCTCAGCCTCCTTCAACATATTGAGTAGCTCAGAAAGGGTGGCCTCAATCTTGTTCATATTGAAATTCATTATGAATGGAGAAAAAGAATCTGGAAGGGATTGAAGTATAAGATCCATGCACAAGTCATGCTGTAGGACAACTCCTAGGCCCGTGAGCTTCTCAATCCACTCAATCATCTTTAGGACATGGTTCTGAACTGATGCCTCCTCAGTCTTCCTAGCATGAAATAGACTATTTGATATCTCATATCGCTGAGTCTATCCCTCCTCTTCAAACAATTTGTAGAGGTGATGGATAATGGATTTTGCGTCCATCTTCTCATGTTACCTCTACAACTCAGGAGTCATAGAGGCCAACATATAATGTTGAGCAAGAGTTGAGTCTTCCTTATATTTTCTATAGCGCGAAACATCTTCCTCACTAGCCCCTTCAGGATCTCATCGAGGACATATGTGATTTTCTCTAATGTGAGAACAATTCTCAAATTTCAGAGCCAATTCCCATAATTTGGACCAGTGAGATGGTGGGCACCTGTTATGCCATAGAGTGGGTTTGAAAGCGACATATTTCTAAAAATAAAGATGTAGCAAAAAATTAATAACATGCAGACTTTTGGATTTTGCAAAAAATTAAGACATAGACTTTTATCTTAATTTACTCCTATTATTTTATCGTGAGACACTTGACACCCTCAAGCATGCGAATCAGAAGTTTTCGATAAACTTTTAACGGGGATCGGGATCCAATTGACATTTTGGCATGACCTCGAGGGACTCGGCCAATCATACCAAGCCCAAAGGATAGGCAACTCTTTCCAATCACAACACCTTGTGATTCCCGTCATATTTGGCCTCCAAATCATCATGGCCTAAAGGGACTCTACCAACCATAATGTTTGGTTAAGTCAACACCATCATTGCAAGACAGACTTGATTCGATGATATGCCCTAGAGGGACTCCGCCAAGCATAGCATGTCCTTAAGCCATCAGTGAGATCTCCATGTCATAGGCCAGATATCTAATCCTAATATAGATGAGCCCAAAGGGACTCCACCAACTCAGTCCATATCAAGAAAAGATGACTGGCCTATGATGGAAGGCCACGTGGGTCAATTTTATTACCTCACGCTTCATTGGCTTAATATATTAAGAACAGAGGGGTTTTCGATTTTGATAGGTCTCATAGCTAAATAATACGCGTCCGACACATATCATTAGTATATATTTACATCGCATGCAAATATGTACCTCGTAGGTGCAGAAATGAATATATATCATATATATATATATAAATAACCACACTAGATGATCATGGACCAAAAACTAGTGTGATCAAGCCTGAGCCAAAAGACTTAATCACAAAATCCTATGTGTGTTCTCGACGCATCCCATGCACGGTGATCGTCCTCATCTTCCTCATTAGTCCCATCGGAACTTCCATGCTTCCACAATGCCTCCAAGAGCCATTTCAAATAATTACATTAATTATAAATGATTATAGGCACACAGGCCCAAAAATGTACATTCTAATCAATTAAGAAACCTTGATCGTATAAAAGAGAATTACATAATTGGAGGGAGGTAGAAGTACACAATGATTTCAATGAGAGAGAGATAGGGAGGCTTGCAGGCCCCACTAAATCACCAACCACACACACAAGCATCACACATAGGTCCATGATCAGCCGCCCACATCATGCACATAACATATATATATTGCTACTAGAAATTAACTAATCATTTTAATTAATAAAAAAACTTTTAGATTAACACTTAATCTAAAACTTGGATTAACTCATAATCTAAAGCTCATGGATTAACACTTACTCCCTATTCCATGGTCTCCAACACAGAACCAGTCACAGAATAAGAAAGTTTTGTCTGCACTGACTGTGTTAGCGACAATTACTACTGTCGCTAGGGACTAGGGACTGGAAACAATAATCTATGTCGCTAGGAAACTTTCCTAGTGAGTGTTGACTAGTCACCAATAGGTTTGTCGATGACAGTATAGATGCTAGGAACATTTCATGGCGACATCAACTCTTTTCACCAGCGTACTCCTGGCGACAAGGGTCACAGTGCATGATGTTTTTAGCACACTCCCAGCAACAGTCATGATTGTTGTCAATCAGAAGATAGTGCAACAGAGACATAGAACCTTTCTCCAAGCATCAAGAATGATTGTTGTCAAATATGGACGACCACATACACAGTCGTTGAAACTCTTCCAATGACAATAGTCCGTGTCGCCCATATTGTAACCATGACAGAAACATGTAAATCCGATTCTAAATCGCATGGAAGTAAAACCGGACATCATCCCATGAACCTAAGTTCTAATACCACTGTATGAAAACGTGGTGAGGCATCATATGCGCAGCGAAAATGATATATTTAAAATTTTAAATCTACGTTTCCCACAAGAAACTATCATACCAGGATGATGTGTGGGGTGCATGACCGTCATGCAACCATACAATGGTGACACTTTCTAATCTATGGGTGTTCATAGACCCCTGAAGTGCAGAACTGGTCACACAGACGAAGGAGCTTTCGGGACCTCCATCTAGCAGTGTCCACACAGTGGCGACCGGGGACGATGGCTCCTCCTCTCGTCGGCATCTCCTCAGCCAGGAGCTTCTAGGAGGAGCAGCAGCACATGCAACAACAACAAAAGGGAGCAGTAGCAGGTAAAGTATGCAGCAGCAGTAGCTAGAGCAAGGGTGAAAGACCTTCTTGCTTCCTTTCTCTCTTCCCCAAGAGAGAGGTTGCGCGAAGGTGTAGAGGAAGAGTAGAGTGGAAAGGAGAGTGAGAGGGTTGGTGGGAGAGAGCTCAGCTCATAGCTCTCTCCCACATTAGAGGGCATTTTTCAAACCTCCGCATGACTCACATCTTTCGGACGTGCGTGGTATGGCCCATACTACATGCAGCCATACTTGCATTGACGGAAAGACAAAGTATCACTAATAATCATTGGCGACATAGGTCACTGCCACCAAGACGCTCTTGGAGACAGTCGACCATGTCACCAAGAGGTCCTGACGATAGTCGTCACTGCCACAAAGACACTCTTGGTGACAGTCGACCATGTCACTAAGAGGTCCTGGCGATAGTCGACCATGTCACCAGGACCATCCTGGCGATAGCCTATGCCATCGCTAGGACCATCCTGGAGACAGACTATCTTATCTCTGTCCTTGGTTAGCAAGGGAGCCTATTAGATAACCCTTATCCAATCCTCTATAGTTGTCACATCAACCACCTGTTGTGTGTGACTCTCTAGGCCCAATGCCGACCTGGCCGTGAGTTGCATCTGTTAGAACACTTCTGGCACAGAACTCTTTCTGATTTAGTGAAATATTATCCCCATAATGATTCACTCAACTCATCAACTATGGACAAACTAAGCCACTATGCCACAATCCCCGGACGGTATAGGGTGATCAAATCCAATGGATCTTTCTGCCTACAGTTACTATACATCTATTGTAACGGCGCGATAGTTCGGATCCGGTTTGAGAGGTTCTGTGTGTGGTGCTCATGACCAATGTGGGGTGATAGAGCCTTGATTGTGGGCCTTAGTTCATAGCCCAATAAGCCCACAGGTTTTCTAGTGAAGGCGGCGACAGGGTGTGTCGTCGCGTTTTGAACGCGACGGCTTCCTACGTCAGAATTCACCAACTGCCTTTTTCGTGGCGCGGCACGATTGGCGATGGTCTGGTCTGTCGTGTTTAATGTGTTATAAATGCAACGTCTTCCTCCTTTGCGATTTTGACTGTGCATTTATGGCTCTGTTTTGGCCAAACGGAGCAGAGGAGCTCTGTCCAGTGAAGGGGAGGTTGTTGTGCGGTGTTTTGGGGATTTTGACTTCCAGGTGGTTCGTGTGGTGCGGTTTCCATGAGAGAAGGGTGTCCGGAGCGTGGGTACGCTGGTGGTGTGGTGTTCTTCACGTTTTGCGGGCTCTCCGAGTTGGTAGGGAGACTTCCTCTTTTATTTTATGTTATTTAATTGGCTTACAACCTTTAAAGCATGATAGAATGGCATGTGGTAGTTTAGCTTCTGTTTTATAAGCTTATGTATGAATGGTATGGTGTGTGGAATGGGTTTCTGGAGGAGGAAGGAGGGTTCAGCCGCCTGCCTGAGAAGGCGACGGACTGAACCATCACATTTTGGTTTGGAGCGTGCTGCATTGGGCCGTTGCGTTCATGTGCTCCGATTGGGTTGGACCGACTGGTCTGGATGCAACCACTTGACCCGTCATGTTCTTGTTGAACGTGTCGGTGTGGTCCGTCGTGATTCTGTGTATGGTTTAGTGTGGTTTTTGTCACGACGTATCGTTTCATTGCGATTTGCTCTTTGACTCTCGGTGTTGACCGTTTGGCCTAAAGGCGATGTATCGGGCCATCACGATATGGTCGCGACACTGGACCCTATCACGTTAGGTTTAGAATCGCAACCATTGAGGTCGTCGCGTTTCAGAAGGCGACGTCTATGTCTGTCGCAATTTGGCTTCCAAGGTATGTTAGGAATGCTTGGGCTGTGATGGTCTGGTGTTGACCGAGCCCTGGTTTTCTAGGGTGCTGTTAAGGTGTTTAAGTTGTCTCTATAATTAATAAAGCATGTTATAGGGTTAATGGTTTGAATTATGATTAGTTAGTGAATTAGATTAATTATGATATTATGCTAATTATGTGGTTAGTGTGCATTGTGTCTTAGTGTTTCCATGGAGGTCATGAGATGACCAATGACAGGCAAGGTTATTATGTGTTTATGTGGTTTATGTGTGTATAAGTGTATAGTTGCTTGGAGGTCACCTGGTGACCAATGATGAGCTAATTATGGTATATGTGTCGTGGTATAAGTTTTATGGTTATGTTAAATGACCGGCGTGGTTTATGTGTATACCGAGTTGGTGGTCCGGCGCCTATTTCGGATTGCCTCTCTAGTCGGGTACCCCAGGTTCTTTGTGAGCCAGGCACATTGTGTTTGTTGTAATGGTAGTTTGTCCGGTATTGTGTGTACCATTGAGGTCTGTGTAGTCTTCCTGGACACCCTGACTCCTGTGTTTGAGTTGTACGTCTAACGGAGGGAAAGACGATAGTGGGCAGCGACTCGTGTTTGTGGGTATGCGGTCGCTTGTAGCTCGCTTGTGGTTGGGCTACGGACACTACTAGACGTATTGGTCCCCAGCTAGTCATGTGTTTCCAGTGCCTCACTTTAGAGAGCTCAGGCCAGAGTCTCTAAAGGTGCCAGGCATAGGTTGTGGTTGTGTGGTCTGTAGGTGTGGTATTGGTTCATCTCCACAGTTCTTTGGCTTTACTGTGTGGTTGTGGAGAGGCAGTTGGACCTTTTGTCCATGACTGCGAGACTGCGAGATAGTTCTTGTGTTATGTTGTCCGGGTTGGATACTGGCATCATGAACCAGTAGTCTGTGCCCATTTAATGGCATCTTTCTTTCTAACTTGTGCTTTGCCAGTGGTTGTGGCTCGTGAGTAGTGACGTACCGGTTGCGGTTTGACTCATTGTGGTATGGCTTGTTGGAGGCACAGTTGTGTTGAGGTTCTGTGTGTTGTGGTTTTGTGGTGGTAGGTACCTGTACCCTTTGTAGGTAGCCGTTTGTTGTGGTACACCGTGTACTAGTCTTTTCAGGTATTGAGGTGGAGCTGTGCTCCGTGGAGATCATGTTGTAGGATCTTCCACTTGCTGTGTTGTACCCTTTTGAGGGTAGTCTTCCGAGGTGTTCGTTGTTTTAGGGTATAGTGGACTAGCTCCTTGTTGGCAGTCCTGTTACCCTTGTGCTTGTGGTTTGCCTGTGAGGCTTGTGGCTTAGGCATTGTTGTTCATGTTGTGGACTGGTTTTTCTGTACCAGTCCTGTTGGTTTCTTTAGTTTCTGTAGACTGTGTTAGATAGTGAGTTTTATTTAATTACAGTTTAATTATGTTTAATGTGATTATGTTGTGATTTGGCTATTGGTGTTGCCAGTGAGACCCTTTACGGTTGAGGTCTCTTCAGTTTTTAGTTGTTATTTTTGGTAGGTCCTGCTGAGCCTGTGACTTGTTGAGGCTCACTCCCTTATAGTTCTTTTCAAGTGCTAGCCGTGTGTTGGCTCGCAGTGGTGTCTGTGGCCGACTTATACCACCAGCAGTTGAGTTGTAGTTAGTGTCGTGTGAGCTTTGCTCACTCGGGGTATGCCCCAGGTAGTTGTACTTTTCTCTTGAACATGTAATAATGTGTTGGGACAATGTAAATAGTGGAAATGAGTATAAATACATGTACTTTCTTGTGGTTTATACTCTTGTGGTTGTCCTTTATATTCTTACTGGACACTTGTACGAGTTATCCCTGGCGAGACTTCGGTCTGTTCGTGGGAGGCGTGTCTGGATATGGAGCCTTATTGGGCATAAATATCCTAGGTCACTACAGTTGGTATCAAAGCATGGTCCAGTTAGAATATGAAAAGACATTAAGGTTACAATGTCCCAAGACATGGTTTAATGTCCACTGTTGATAGTAAGTTTGCGGTCTTATGTGATTTTAGTGGGGTTTTTATGTGAGTTTTTAGCATGTGTATTGTGTGTATATGTTTGATAGCTCAGTAATTGTTAGTGATGGTAGAGAAATGGTGTGGTTAGTAATGGTATAGTTTGTTGAGTTATGCTAGTATGTTGGATTGTTGCAGGAAGATATGATTGTGTAGAGGTTTTCAGTTGTGGGCAATTGAGGGAATTGATAAGTTTAGATGTGATATTCAGTAAAGAAAGAGTTATGTTCTGAGAAGGGTATGATTTAGTGTGATGAAGGTATTTTAGCAAGCTAGAGCATCAGCGGAGGCAAGTATAAGGTAATGGTTGTGAATATGTGTAAGAGGAAATTATTGTAGAGGTAATTGTGTAATAGAGTTACAACGAGAATAGTGTTGTAATGTGGAACAGTGTGTGTTAAAGATTGTTACATGAAAGGATTGCGATTGAGAAATTCAGCAAAGATAATTGAAATGTTTGAGATTTGTGTTAGTAAGTGTTAATAAGTAATTTGAATGATAATGTGACTAGTGATATGGAAGATTCGGAATAATTAAGTAAGGCAGATCAGCTTTAGATAATGTATTAGTAAACAGAAGAGCAGCGATTTGTGGTTGTAGAGTTACATATGTTTTATGATCAGAAATGATTGTAGTAGAGAGTTTGAGAATAATGCTGCGATAAGTGATAATGGTAATAGGAAGTTAGATATAAAGCTTAATATAAGTGTGTTCAGACATGAACAACTAGAAGTAGAGAGAGTAGAGGGAGAGCAGTATTCAATTATGTTTTTTGAGAATTTCGAAGGAAAGAAATTCAATTGGTAAATGGCAGTTTGTAAAAAATCAACAGAAATATTTGTTAAAGGGTGCAGTATTAAAGATCAGATCAATAATATTTAGCAGTTGTGGACAGTATGATGAAAAAGAGAGGCGAGATAGTTGAGAAGCTGATAAGGGAATGTTAGGTTGAGCAGAATAGAAAGGCAGATTGTGAAAGAATTAAAGTAAGGATTTAAATGAAAGGGGTATTAATGAGCATGTTGTAACAGTGGTGTTTTCAGTACTAAGAATAAGGCAGTTATTACGAGGTAATTGGAAAAGTAGATGTTGAGATTGTAAAGCAACAGTGTGAAATAGAAGAATCAGGCATAGCAGATTGCTATACTTAAAGAAATGGGTATTTGAATTATGGTTTTGGCAGTTGTTTCAGTGAAAGGATACTGTAGGTTCAAAAAAGTTACAGTGTAAGTGGTACAGTGAGATTAGCTAGATAATAGAATAATTAAAGGAAAGCCTTTTGTAGAGATGGTATTATATTCAATATGATTGTCAGTAAAGTTAAAGCTCAGTGTTATGGATTAGAGGAAGAAAGAATGTGGCAGATTATGGAAATGATAATAGTCAGATGATTCAAGACATGTGCAGTAAGAGTTTAAGTGGCAATGTATAGTAAGTGATTTAGATGAACAGAGGAGTTTTGTTATAAAGGTATTTCCAGAGTTTGATGTAGAAGTTACAGAAGATCAGTTAAAGAATAGTGAGCAGATTAAAGTATGGCAGAATAGAACAGAAAGAGCAAGAAATGTATGGAAATTGAAAATTGTAAAGTTAGTAGATTGTAGAATATGGAAAGGAAAAGTGTGATCAGATAAGCAGTAAAGAATTTTGGGTTAGATGGCATCTGATTGAGAAAGAGTTTGGTAAAGTTGAAGGCAGAATTTATGGAACATTTTGGCAAGTATCTGAGGAAATCAGAATGGCGCAGCGGAAGCATAAAAGATTCAAGACTCCCAGGTCATTAAAAGCTTAATTGTTTGGAAAAAGAATTTGAGGTTTTTGTAAAGCTAATTAAAGAGGCAGTGGTTCTTAGCAAAATATGAATTTAAAGTGGTATAATCAGATTGAAATACAAAGACAGGAAATTTAGAAATGGTATTTTGATTTTCTTCAAGGGGCTGACAGTTGATAATATGAGCAAATGTAAGACAGAGTAACAGTTGGCAGTGATAAGCCGATAATGGAATAGCACCACGAAATCAGGAATTTGAAGATGGTTTAATATGGCAGAGCACTTAAGGGTAGCAGTTTATGGTAAAGAGTTTTAAATAAGTGAAGCGGCACAGAAAGGAATGTTGCAAACACAACCAGGACAATGTGGAAGCAGGTTGAGTCTAAAGAAATAAAACACCAATAGCAAGGTAGAATCGCCTATAGTTGAAAGGTAAAGAAAGCCAGATTGGAAATTAAGCAGAGCAGTTGTGAAATGAATTAAAGAGAAAGGGAAACAAAATCGGTATAGAAATGAACAGATTGAGTCAGTCAGCGCAGAATGGTTTGAAAGACAAATGCAGAGAAAGTGTATCCTACTTGTTTTGTATATGGTTTTATTTCTTTTTAGGTGATAGTCCGGCTTGTCATGGTTTGTTCCGAATTTCGAGGATGACATTCCTTTTTAGGTGATAGTAATGTAACGGAGCGATCGTTCGGATCCAGCTTGACGGGTTGTGTGTATGGTGCTCATGACTAATGTGGGATGATAAAGCCTTGTTTGTGGGCCTTAGTTCTCATCCCATTAGGCCCACAGGTTTTCTGGTGAAGAAGGCGACGGGGTGTGTCATCGCATTTTGAACGTGACGGCTTCCTACATCGCGATTCACCAACCGCCTTTTCGCGGCGCAGCGCGATTGGCCACGGTCTGGTCTGTCGCATTTAATGTGTTATAAATGTGACGTTTGGCTCCGTCGCGATTTTGACTATGCATTTATGGCTTTATTTCGGCCAGACAGAGCAGAGGAGCTCTTGCCGGTGAAGGGGGAGGTTGTTGTGCGGTGTTTTAGTGATTTTGACTTCCAGGTGGTTCGTGCGGCACAGTTTCCACAGGAGAAGGGTTTCCGGAGCATGGGTGCGCCTATGGTGTGGTGTTCTTCACATTTTGTGGGCTTTCTGAGTTGGTAGGGAGACGTCCTCTTTTATTTTGTGATATTTAATTATCTTACAACTTTTAAAGCATAATAGAATGGCATGTGGTAGTTTAGCTTCCATTTTATAAGATTATGTATGAATGGTATGGTGTGTGGAATGGGTTTCTGGAGGAGGAAGGAGGGTTCAACTGCCTGCCTGAGAAGGCGACGGACTGAACCGTCACGTTTTGGTTTAGAACGCGACGCCTTGGGCCATCACGTTCACGTGTTCCGATTGGGTTGGACCGACTGGTTTGGTCACGACCACTTAACCGGTCGTGTTCTTGTTGAACCCGTCAGTGTGCTCCGTCGCAATTCTATGTACGGTTTAGTGTGGTTGTTGTCACGACGTATCGTTCCGTCGTGATTTGCTCTTTGACTATCGATGTTGACCGTTTGGCCTGAAGACGACGTATCGAGAAGTCGCGATATGGTCGCGACACTGGGCCTTATCACGTTAGGTTTGGAATCGCGACCACTGATGTCTTCGCATTTCAGAAGGTGACAGTTGTGTCCGTTGCGATTTGGCTTCCGAGGTATGTTTGTAATGCTTGGCCTGTGATGGTCTGGTGTTGACCTAGCCCTAGTTTTCTAGGGTGTTGTTAAGGTGTTTAAGTTGTCTCTATAATTAATAAAGCATGTTATACGGTTAATGGTTTGGATTATGATTAGTTAGTGAATTAGGTTAATTATGATATTATACTAATTATGTGGTTAGTGTGCATTGTGGCTTAGTGTTGCCATGGAGGTCATGAGACGACCAATGACAGGCAAGGTTATCATGTGTTTATGTGGTTTATATGTGTATAGTTGCTTGGAGGTCACCTAGTGACCAGTGATGAGCTAATTAAGGTATATATGCCGTGGTATAAATTTTATGGTTATGTAAAATGACCGGCGTGGTTTATGTGTTTGCCGAGTTGGTGGTCTAGCACCTATTCTGGAATGCCTCTCTAGTCGGGTACCCTAGGTTCTTTGTGAGCCAGGCACATTGTGTTTGTTGTACTCGTAGTTTGTCCGGTATTGTGTGTACTATTGAAGTCTGTATCGTCTTCCTGGACACCCTCACTCCTGTGTTTGAGTTGTACGTTTGACGGAGGGAAAGACGATAGTGGGTAGCGACTCGTGTTTGTGGGTGTACGGTCGCTTATAGCGCGCTCGTGGTTGGGGTACGAACACAAGTAGATGTACTGATCCCCAGCTAGTCCTGTGTTTCCACTGCCTCACTTTAGATCGCTCAGGCCAGAGTCTCTAAAGGTGTCAGGCATGGGTCTGCGGCTGTGTGGTGTGCAGTTGTGGTGTTGGTTGGTCTCTACTGTTATTTGGTTTTACTGTGTGGTTGTGGAGCGGAAGTTGGACCTTTCATCCATGACCGCGAGACTAAGAGGTAGTTATTGTGCTGTGTTGTTCAGGTTGGATACTGGCATCATGAACTAGTAGTATGTTCTCGTGTGATGGCATCATTCTTTCTGATGCGTACTATTTCAGTGGTTGTGGCTCGTGAGTGTTGGGTCGGAACAGCACTCAGGTCAGCGACAGCTCTCTCACACTACCCACTCGTAGATACCGGAGAGAGATAGAGGGAGGTACGAAGAAGAATACAGGAACACCATATTTTACGTGGTTCGGAGGCAAGAAGCCTTCCTACGTCCACGGCCACAACAGCTTTCAATGCTTCTTCTCCAAGAAAACAAAACATACACTGTGTCACATACAAAGAGGACAAAACCCCCCTTTATATACTAGGAAGAAAGGGCGCCACAATCGAGTCACATAAGGGCAAAAGGGTCCTGACTCTGAATGGCCTCAGAACGACAATCGACTGCATAAGTCGAATCCTCCATGCTGACATTCGACTGCATGAGTCGAATCATTCACATCTGACATTCGACTACGTGAGTCGAATCATTCAATCGACTGCTTCATTTCTGACTTCGGCTGTGGCAGTCGAATACTAAACCGCGACCTGACCCCTTATGGAGATATGCTTCAGAGTTCGGGCTCCACATTCTAACACTGAGTGGTGACTCATCGGTTGTGGTTTGACTCGCTATGGTATGCCTTGTTGGAGGCATAGTTGTGTTAAGGTTCTATGTGTTGTGGTTTTGTGGTGGTAGGTACCTATAACCTTTGTGGGTATCCGTTTGTTGTGGTACACCATGTACCAGCCTTTTCAGGTGTTAAGGTGGAGCTGTGCTCCGTGGAGGTCATGTTGTAGGATCTTCCACTTGTTGTGTTTTACCCTTTTGAGGGTAGTCTTCTAGGGTGTTCGTTGTTTTAGGGTATAGTGGACTAGCTCCTTGTTGGCAGTCCTGTTACCCTTGTGCTTGTGGTTCGCCAGTGAGGTTTGTGGCCTAGGCATTGTTGTTCTTGTTGTGGACTGGTGTTTCTATACTAGTCCTGTTGGTTTCTTTAGTTTCTGCAGACTGTGTTAGATAGTAAGTTTTATTTAATTACAATTTAATTATGTTTAATGCAATTATGTTGTGATTTGGCTATTGGTGTTGCCACTAAGACCCTTTGCGGTTGAGATCTCTTCAGTTTTCAGTTGTTGTTTTTGGGAGGTCCCTACTGAGCCGGTGACTTATTGAGGCTTACTCCCTTATAGTTCTTTTCTGGTGCTAGCTGTGTGTTGGCTCGCAGTGGCGTTTGTGGTAGACTTATACCACCAGTTGTTGAGTCATAGTTAGTGTTGTGTGAGCTTTGCTTACTCGGGGTATGCCCCAAGTAGTTGTATTTTTCTCTTGGACATGTAATAATATGTTGGGACAATGTAAATAGTGGAAATAAGTATAAATACATGTACTTTCTTATGGTTTATACTCTTGTGGTTGTCTTTTATATTCTTACCGAACACTTGTGCGAGTTATCCTTGGGGAGACTTCGGTCTGTTTATGGGAGGTGGGTCTAGATATGGATCCTTATTAGGCATAAATATCCATGGTCGCTACATCTATAGTCCCTCATCTAGCTAATATCCCAGAGACTGTATATAAGGCATGGTACTGTCAGGCCTATACCAAATCAATCAGGTTCTCACTCTTATTGGATTCTCCCAGAGAACTCCTTCTCTCTCAATCCAATTGACCCTGGCCAAAGATTTGCCTAAGTAAGAACACATGGGATATTCCTCTCATGATATCGAGAGTGGATGATCCTTTGTTGACACACAATTGCCTTCATAAGGTTGTCTATCTTTCCTAATAACCAGCTGTACTATATTTAGGACTTCCATACCTATAAGTCCAACATCAAAGAATGGAGTACTCAAATGAGACATCCTTGGTGTTTCAAGTCTAAGAATGTAACGACCCGACCTCCCGGACCCTGCCAGGGACCCGAAGTTCGCGTCGCCACCCACGGATCCAAAGACCCGGAAGGGTTAGAAGAATAGTCTAGTGAGATATATACTGAATTAAATAACTATAACAATATAACAATTGTACAACGTGTCCCAAGTAAAAGCACAGGTATAAGAAGAAAGGTGCAGTCCTTAAGGGGTATACCCCGTGAACTTGCAAAGCACAACTCTCAACTCACTCAAGTATAAGAGCTCACAACACTCGCTCACACTGCTATTGATAACACACGGCGCCACAGCCGCCTCCGCAACCCATACGACATCGAGCTCCCATGACGACGAGCCCCTAGCTAAAGGAAGTAGGGGGGTGAGCCTCGCGAACAAGGCCCAGTAGGGATTACCAGTCCCTCACCGGATAAAGCAGCAAGAACTCAGAAAATAGGAAACTACCCTAGAAAGCTGTAAAGCGAGGAACACCTACATCAGGGTACTACTAAGCAGCGGAACAAAACAGTGCAACATCACGACCACCAACCAAGGTCATGACACACACATGACTCCCGTAGAAACTAACGGAGTCGGGCACAAAGCGGAAGCAACCCTCGGTACACCCTTCAAGACCACGCAACAACCAGGCGAGAACGACGTCTCACCACAAGCACGGCCACCTCGGACCTCCACAAGGTTGAGGGCCGACAAAGGACTATCTGAGCCGCGCCGGGAAGAAAACACCTATACAACCTCGGTGTCCCGCCCTAGATAAGAGAGCTCTACAAACGAATCAGTGCCGATGTCCAAACCTCATTTTCCCCTCCGCTCTAGAGTCTGCCAACTCAGCTGCCAACTCGAGCACACTCGTAGCCCAGAGCACTCCCTCAACAGGCTCGAGGATGGGGGTCCCAGGCAATGGAGACAACCTCTGAACGGGACAAGCCCTCAAGTGCCAAGACCGGGCGAACAGGCAGGGCAAGCACAACAAGAACCATGCCAAACCGTTGGCTTGTAACCCATGACAAGCCCTACAAGCAAGAGGCACGCACGGACGAGCCAGAACCTCAGAACACCACCAGTCGGTACGGAAAACCCATCACTCTGCTAATAATTGATTGACCACCGGTCAATCGATTATTAGGCAGACACGACCCTCTTGGCACTACTGCCAGGACATGGCAACAAAGGTGTCACCTTCGGTCATTGAACATAGGGAGGTAACTTGCCATGTTCCCCACCAGAAGGTCCTAAGGGCAAAGCCTGCTCTGGGGCATACGCCGAAACGCCAACTGGGGCCACGGAAACAACCGAGACAACATGGGTACTATCGCGACCTCCAAGGCCGTCGCAATACCATCGCGACGGGGAAAGGCACCGCGACAACAACCCTGTGGCGATAGGGCAAAGCGTCGCAATAGTAAACCCTGTCGCGATAGGAAAACGTGTCGCGACAGCGATCCTTATCACGATCGGCCAACGCGTCACGATAAGGTCACGCCCGACTGGGCAGACGCCTCTTCTGGTGTCGCGACGCACATTGCGGTCACGACACCAGCAGAGAGGCAGACCGACGAGATGCTCCATCCCGGGGCTGCCCACAAGCCACACACATACCACACGGGGAGGGGAGCATGGAGAAGTAGTAAACACTAACTACCAACCCCGAGGGGCTCCCAATCCACCCGGATCGAGAAGAGTTCAAGCAATCCCTACCTTAAACGAAGAACAAACCGTAATACGGCCTTTCACGTCGGATTGAACACCTCCTCCTCGCTCCACGCAAGCTCCACGATGTCGGGACACGAACACGGCCCTCCTCCTCGCCTGAAACACACAAAGGGGAGAGAGGGAGGAGGAGCACCGCTGGAGGGGGAGAAGAGAGGGGAAAGAGGGAAAAAGGGGCAAAGGGGTCTTCGGCCAAGGCCTTAATCCTTCGGCACCGAAGACGTGATGGGGCAACGCGTTGTGTTAAGAACCTTAACGTGACAGGTCAATGCACCGCGACAAGAACGTGTCCCCCAGGGACGCCGCGACAATGTGACAGGTCGTACTGACACACCTGCCACCCTAATAGGCGTCAGACGACCGAAACGATAGAAAGCTGACGCGACCCGTTGACCGGTCGCGACAACAAGACGCGACGGGAAAGCCGGGCTCGACAAGAATGTGACGCACACGCTCGTTGTGACAAGGATGACTGTCACGTCGGACACCCATGACGCGACACTAACGCATCGCTCAGCCTGGACGTATTAGTGGCCAGTCATCCAAAACACCAGAAAAAAAGTCAGGAAGCCGGGTCTTACAAAGAATCAGGTACACAACTGGGACCTCGGAATAGCTGTCTAACAATCAGGTATCATCAACCATACATCATTCCGAGAGCGGATCATTCAAAGAACTCATTCTCTAATGAGCACCTGCACCATATCCCTAGTGTCTCCACACAAGTAGCTATGAGACCAGCTACCTCCATCATATGAACGGGTATATAGTACACTGGTCTATCCGGTTATCTCGATGTTCTTCTCTAGTAACCTATGATCAGGAATATTAAGGATCTATGTTTAAAGAGAATTGGTCTCATTATTATGATCTCATCATGATCCAATTCATATTGCACAGATCCATGGACATCACATCATATATATATCATCACATGCATGTAATATATAGTGAGAAAACTCCATTAATTTAATTACCAAAAGAGATTGGTACAAGATTACAAGTGCCATCACTAATGTGAATTGGCTTGTAGGGAACTCATAACTAGTAGATACCGCTAGAGAGGAGTTTGTGGGAGCTTCTTCCTTCCGGCGGGAGAGGTTATGCACGTTAGGGGTTCTACGAACTCCCTTAAGTTAGAATGTCTCACCTTTAAATGGATTACATGAAGCTTCATATCCGACATCATCCCAGTTCGATAACAAGGTATTTGAAAATCAATTTTTTTTTTAATTTCCTTCCGCTGCGCATTTGATGCCTCCATAATGATTCCCAACAACAAGGATGTCAATGATAGTATAGTCAAGTTTAACATAGCATAGGGGTAGACATGTCAATAGAGTATGGTTAAGAAGGTCACTTTAGGATTATAGAGATGTCATAGTAATGAGAAGATATATAGAAGTCAAGGGTACAAGTGTCAAAAGTTCGATCGGGCAGTCAGAACGTATACCGGAACGAGAGTGTTCATTATCTCTAGGGTACTTCATAGTATAACTCACTCAATCACCGTGAGGGAATCCACGGAGTATGGAGACTTATGGAGGTCTTAACGAAAATGTCCCTAGTCCACTAGAAGGAATATCCGACCAGAGAGGTTTTAAATCATCAAGAAGGGTTGCCTAATTGTGCAAGTGTGTAAGTGTAATGAAAACTCTCCTAACTATGCGTACGATAATTTTAGTAAGTCAATTTTGATAAAACCAAAAATAACTAAATAAGTCAAGGTCAAAAATAAAGAAATTAGCTAAATAAGTCAAGTTTATTAGGATGGATGCAACATACTTTTTCATGTATCAAGTAGAACAAGCAGCTAATTAAAGGCTAAGCATGATTATCAATATGGCATTATAACCAAGACATTTTCATTCAAATTCACATTATCATTTTAACAATAAACTGAACCATGAGGACATGATCAAGCATAATCTCATGGTAAGAGAGAGACATAACCATATCATTAAGAACATTAGAAGAGTATTCATGTCATTCTTTTTACATGTGGTTTAACTATTTTAGGTTATTAGTTCGATGACCATAGGGTGTAAATAAGTCTAATAGGAGGTATCATGCATAGAAAACAAGGAAAATCAAACCCTTTTAAAATGTCAACTGAATGAGTGGGTGCCAATCTCTTCGGAATTGGCATCCAAAGTGTGTGTCACCAATTTAAGCAGAATTGGCATCCACATAGTGGGTTGCCAGTTCAAGCAGAATTGGCGTTCTATATGGAGAATCACGATTTTGTGCAAAGCCCTATAATCATGTGTTCTAATCAGTTTTGGCCAAAACTCCCAACATGAAACTTATTGTAAACAAGATATAGAATCAAAAGATGGTTGGGTGAATCAAAAGATGTGAATCGGTCTATGACATATGGTTGGGTGAATCAAAAAGATGCGAATGCTAGAACATGTGACTTGCAAGAACACAAAAATAGATATATTGATGCTTAAATTAGTGCCCTATGTATGATATAAATTGGGGAAACTATGTCAGTCATATTTGAGACATAGATATGGACATATGATCAAGTTTAATTGAAGTTTGGCCTGGGGGAAACCTACATTTTGGCTTTATATAAGAAAACTTGATGAAGAACGCTCAAGAACATGATAGTTTCGGTGTTGGAGAAGCTATCTTCGTGTCCTTCCACGTTCTTCTGCCTCCCAAGTCTCCTCAATAGCCTCTAATTTGTGCTAGAGTTGCCAAGAAGGGAGACACAATGGGTATTTATAAGGTAAGGTCAAAAAAGGCTCAATTTCGACAACTTTCTAAAGGGCGACGAGTGGGACTTCTCTCCATGATGAATTGTCATCCTTTGAATCCCTATTGAAGATAGGAGTGGCAGTAAATTCATACCCCATCATTGAGCTATGATTTTGACACAATCTATGGCCCAATTAGCTTAGGTTTGGGGTTAAATGATGCATTTTACTAATGGGTATATGGGTATTGCGAATTTTAAATGTTAATTCCTCATGTTAGACCTTCTTTTGTGCCAAATAAACTTAATTGTACCCGAAATCATTTTCACTTAACGTTATATTGAGTTATCTACATGTGATGATAGATTTTTAATTTATCGGATTCATTCACCCTTATATTTCATGTGTATTCTAATTTATTTGTTCCATATACCTTTTCAGATTCTTTTGTGTATTTAATTTTATTTATTTAATGAGAAAAAATTTATTTAATCACATTTTAAAATACTGAATTACTATGCAGTGAGAGATGTTGTCATGTCTTAGAAGATTTACACTCCATTTACTCCTGGGAAAGATATTAGAGTGTCTCAAGTTTGTAATCTTTGCAGCAAGATGGCATCTTTGACATATATGCTCTAGCTTCAGGGGAGTGTTAGATTATTAGTGGGATTACTTTAGCTTATAATATACTTAGAGTACAATTTATTGTGTGCTGAGGTATAAGATGCCTCATGTTTGTTAATCAATCTAATCTCTCATCTTTACTCCCTATAATAGAGTTAGATATAGACAGATAGATAAATGTTGGCCATCCATGCAAGGATATGGATATAATTTCTGAATCTTCTGTTTCCTGCATTGGTTATATAATTTAGTAAGTGTGATTAACATAAAAAAATGTAGAGAATCTAAAATTCTTTCTAATAGTCCAGATTTCATCTAATTTAGATTTTCCTCTGCAAAGTCACACAAATTTTAAATATGTCATTCATACAATTGAATTAATGAAATTTAATGCATTTACACTACTTAAAAATGGGCCGACATGTTGGGCTCATTCCATTAAAGTCCAATGTTTATTTAGGTCTTCTAAACTTGGATGGAATGCAAGTTGTCTCTTGGGACTTCCTCCTAATCCCTAGTAAACATTCTAAATAGTCTCAAATCCAAGTTCAACCCTCAGATCCGAGTTGTACTCTGGCCCCGCTTAATTACTTGGTAATGAAGACTCCCCCCAACAAGAATCGATGTCCGAAATGATAGAAATCAAACCAGACAAAACTGTAAACGCGTTTTCCTTCATGGCTGAGTTGGTTCAAAACCAAGGAAACCAATCATGCCATTTATTAGTTCAACCAGCTGGATGGGATCTCAAAAATCAATCAGCTAAAGAATATGTGAAGGGGCAACAGGATCAGCTAGTTTCTGGAGCACCAGGCAAACTAGCTAGTAGCTAGTGCTTGCGATACTTATGTAATAAATTAGGACAAAGCTCCAAACCTCTTGCATGTAGAGGTGGTTATTGATCAATAAAGCCTCCGAAAAAGGTTTAAGGAGAGTAGCTAGCTCCAAGAGGACATCACAGGCGTTATATCCTAATTACGTATTCTCTCGGTGGCCTCTCTATCCGAAGACGTGCGTATATATATATTTGTCCGTGGTAAAAGTAGAACCAGGACCATGTAAAACTCTACGTTGATGGACATATGAAACGGCAGGAATAAGCCTGCATGCCAAATCAAGAAAATGTGTGGACGCACCACATATATATAGGTAGGAGCAATGTCTCATTCGGTAATCCCACTGGATTGGGTTGTATCAGAAAAGCTCAGAATTGTGTTTAGTATCTCCTCGCGCGGGCATCGTTTAGTTAGCAGTTTGTGTTTAGAATTTCCTCGATCGGGTACCAGAAAAGCTCAGAATTATGGTAAAATCCAGAAATCAAGGTTGAAAGTACCGTTCTTCTTGAAGAAAGCAGAGTGGAAGACCTCCCTCAGTTCTGCTCTGCCCATATCCAGTCAAAGATAAGCCATGACCCAGTGCTCCAGCCTCCCTCAGATCTGCTCTGCCCATATCCAGTCAAAGAGCTGGATGCATGTTCGCAAAACCCACTGACGCGACATGTTTGGATGTATATATATATATCGTGACCGATATAACTTCATCACTTGGCAACACATCAACGGTTTAGATCAGGAAGAGGCGGCTCTATATATCGAAACCGTGAGTATATTCCCCCACCACCCAAAGCAAAAGTACTAAATAAGGGGGAAAACAAAAGGGAAGGAAGCAAAAGAAAATGCCGTCATGAGGCCACTCACAAAAAAGAGAGAGTGAGAGAGAATTAATCTACCATGTGTGCCAATCATATAGTTTTCAAGTATCAACATCGATCTCAGTAGGTTTACAGCTGTATGTACCATGCCTCTGAAAAGTCCATTTTCAGAACATCTAAGAAATATTTGGAGGAATCCTTTGTCAGTTTATGAAACTATGTATCATTAACAGGAAAAACAAGGAATAAGTTTGCTTTCAGAATGGGGTTTTCTTGGTGGGTAGAGAATGACAAAAATAAAAGTGACCCAGCCCTTGCCCCTTCTTCTGAATAATGCATTTCCTAAGGATGAAACATATGCTGACAAACAAAATGGATTTATTTTTTTTTGTAACGAGAAAATCTCGTCCCTTGTGGCTTTGTGGATTCAGAGATTGGTGTTCGTAAACTCCAAGATCAGAGTTTGACAGTTCCTACTTTCTATGTATAATGTACTCGTATTGCCCTTACCCCACTTGACTAGAAAAACTCCAGACTTACACACCTCGAAGATTGCATGTAGATCAGGTAAGTCCCCCCCAAGAATCGAACTCGGGACCTCCTGCCTTTTAAACAAGAGTTCTACCGATCGACCCAACCTGTAGACAACTCTGTAGAAAGCACTAAATATACCAAAAGAAAATAAAAATTGAGTGCTTATAAAAGGGAATTTGACTGTCCGTATGCTATCAGTATTAGCACATAGTAACTTTATCACCACCCATGGTGTATCCCTAGAAGATACACACACATTATGTATGTTCGTACCTTGCATTAGCCTATGTTTTTATTTTTCTAAATTTCTGATAAATGTATAGAACTAAAGACTATGGGTATACAAAAGGACATTTTTAATTTACCCAGTGAACGATCCAGAAACATGACTGTCTTAATGCACAGGTGATCGAGGTATCGAAGGCCGAAGCTAATGCAATGGCATGAAATAGTCCGAGTATCATGTTTGGGACTTGGAGTGGAGCTGACCTGAAGTCTATATAGCATGTGTGCTTCACCTCTGTGCACTTTTCTGCGTAAATGATTCTGCAACATCCCTCAGTTTGCGATTGAGTCCCCATAGACTGAAAGGGCTCAGCATCCTTCCTAATTAGTTTAACATAAACAAAATTAACTTGCATAAACTTGGGGGGTGAATGTGCTTGAGGAATCGTCAATAGAAACGGGAAAAAGTGGACCAGACGAGCCCCGACGAATTAACCTTGTTCTACAAGTTGAAGCTGAGGCCTTCCTTCCGCAGATTTGTAATTATTTTTCCACTTACTGACAAATATATAATGGTTTGTGATCGTTTTGTCCAAATGTTACAGCCATTTTGTCGGCTTCCTCTCCATCACAAGGCAAAGGCCTGCGTTCAGTGCTTCACCGTTTCCTTTATATATGTAGACCATCTGAGGCAAAAGCCATTCACACGTACATTCTCGGTGCATTCAGTATCATGGAGTGTTGTGCTACAATTCCTCTTCATTGACAGGTTCTCTCTATCCTCTGAACTTTGTCGGATGGCAACCATGCTCTATGCATCCACTGAGAAAAGGCTGCGTATGTTCGTCAACACATCATTTCTCTTCCTTCTTTCCATCCATAATGTTCATGCTTCCCACAGATCCACTGGGCATCTGACAAGTCCATCCTATCCTCTTGAGGAGTCGGTTGAAAGTTGCAGCAGCCTTCACATGTTCACAGACTACAGAGATAGGTGCGCCTATGTGACCAGCGCAGCTCAGTGCCAACCTGAAGGATACATAAACTATCTGCAGCTCTTGTACTGCACCTGTGGGAAGTATCCGGTGTTAGGACATATCATATTGACCTTGTGGCTCGTCTTGTTATTTTATCTGCTAGGAAACACAGCTGCCAACTACTTCTGCTCCTCCTTGGAAGGCCTATCAAGATTCCTGAGGCTTTCCCCGGCCATAGCGGGAGTCACCCTCCTCTCTCTGGGCAACGGAGCTCCTGATGTCTTCGCTAGCCTCGTCTCCTTCATGGGAACAAGCACAGGTGATGTTGGGTTCAATAGTATCTTGGGAGGTGCGTTCTTTGTCTCAAGCGTCGTCACCGGAATCATAAGCATTTGTGTGGGATCAAAAAATGTTTCTGTCGACAAGCCCAGCTTCATACGAGATGCTTGCTTCTTCTTAGTGGCACTTTCAGCCTTAGTACTGATTATTTCCATTGGGCGGATCAACATATGGGGAGCAATCGCTTTCACTTGTCTATACTTGATATATGTTTTATTCACCTCTGCTGCACATTGCTGTTGCAAGGACAGGAAGGCGGGTATCTCTGCAGGTAAAGATCCGTTAGTACTTCCGGTTAACAGCTGTGATCATGCGCCCTTGTCCCACGAGTACAGTGAGAAAAACAGTGCTCTAGGGACTCCACTTCTTGGTGAAGCTGCGTTGAGTGAACAAGAAGAGGCCGTCGCCCCTGGACAAAGGTTGTCGAAGGGGGCAACTTCTGTTCGACTCCGCCGTCCATCATCGGTCACCGACTACCTCGAGAAGGCTGTGTGTTTGCTCAATCTTCCGCTCTACCTGATAAGGAGACTGACGATACCGGACGTCTCGGAGGAGAGGTGGTCCAAGGCATTTGCCGTTGCTTCTGCCTCACTGGCGCCAATGCTTTTGGCAGCCCTCTGGGGCACTCAGAAGAGGGGGGGAGACATGAGCTCCCAATTACAAGGGAGCAGCTTGGAGGTGTATGTGGTCGGCGGAGTCACGGGGCTGGTCCTCGGGCTTACTGCCTTCCTGACGACTGATGGGACCAACCCCCCGGAAAAGTTGATGTCCTTCCCTTGGCTTGCAGGTGGTTTCTTGATGAGCGTGGTATGGACGTACATCACCGCCGAGGAGTTGGTTTCCCTGATGCTCTCACTCGGAGTTGTGCTGGGAATACGCCCCTCTCTTTTAGGCCTGACGCTGCTGGCCTGGGGAAACTCAATAGGCGACTTGATCGCCAACGTTCTGATGGCCGTGAACCGTGGGCCGGATGGGGCCCAGGTTGCAGTCTCTGGCTGCTATGCCGGCCCCATCTTCAACATATTGGTTGGCCTGGGCGCATCACTCATCTTCTGCGCATGGAGTGTGTATCCTGAATCTTACGCCATCCCCGACGATCCAAGTTTGTATCAGACGATTGGTTTCTTGACGGGGGGCTTGCTCTGGGCTACTGCGATCCTGCCCGGCAGAGGCATGAGGCTTGGCCACGTTCTAGGTGTTGGACTCGTGGTTATCTATGTATGCTTTCTGTTCCTAAGGATCGCTCAAGCACTTGGATTTGTTCAGCTTCACGGATTCAGATTGCCATCTTCATCAAAACCATAATAACAATTAATACTTAAGAGAGCCAATCCCCCAATCCCTCTAGATCTCTTTACTCCCAACTCTTAACAGTACTCTTGTTCTCTCTGTCTATATATATGTATATATGCTGTTATAATTAGTACTCCCGTCTCCTGTTGTCGTTGATATACATGATTAATGTTCTCCGCCTGTATATATATATGAACAAGTGTGACGATCAGTTTACAGATCCGAGATTTTTTCAGTCAAGTGGGGTAAAGGTAATACGGGTACACGGAAAGTAGGAACTGTCAAATCCTAATCTTGGAGTTCACGAACATCAATCTCTGAGTCCACAAAACCACACGAGACAGAGTTTTCTCGTTACCAAAAAAAAAAAGTGTTCATAGAACGGCAAGAAGGAAACCGAATACTACTTGCCCATCAAAAGCAACCTCTCTCTCTCGCTCGTTATCGTAACATGTTACTGTTCAATTTTTAATCTCCTTTTCCTTTATAATTCCTTGTACGTGAGGGTCCCGTAATATTCTCAACTTTTAACAAGATGATATTATTATAAGATCGTGATCAAGAAGACGTACCAATGAAGGGGAAGAATGAGGTGGCACATAAGAGTTGTATCTTGAAAAGAGTTATTGACATCTTCTATTAGTTCTCTTTTAGGTGTGAGAAGATGTGAGAATACATTGCAAACACCTATATATCCAATATATAAAAGCGAAACGATGACGAGGAGCAGGGGCGGACACAAGATGAAATATAAGGGGGGCCAAAATAAGAAGATGCGAAAAAGTAAAATATCTTAAAATTTATCACATATGATCTATCAGAATAAAGCTCTTCATTCTTTCAAGTCATGAAAATCATTATAATTGAATCTATGCTAAAAGTTCCAACAATTTCCTTCTCAATATAGATGATCAAATAATCAGAGAAAAAATCATCTTCCATCTTATTGCGAAGCTTGTTCTTGATAATCTTCATAGCTGAAAATGATCGTTCTATTGTAGTTGTGGAAACTGGAAGAGTGAGAATAAGAGTCAAGAATCTGTACACAAGGATAGATTTTTTATTTTCTTACGTTCACCAGCTACTGACATAGATCAAAAGTAGTGGACAAGCTTTTAAATTCCTGATGTTGTCGTACATACTCAAAGTGCTCTAAATGTATAATCAATTGCATCATCTCTTGTTCTGTGAAGTCTTGTGAATAAATTTTTTCTGCCAACTTACAAACACCATTAACTCTAAATGATACATGCATCTCTCGTGGATCTGAAGCTGAGCTAAGAATGTGTAACTCCACAACATGATCATTAAATTGATTATTCAATTCTTACATTTGAGCGTCTATATCACAGCATTAAAAATGTCTTGTTGGATCATTGGCAGTAGAACTTTTCATCTAGAGGGGGGTGAATAGGTGTTTTTCGTCGTGGAAGACCTTTTAAAAATTGCTTAAGAGCACATGTTAGTTGTGTTAGTCAAACCACAAGGAACACGGAGATTTTATCCTGGTTCGAATCTTCCTTTCAATGGAAGTCCTATGTCCAGTCTCTAAGCCAAGCTTAGGATTTCACTATCTTTTCAAAGATACAACACACTGGTGCCAACCGGTCTTCCCTTCCACACAAGGGGAAAAATAAACTGCTAGTTACAACTAGTCATCCCTTCTGCAAGGGAACAACCCGCCAAGACTATCGTGGCCTTCCCTCTACCAGAGGGGTACAAACCGCCAAGACTACCTTGGCCTTCCCTTTCTAAGGGGTGTACTTAACTTGTAACAAGCTCCTTTGATAGAGAACTAGACCTCAGAAGGACTTCAGACTAGAAGAATAAGACAGAGAGGTTTTAGTCTGAAGAAAGACTTCCTGAGTCTAATAAGAGAACCTTTATAAGGCGAAACTGAAAGGCTGCTATCTGCATGCACAGGCAAGTCTTCAAGTAGCACCCATGCAATGTCTGTGGAGAGGAAGCTTGATGCACCACACTTGCACCTTTTTCACCCTTGATTGTGTATGTGCTTGTTTCTCTCTTTTGCTTTCTTGTATGTGGCTTGCTATCTCACACTCTTGTTCATTGCTTTTTTTTTAACTGTCTTCATATATATAGGCTTCATCTTTGTAGCCGTTGCTTGGTCTGTTTGAATCTAGCCGTTGGAGAGATAGTCGTTGCTTAATCTATTCGAATCCATCCGTTAGAGAGAGTCGTGCACATTTTCTTTTGAGCAAGACATGCATGTTTTTCTTTCAAGAGTGACGTGCATGTTTTTTACACTATTTAGATAGTTCTTGATGTTGTTTCATCTTTATCCTAACATATACAAGTTCCAAGATATACTAGATTGTGTCCAGTATGTTAGCTACGGATATGATCATAGGTGCTTATGAGATATTTCAAATGTTGACAGCTATCAAACAATTAATGTTTTCTGGAAAAAGGTTCTGCACATAGATAGAGTATGTAGTAGGTAGAGATCGTGAGTGCAGATCCGTCAGAGAGACAATATGGATGTTCTTGTGGCAGATGTCAGGAGACCTTTTTCGCAGACTTTGACTCAGTTTTCAGGATAAGGATATTTTTAAATTTATGAGACAGAGCCATAAGATTTTTATACTTGAAAGTTATTTTTGTAATGATAAAGAAATTGAGAGTGATATATATATATATATATTTCTGATTTATAAAATGTGGCAAGGATTTGTAATTCACAACGTAGTTGTATTCAAAAGTTTGGTCATTGAGTTTGTTAAATAAAATATGTCATGAATATGATACAAAATGATAATGATGTATAATTGAATATATTTCATTTGTCTAATAAGGATATAGTGTTATGACATATCAGATTAGATGAAGTGATCTTCATATATGTAGAAGTAAACTTCGGATATGACGAAGCTGACTTCGAATATGACGAAGATAGCTTCGAATATGACGAAGCTGTCTTCATATATGACGAAGCTAACTTCGGATATGACGAAGTGAATGATGAAGTGAACTTCGTATATCACGATTTCAACATGATTAGTCGAAGTAATGTCTTTATATTTTACTTCACATACGACGAAGCTAACTTCAGATATGCCGAAGTAAACTTCAGATAAGATGAAGTGAACTTTGGACATGACAAAGAGTTCTTTGTATATCATGATTTTAACATGATCAGTTGAAGTAAGATCTTTATGTTTTACTTCACATATGACAAAGCTAACTTCAGATATAACAAAGTAAACTTCGAATAAGGCGAAGTGAACTTCGGACATGACGAAGTGAACTTCATATATCATAATTTCAACATGATCAGTTGAAGTAAGATCTTTGTGTTTTACTTCACATATGATGAAGCTAACTTCAGATATGACGAAGTGAACTTTGGATATGACGAAGTAAAATTTGGATATCTTGATGCTAACATGATCAGTTGAAGTAAGATCTTCATGTTTTACTTCGTATATGACGAAGTGAACTTCAGATATGACGAAGTGAACTTCGGATATCATGAGTCTAACATGATCAATTGAAGTAAGATCTTTATGTTTTACTTCGTATATGACGAAGTGAACTTCGGATGTGACGAAGTGAACTTCGTATATTTCTTTAACAAATGAAGTTATACTTAGAATTTCTGAGAGAATGATTTGTATACTTTAGGGATTCTATCTACAATATGAGGGGCATATTGTTTTGTTTATAAGTAGATAATCGTTTATTTTGTCATCTTCAAAACTATTGTATATTATAGATTAAATCTTTAAATATGCAATGCATCTATTTTGGATAGAGGTTCAACAATCTTCTCCTTTTTGTTGATGACAAAATACTGATATATATAAAACAAAATGCAACACAACAAATACATCCACACATAAGAGACATAAAATTTCATGACTTTTCTCCCCCTTTCATTTATAATTTAACTCTCCTTTTACATTTCAGAATTGCATTACATCTCATTTCATCTCTCCCCCTTTTTGTCATATCAATGAAAAGGGAGTGACAACTCATCATCAGTCAAGTACAGAGTGGAAAGAAAGGTTTGATAGTAAGGAAGGAGGAAGTTGTGAAGGGTAGTTTCTAAGCTTCGCAGGCATCTTTCAAAGAGAGTGAAGTTCATAGAGGCATTTGGACCTAGAGAGCATTTAAGGTATGCAAGATGCCTTTTGTGAAGGGTTTTGATAGTGGTTGTAGTGGGAGGTTGGAGTTGAAATATGATATGAACTAAGTATTGGCGTTTGGACTAAATGAAAAAGAAGGTAGAGGTCATAGCCCATAAGTGGAATTCTTCCTGGGCATCATGTTTTGCTTTATAATAGAGATTAAATCTTTTAGTCTAGGTGGGGGTTGAATATCTGCCTAAGATGGCATATTTGTGGGCAAATAATCATCAATGTTACCCCCGAAGGAGGTGTACTCAGTAGATAGGGTAGAGTAGGACTTGTGCCATTCATATAAAGACAACCTTTCTAGTTGAGCCAGAATGAGCTGAATGGTATGAGCATAGGCGGAGTATTTTTTGGAAAGAAGAAGGAGACATTCAAAGAGTGAGAGAGAGATTTGATATTTGACTAGCTTCTGGCATTGAGTTCCAATGGCCATTGTGAGAATCTTGGTAGATTCCGGACTTACAGCAATGGCACCTATGAGAGAGGGATAGAGATCAGGCTCAGGAATGTGAGAGGTACAGGGATCAGGATGGGCATGAAAGTTAAGAAGCTTGTCATACTGATGATAGGAAATGTGAGGAATTTTGAGATCCAACCTCTATTTGTTGAAGAGAAGGAGCCTAGTAATCTGATTGAACACTCGTTCAAGATAATCGTTGTGCTCAAAATGAGCTTCCTGCTCAAACCATTCAGCCAAACTGAGTGTAGGGTGACCTGTTCGGATTCTGTGATCTCTAGATCTAAAAAATGCTCTGGCCTTATCTAGATGTTTCTTAAACCACTGATCCTCTGTCAGATGCTCGGTTGTATTGAAAATATGTTGCAGTGCTTTCCCATCAAATTGTTTCAAATCCACTAGAAGGAAGAGCCAGTCTTTGAGGTCCAAGGATGGAAGTCCAAGAGCCAGATGATATTTCCAAATTTTGAGATACTCTCTGTAAACGTCTGTATGAGAATAAAGAAAGTGGTAACTTAAGGGTGGGTATTTAGGCTCATTTGATGTAGTCTTGTGGTGCTTAGAGGTGGATGGTCTTGAAGAGGAGGCTTGAGCACCCAGATGGACTTCAAAGACAATGTCTTCAACTTTGACCTCAGGAGTGGTCTGAGGAATGGGGTTTGGTTGGGTGGGTGGAGGAGGAGAAGGAACTGAGGATGGAGCAAGTGGACTTGGAGGTGGTGGTTGGTTCACAGGAGGTGGAGTGTGAACGGACTCAGTAGCTGGGGGTGGTGAGGCCTGAGGAGGCGGTCACTGTTCAAGAGCCGGTGTGTGTGAAGGCTCTGGAGGTGGAGGTGGAGGTGGGGAGGAGGTAGGGGAGGGCTGTCGCTCTGGATGTAGAAGGGGAGAAGTAGGGGGTTGTTGAGAAGAGGTTTTAGCCAGATCCGGAGTGGGATGGGGCCTCTTGGTAGTGGATTTCTTTCTTAGTAGTGTCTGGGGTATAAAAGGGATGTCTGGTGGGTGGGAGCTAAGAGTGGCTTAGACCAGGGTGGTGAGAGTGCTCATGGCAGTATTTAGTCTGCCCAATTCAGAAAATAACTTTGTCTTCATGGACTCCAGCTGATAACCAAGTCTACTGACCTCAAGTTTGATTTCTGCCATGTCTTGTTTCCAAGGAGCTGAAGTGGATGGCTCGTCAGTTATGTGCTGATCAGGTTCCTCAGTCTCAGCTCTCTAAAACTGATCAGATTGCAAGGGATCTGTAGTAGCCTGAGGTTGCTCCTCTGGAGTTATGGAGGGATCATCTAGGGGTGGTTGGTGGGAGCTTTTAGGCTCTGGTGGAGAGGTATTATCTGAAGGAAGCTGATCAGTGCATGTCCTGGTCTTCCCCTGAGGGATCATCTCCAGAGAGAGCTGTACTGGGAGTGTCAGCTGATGGAGCATTAGTGGGAGCTTCGACTGACTGTGTAGATGGAATCTTAGCTGATCGTACAACTGAGGCTTCAGCTTGTGCGTCAGCTGGGGCATCAGCTGGTGCTTCAGCTGGGACATTAGCTTGCACTGTAGTTGGGGTTTCAGCTATTGTTCCAAGTGGTTTCCCATCTCCTTGTTGGTCAGCTGGGACTTCGGCGGAGGCTAACATGGAGGTTGTACCTGAGTTGGCCTAAAAAATATGATGGGAATAGGGAGGGATGCTGCCTTTGATCCAGTGACCATCAACCAGTTTAAACTGCCTTCTCTTTAAATTGGATATTCCTATGGGCTCAATCTGAGGAACATCCACTTCATTGTCCAAATCAATCTCAAAATGTTTAAATATGATGCTAAGCATCGGACCATAAGGAAGGGCAGTAGCTAGTTTGGCGGCTGACTACATTTTCTTAAGTATGAAGGAGGCAAAGTTGATCTGATGCCCTTCAATTGCCCAGAAGAGAAAATTGCCATCCCGCTGGGTGATCACAACATGATTTCTTTGGCAGGGAAGTAGGATATGGCTAATCATAAGATGAAGCAGCCATTTTGCGGTGGTAAGCTACTTGATATCCATTGTGCCTCTTGTCATTTGACACAAGGGACCAACAATCCCTAATTTTTGATGATCCTCTGGGACTACTTCAGAGAGGGAGTGACCGATGGTCGAAATACCAAATAGGGTTTCCAATAGGGATGGAGTAATAAGTACTTTGGTGCCTTTGACCTTCCCAACGAGAGTATTTGGCTCTGTAGGATGTACCTTGAGGGTGGTATAGAAGGCTTTTACGGCATCATGGTATAGGGGTTACTGATTTGAGCAAACATTCAACCATTTCATATGTTGGGCTATCTCTTCAACCTCTTGTAGATTGTGCTGGCGCATTCAGAAAATTTGACATGCTTGCATCCACTGTAGGTGACAGGAGTTTTTTCAAAGAGTTTGTATTGTCAGCGAGAGTAGAAACTAGGGTTCGATGCAACAGACTCATCCATTTCTGAAGTTGAAAGGAGAAGCGATTGAGAGAAGGATGAGAAGGGAGATGGATGCCAAAAAAAATTTGTGGTAAGGCTTACCAGAGAGTAGGAAGGTCTTCGTTTGAAAGGGGCAAAATGCAGATCAGAGGACAAGCGCGGGATGAGGAATGGTCAGGTTGCAAGAGGAGGGTGGTAGGGGTTTCAAATTTTTGTGGTTATTTTAAGGGAGGAGAATTTTTATTTTTATTTTTTTGAAAAGTGACTTTTGACCGTCAACATTGTATACCGTAATGGAAATGACGAAGTAGTGGGCTTCAACTACGGCAAGAACGGCTTATCGGATGACGAAGTTAAGGATAAGCACAGGCTGTCGGATTGACTTCAGATTGTTCAGGAGAGATATGAAAAAAAAATATTAAAATTACACATACCATTTTTTAATTATAAATTACACATACCAATTTCTCTATGAATAGATGAAAATCTATCTTCAGCTAATGGTTTGGTAAAAATATCAACTAATTGATGCATAGTATCCACAAAATTAATGACAATATTTTCTAAACTTACATGATCTTTGATGAAGTGATATCTGACCTCAATATGTTTGGTGCGTGAATGTTGAATAGGATTTTTTGTTAAGTTGACGGCGCTTGTGTTGTCACACATCAACGGGATGTTTTTGAGTTTATGCTCGTAATCCTCCAATTGATGTTGTATTCATAGTAGTTGTGCACAACATCTCCCTGCTGCTATGTACTCAGCTTCTGCTGTGGATAATGCTACTGAATTTTGTTTCCTAGAAGACCATGAGATTAAATATCCTGCAAGAAATTGACATGTTCCACTGGTACTTTTTCGATCTAGCTTGCACCCAGTATAGTCAGCATCACTATAACCAACTAAATTAAATTCAAAATATTTAGGAAACTAGAGACCTAGGTTGCATGTACCAGCTAAATATCGAAAATTTCTTTTGACTTCATTTAAATGATATTCTTTAGGATTTACTTGATATCTAGCACATGGACATACACTATATATAATATCCAGTGTACTAGCAGTAAGATAAAGTGGTGTTCCGATCATGCCCCTAAAGGATTTTTGATCAATGGGTTTGCCAAGGGAATCACCATCTATTTTAGTAGATAAACTCAAGGGTGTGCTTAGGGCCTTACAGTTATCAAAGCCAAAATTTTTGAGTAATTCTTTTGCATATTTGGCTTGACAAATGTGAGTTCCATCATCAGTTTGACTTATTTGAAGACCAAGATAGTAGGTGAGTTCACCCATCATACTCATTTCAAATTCACTTTGCATTAAAGTTTCAAAATCTTTGTAGAGAACTTCATCAGTAGCTCCAAATAGTATATCATCAACATGGATTTGAATGTTAATTATATTATTTTTGATAGTTTTAGTGAATAGTGTATTGTCTATTTTGCCTCTTATAAAATCATGGGATAAGAGGAAAGCACTTAGTTTTTCATACAAAGCACGTGGAGCTTGTTTTAATCCATACAATGCTTTGCTTAATTTAAAAACATGATTGTGATATTCTATATTTTCAAAACCAGGAGGCTGATTTACATAGACTTGTTCTTTAATGACACCATTAAAAAATGCACTTTTGACATCCATTTGAAAAAGTTTCATGTTACGGGAAGCAGCAAAAGCAAGTAGTTTTCTAATAGCTTCAAGTCTAACTATAGGTGCATAAGTTTCATCATAATCAATTCCTTCTTCTTGTTAATAACCTTGAGCTACAAGCCTGGCTTTATTCCTTACAATATTTCTAGACTCATCCAATTTGTTTCTGAACACCTATTTTGTCACGCCACGCCAATTTAGCAGCGGAATAAATCGGGGAGACGTGAGCAAAGTGCATAGTAATGTAAATCGCGCCACACTTAAGTAATTCAGAGCATCTAATGAACAATAATTGGAATAAACTCTTCATTTCATTAAGAATTTCACTAAGACTATTACAACAACTAATCCAGAGCCAATACATATAGCTCAATGACACCATTACATTGGAAAATAAATCTAATGCAATAACTACTAGACGCCATTGTACTAGGGTAACTTCATCAGTTGACTCCAGGTCACTCATCACTCTGGTCCTGTCCCATTGGTGTGTGTGACGTCATCATCTGACTTACCCGAGACATAATAACGAAGGGTGAGCGATAACGCTCAGTAGGAATTAAATCTCGCGAACCAAGCACGCTTTAAATGATTAATGCTTTAAAGAACGGAGTAACTAATGATAGAGAGAGTCATGTAAAGTCAAGAAAGTAATAGCACAAGTAACGTAGTTCAAATAGAACATGAATCAAGTATAGCACAATGAATATGATCAAGTCACGATAGAAAGCGATAACTCACGATAGCAAGTAACGTTATTGTCAAGCAAATAGAAAGTAACATGTATAGAAAGGAGAGAGAGAGCAGTTGACCATATAGAGAGTAAATTACACTTTGATTAACTCATGATAGCAAGTAACGTTATTGTCAAGCAAATAGAGAGCAACATGTATAGAAAGGAGAGAGAGAGTAGTTATCCATATAGAGACTAAATTACACTTTGATTGATTTTCCTCAATCGAAATAGTATAGCACTTTGATTAACTTTCGTCAATCAAATTAGTATTGCACTTTGGTTATCCGTAGATAGCCGAGAGAGAGTATATCACTTTGTTTGTCAATAGACAATGAGAGAATATAGCACTTTGATTTGTCAAAAGACAACAAGAGAATATAGCACTTTGGTTTGTTAAAAGACAACGAGAGAATATAGCACTTTGGTTTGTCAAAAGACAACGAGAGAATATAGCACTTTGTTTTGATTGTTATAGATTAATCTTGATAGTATGGCACTTGAATGTAATGCCGACATCCTGATCATTTTAACTCCTATGGGCAAATGGCACTTTTCGGGCGCTCCTCCCAGGACCAGATCGGGCCCTATTGCGCTGGCATTGGTTATTTTTGTTTATCATTAGACAATTAGTTAATGGCCAATAGAGAGTACCAAGAAATAGATAAGAGCACTAGGTGAATAGACGAGATAGTAGAGTGAGGGTGAATAGATGAGCGAGTCGAGTATACATGAGAACTACGGGTCATTGCACATAAAACGTCGAGTAAACGGGCGAGAGTAACAGCTGCACAACACGCACAATTGGTGTTAGAAGTCAAGTGGAATTCACTACCCTTCCACTGGCCATGTTATGCACAAGTCCAGAGGTCCGGTGTGATTCAAGCTAAGAGAGAGAGAGCATTCTAAGGCCGTTTGGATCTTGCTGATCCCTAAAGGGTATCATGGGTGTTAGGGTACAACCAGCTCGTCGACCATTGGGGAATCCATGGACAGAGGAGACTTACGGAGGCCTTGAATAAGGATTCACTAGTCCGGCAGAAGGAGTATCCGACGGAGAGTTCATTCAAGTCAAGAGAAGGTGTATATATATAAACATGTGTTCGACGTTCCAGAGGAATTCTAGAACAGTGGAGCGTCGGTAACGGTATTCCCAAAACATCGAGATAAACGAAGACAAGTCCACTTAAAATAGGGCAATTCAAATACACTATTAAAGTAAATTACTAGATATTTTATGGACTATTTTCATGCCAAGTCAAGTCTTGTTGGATGGTTACAAGTATGTGCATGTGATAAAGAGAATCATGGATATGAAAAGATCATGTGAATGACTTTTAAATTAACAATTTCATAGCCAAGTTTAACAACTTCGATTACCGTGTTTGAGACAGTTAACAAGGTAAAAGGTTACTGTAAAAAGTCAAGATTAGCAAAAATACAGGGTTTTCATGCAAAAGTCCAGATCACGACGTACCATTGTAAGGATCGCGACAGGGTCTGTACAAAATGTGGCAGGGTCAATCAAGGGTCGCGACGGGTCAGTTAGGTCAAGTCGGTAGAATACGGCTCTAGAGCCTGTCGCATTCAGAATGCGACAGGTTGCTAGTCGCGATCAGCCCCTGAGAATGCGGCCTATCGGGCCATCACGTTCTCAGGTCCTGCGCCTGAGTCCGAGCGAGAAAAGGACTTGCCTTGGATTACGGTCCAAGGTTTCCATGTTTTGATACAGGGTAGATTAAAAATTGATAACTCGATGTGCAGTTGATCAAAAATTGCAAAACCACTTTTAAACGAATCTAGATATGCAAGAGTATGCACGATAAACAGGAATTTGTAAATCATCAACGTCTGGATAGGTTTTAAACATGAACATGCACGATGAACATAGAACAGTGTACAGTGAAGGTAACAGATTTAATTTGAGCAGGATACTAGATGGAAACTGGGGCTTCCAGGGGCAAACGATGCCTAACAACCATCAGTATCTCCAGTTAAAATTTCGTAGCATGGGATTAACAGAACATGGAGATCTAGTTTTAATATGAGGGTTCGGGGTCAAGGTGATTGCAGAACTTCAAAAAATAATGAACAAAAGATTAGGTCAACGAAAAATAGAGCAACAAGAGGGCTTTTGTTCCTGATGTTTGGAACAATCTATAGACAAATTTAATTGAGTTTAGCTTGTGAGAATGCCTACCTTTAGGTTGTTTTGTCTCTTAGGGCTTAGAAGTTGAAGAACGAGGGGTAGATCTTGAGCAAGCCTTCTCTGCGACGACCCTCTTTATACCGGTACGATTATACCAATCCACGTCGGTATAACAAACGTCATCATAGTGGGACATTTATCCAACACTAACAAACGATCGAGATGTACGCAAATATAAATACAGAGTAGCAGAAGAAAAGAACTACTATCTTTCATTTCATCATCCACATTTAACCATACATGATCAATATAGCGAATTAAAGAGCTAAAGTCCACATAATGAAATACTAAATTCAGATACATAGTTTGCCCATGATTTCATAAGTTTCAAATACATGATTCCCAAGTACATACTATGAACTAAGCACAAAATGGTAACTCCACCAAGCTACTCTCCTCGCTCGGAGTCGCTCTTCACGATCTCCTCCAAGGAAGTGGGGTCACCTACTAAACCTGTACGCCGAAGCAAGGAATGAGTCTAATAGACTCATCAAATAACTCCATACACGTCACACATACATATATCACAAGTAAGTTCTACTTTCAATTTCATTAAATCAAACATATAGCATGGTTGAGACAATGAAGATAAACAACCTATCATGGTATTTCTACAACTTCACAACACATGATACATGATTCATGCCATCTCAAAACAAAATACCTATCACATGTTTTCTACTCATCCCTTCACATGAGAGCTAACATTTTACATTTAGGCTAACAAGGTAGTCTTCTAAGCATGGAATCTCACACACATATAAAAGAAGTACTCCTTGATGACCAGTCTGTCCCCATGTAATTTTAATTATTACGTATATATATATATATATATATATATTGATGATTAACAAAACCAAACAAAAGATTATCAATTATATCTAATGAATATTTCATAAGTCTTAAGTACAGGAAAAATACCAAGGTCAAACAAGCCTATAAAGGTATGCATTACTTCTCTGAAGCCTTAATCTTTTCCACATGATATTTCTCTAAGTCCATATCGACTTCTATTGAAGGCCATAACGATTTCTTTATAAGCATATCGATTTCAATAGAATTATCATAACGATTTCCTTTCTGGCTGAAAAGTCATGTTGTTTCAAGCAAATCGATGCCGTAACGATTCTATAAGTGATCGCAACGATTTCCTTATAAGACTGAAAAGTCATGTTGTTTCAAACAAGTCGATGTCACAACGACTCTATAAGTTACCGTAACGATTTCTTTAGAGCCCGTAACGACTTGCTCGTCACAACGACTCTATAAGTTACCGTAACAATTTCTTTAGAGCTCGTAACGACTTGCCTGTCGCAACGACTCTATAAGTTGTAGCAACGATTTCTTTAGAGCCCGTAACGACTTGCTCGTCACAACGACTCTATAAGTTACCGTAACGATTTCTTTAGGAACTCGTAACGACTTGCCTGTCATAACGACTCTATAAGTTATCGCAACGATTTCTTTAGAAAGCGCAACGACTTGCTTGTTGTAACAATTTCATAAGTTACCGTAACGACTTCTTTAGAACTCGCAACGACTTGCTTATTGTAACGACTTCATAAGTTACCATAACGATTTCTTTAGAGTTCATAACGAGTTGATAAGTATTCATAACGATTTCTTTAGAATTCACAACGACTTGCTTTGTATAATGATTTGTTAAGTATTTCACATCGATTTCTTCATAAACACAACGATTTGCTTTGTGCAACGATCCATTAAGTGTTCATGATATATCTTCTGTCACATAACGATTTGCTATGACTCATAACGATTTCATAAGTCATATAGCCATCGATTTCATATCTTGATATCTTATTCATCTTAAAAGCGTTGACTAGTCAAAGTCCTCGTAGACATCTCTCTGACGATTTTGCATTTATGAGATCTGAACGTATCTCTGCATGCATGCAGACCATATCGTGCCTACTCTGTGTAGACACCCGATTATGACTAATGGGTTGAACCACATTTTTGCTACCTTAGTGGACCCCTAATTGGTCACTCACCTTGAGCCCATCATTTGCCTTGATTTGAGCCCATTAATCCATTAAAATACCTTGAAATCCCGAAATCAATCATTTGAGAGTCCCTAGAGGAATATAACTCCTATTTTAATCATGTGGTTAGAGAGAATAATCCAAGATAATTCGGGATCCTTGTCGCGACGCATCGTGGTGCCGCGACTATAGTCGCGACGGGTTGGGCCGCCGCGACAACCCATGCATTATCCATGCACGTGGGCAATGCTGTCGCGTCCCCCCGCATCGTCGCGTCTCTAGTCGCGACCCCACGATCTGACGCGACAATGTCCGAGATCTCTGGCCTCCGTAACCACACTCTATTTATCCTCCCATGCACTTTGACTTGGTCTAAGAGGGTTATCCCAACCCCTTTGGATGGATCCTTGGCCCTAGGGACTCTCCTAAGCTCCCTTAAGGACTCTACACCCAATTTTGATAGAGCTTTATCCCTTTTTTTAATTTCCACACCTTTTTGAGGAGATAATACCTCATTTTCTCACTCCAAGCTCTATATAAGGAGGGCCCCTCCTCATGAACGAGGGAGAGCCTCATGATCACCCCGAAGGGCTGCCAAAATTTCCTCTGAACTAGACTTAGCCACGCAGCCACTCATTCCCTTCATTCCCTTCACATTCCACTCCTCACAACTCACTCATTTCACCATCAATGGAGTAAGGAACGTGAAGAGGGCGACTTCAGCAATCTCCCAGACCTCTTTGCACATCATCAGAGCTGCATCCACGCCAAGAAGTCGCACTAATGGGACTCATTCCCTTTCCTCTTCCTCTTTTCCACTTCTACATGCATTTTTACGTTCTTTTTAAATAGAGCACATCCACCATCCACCCACGTTTTCCCACACCCACAGGGGTTTAAAACCACCCAAGGTGCGTTCCCACCATGATCTCCCATCTCACTTCATCTTTTAGAATAGATATTACACTTTACATGTTCTAATAGGGTCTTTTCTTTGTGTTTTCTTTTGATTGGCAGGCAAGCAAACAAAGTCTACAAGAAGCTCTGGTACTCTGGCCGGCTGGAGGACTAGAAGAAGGTCACAACAACAAATCTCCCTCATTCAGAGAACGCGACGGCCTAGGGTGACGCGACAAAGACGCGTCGATTTCCACTGACGCGACACTAGAGACGCGGCGGCCATGACGACCGCGACACCAGGTCAATTCCTGTTCTCTTCCTCTTTCCTAGTTTAAGTTAGCCATTGTCTTTCTGCATCATTAGGCAACTTATCTAGGTGGAGATCACATCCTTTTTCCTACGCTATCATATTTGATATCCATGTCCGTGTCGAGGGGAAGCCAATCCCTGTGATTACACCTTTTGGCGATCACGGTGGGACACGATCATCTGTGATATCCATGTCCGTGTCGAGGGGAAGCCAATACCTGTGATTACACCTTTTGGCGATCACGGTGGGACCTTCACTGCCACCCTCGTAGATTTTTGATTGTCTGCTTGCCATGTTTCCTTGTTGTTTGTCATCATAGTGTCTTGTTAGAGTTTTGTTCCTTATTCCCTGCACTTTTCGCTCTGTCATTGTCGTGACCGATCGCGGTGTCGTGACAAGTTCGCGTCGCACGCGGGGGACGCGTCGTCAGGTTAGTGCTTGCTATTCTATTTGCCTTCTCCGTTCAATGCCCATGAGAACATGCGTCGTTGTTACATGGCTTAGATGATGTTTGCTCGTGTTTCTGTCTGATAACATCCTGTTAGGGTTCGGATTTCCCGTTTAGTTTCATCTGTAAGATTCCAGTTCCTATCGCGGTCGGACGAGTGGACGTGACCTAGTCGCGGTTTGGACAGGCGACGCGTTAGCAGGTTTGCCTTGTATGTTCTTGCTTTCAGCCATGAATCGGCTTCTGTATGCTCCATGATTCATGTTGTATCACTATAGTTTCTCTTGGTGTTCCTTAGTTTTGTAGGATAGCCTGTTTGATTTGGGTTGGTGACTCAGTGTGTTTTCGGGCCTCTGTCTTTATCGCGGCAGCCCGCTCTGTCGCGATAGGGTCGCGGCGTATCTGGCCGTCGCGACTCTGCTCGAGGACTCCTTTTGTCACCCTGTTTGCTCCTTATCTTCATTCTTGCATACATTTAGTCCCTTGCATACGCTGTTCATCCCATTTGATTAGGTTCCCCCTTGGTTGAGTGAGTCCTCTCACCTACGAGCACTCGTAGGCTGACTCGGGCCCACCTTCCGAGGACCTCCGTAAGTCCCCGTGGCCGTACGCACGTTGCGGTTCGCCGGGCTGGTTGTACCCGTTGTACCCTTAGTTTGAACCACCCCCGCATGAGTGTGTACCACCCTTAGTCATACCGGAGCACTTGAGTCCATTCCTATCAGGGACCGCATGACCGAGTGACATCTCTTTAATCAATTCACTTAAAAGGTCAACTTCGAATCTTAAGAAATTGGCGTTGTAAGCATAATAACTTGAGTGCTTTGATCCCCCTTCTCCTCTCTGTCTTTCTTGTCGTGCTAGAGTCTAGGTGTGTCCCCCCAAATTGGTTGGAGGGTGTATGCGTCATTGTTTAGGGAGATCGAGTCAGTCCCCTCCGATCCTCGTGCTTTATCATAATCCCCTCTTCGACATGGACCAATTTCGAGTCCTTGCCGACGATGCCCTACCCTTGGGTTGCTCGAGGAAGTGGCCCAACCTTCCATGGCCACTCTCCCTGGGCATATCCAGCCTCCCTCCATTACTGGGATCCAATCCCATCCTCCTTCTCCTCCCGGGATGATGACCCTCACTCTCAATTCAGCCAGCTCCTTCCTCACCTCACTCCGGACCATGTCCGAGAGTTCATAGCTGCTGCCAAGGGGAAACAACCTTTATCTCCCCGGGGTCAAAACCCAGCCCGACCGGCGGAGTCCTCCATCCGCGTCGCTTCAGCCCCTCACCTTTCTTCGTCTGGGGCAGACCCCACACCTCTCCGTCCTCGGGCCATTCATTTTTCAGAACCAAGCTACCTCCCCCCACGAGATGTTCGGCCTCGGTCTCCTCCCACTACATATTATACGGCCGAACCAGCTCCGCTTCCTCACGAGAGGTCTCACTCCTTCGAGCGGCCACGCTCCCTTGTCCCTACGCATCAGATCCAATCTCCTTCCGATTTCTTGGCGGAATGGACAAGTATGAAGAAGGAGCTTTACGACCTCTGGAGGCAAATTGATCCTCGGAAGGTAGCTGACATTGCCCTCCCATCCTTCCAATACCTCTGGGTGCCTCCCCAGTCCGAGCTCCCTGTATATCGTCGATACTCTGGGGTAGGGGACCCCTATGTTCATCTGAAGGACTTCGTCTATGAATCGGCGCTGCACAAGTATGACCGCCATCTCATGGCATATCTGTTCAGAAAATCATTAGATGGTCCAGCCTTGGAGTGGTTCTATTCTTTGCCTCCCGAGGAAGCCGAGGACATCCAAATCGTCCAAGAAAGGTTTCTGCAGCAGTTTCAGGATCGGGTGGGACCCGAATACTCTTTTGTGGATTTGGTAGCTGAGAAGATGAAACCAGAAGAGGATTTCTCCACCTATGCTGACCGGTGGCGCTCTCAGGCCGCCAAAGTCCGTTGCCCAATGCCTGAGGAGGAGAAAGTAAAGCTGTTAATCTCTAATGCCACACCCACCTACCGGACTATTTTGGCCATGAACGACATCTCTACCATGCACCAATTATATAGTCGAGCCCGTTTCATTCAAACCCAACTCAAGGACTCGCCTATACATTCCATGTTCGAGACCCCCAAGGCCCGTTATGCTAAAAAGTCGCAAGGCCCAGTCACCGAGGGGATCCAGACCAATGAACAAGTAGGTGCCGTTAGCAATCCCCAAGGCCCAGTAGGTAGGTCCCCCTATACCCAGCAAACCCAGCAGTCTTGGAACAACAACAACATAGGCAGCCACCTCCCCAAGGACAAAATCCCCCTCAAGATCAGCGCCAATACTCCTAGGTTCCTCCGCCTCAAAATGGCTATGCCCCCAGGAAACCCAATGGGCCCAAGAGAGCCCAATACCCTCCATTACCCGAATCTCTAGCTGATGTCTTTGCAGCCCTCATGTCTCTGAATGCCTTAAGACTCCCTCCTGAGAAGGCAAATTGGAATATGGCGGCCGATCAAACAAAGTACTGCGTCTATCATCGTCATCCGGGCCACAATGTGTCCGATTGTTTCCAATTCCGGGACATGATATACGATCTCCATGAGCAAAATCAGATTGATTGGGCAGAAATGAAGAGGTTGATCCAAACTCTGAGGGACCAGCAAGGGCAGAGGCAACAGCAGCAACAACAGAGGCGACAGCAGCCGCAGCAACAACAGCAACAACAACAACAACAGTAATACCAGCCTTTCCAACAGTAATACCAGCAACACCAGCAACAGCAGCAGCCGCAGCAGCCGACGAACGACCTAGGCATAATCCGTAACCCCATGCCACAACATCAACCTGCTCCGAACCCTCAACCAGCTCCACCACCTCCTCCGCCGGCGCATGTTAACCCCGTTGTCCACCATGCACCACCAGAAGCCCAGTGGGTCTTCGATGACGATCATGAGGTAGGCCAACTCCTGGTTATTTCTCACGTCCGCCCACTGCTCCCACACCTATATCCACTACGCCTCCTTCCCTTACACCCCACATTGCCACCATCACCTCACCATCATATTTCCCCGTCACCTCACCCATCATTCCTCCACCAAGCAACACCCCTTTCTCCCGCTATGCCAGCACCTCTACTAGCCAACCCCTCTATCCTTGACACCACAACCCCTCCACTCCACCATAACCTCGCCCTCCGGAGCGGGCGAATGTTTCATCGGATGTATCCTAACGCATCCATGCTATGCCAGGTCAGCAAACCAACAATCAGCAGCAACAAGAAACATAAGAGATTGATCCGGCGCCGGGAACTCAATATGACATCCTAAAACACCTTGATCAGACTCCCGCCATGATCTCCATATTGGAGCTCATTAAGAGATCACAGACTCACTAAGACGCGCTGAGAACTTTTTTGCAAAAAGTCATGGTCAGCGAGGACATGAATCCGGACAATCTACCCTCAGTGCTCTCAATAGTGAACAGAGGACCCACCATTACCTTCTCTGATGGTGAGTTGGCCGCCCCCGAAGCCAGGAAAATGCCCCTGTGTGTGACACTTACCATAAATAAAGTGGCAGTCGATGCGGCTCTAGTGGACACAGGAGCCTCCATTAATGTATGTCCACTAAGCACTCTTAGAGCTTGCAACATATCGGAACGTCAATTGCAGCCCACGCCTACCACTATCGCTGCATATGACAATTCGCGGCGTGCCTGTCACGGAGTCATCACTCTGCAAGCAGAATTAGGCCCTCTCGTCATGTCTGTGGAGTTCTATGTGCTGAACATTGATCATACTTACAAGGCCATCTTGGGCCGCCCATGGATTGAATCGTTAGGGGCAGTGCCATCTACAGTGCATCAGTGTCTGAAGTTCCCCTTCCAAGGGCGGATAGTCAAGGTAAAGAGTATGATGACAACACACACAGTAGAAGCTGTTGAGAAGGTGCTCCCATCGGTATGGCCATCTAATAAGCCTATCATCTCGGTGCTCGATGTCAACTACACTTGGGCTTATACATTCTCTTCCAACCGCCCAATTGGGTCTCCACCTGTAATGGCAATCAGGAAGGGCGCGAACACAAATACAAAAGGATGGGATATCATGTTCAGGCTTGGTTATCAATCGGGAAAAGGCCTGGGCGCTTATCTTCAAGGGCAAACCAAGACTATGGCCACCACTAAGAAATTCACAAAGTGTGGCCTTGGATATTCAGAATGGGCCGCTTTTTCATCCCCTTCACAATCGGATCATGGTCCACTCACCTGGTCCCTATATGAGCACTTCGTCAAAGGGCCCATCCAGCCCGGGTATAACACCACAACAGAAGCATCAAGATCAGCTTATCAAGTTCTAGAAGAGCAGCGGCCCAGCAAGAAGAAAAGGGCTGAAGAGGATACTGAAAACCCGGACCAGGACGATGTCATCTCGTCAGTCAGTCTACTATTTGAAGAATCAGAAGCTAGGGCAGAACAACCGGAATCAGAAGATCTCATCTTAGCAGTAAACCGTCTCTTCGCTGAAGAGGATGTGCCACAAGTAGCAGCGCTATCAACTGCAGCAACCACCGCCAAGCGACAGTTGCCCGGATTTGGTGAGGAGAACCAGTCAAATCGTTTACCCCTACTTATACAGGAGTTCTCGCTAGGGTCCTCCCGGCCTCCCACTCACTTTGTCTCATCCATACTCGATGTTAATATTAGTTTCATTCCTTTGCCTCTCCCCTTCATTGTCCAAATCTCGCCCGCCGCCATTGAGGCATTCATTCGCCCTTCACCCCGCCTCGCCATTTCCTTCAATGGTTCGGTCTTGTCTTTTTTCGAAGCCATTTAATTTAATGTAGTTCCTTTTTCAAAAAAAAAAAATGAATGAATGAAAATGACAAAAAATGTGTGTGCGTCCCCCCTGCTTCCGACGGCGATCCCCGTCACTCCCTCGTGCTCCTGCTTCCGACGGCGATCCTCGTCACCCCCTCCTGCTCCTGCTTCCGACGGCGATCCCCGTCACCCCCTCCTGCTCCTGATCTCGACGGCGATCCCCGTCACCCCTCTCTCGCTCCCTCTCTCGACGACGATCCCCGTCACATCTGCTCCCTAGCGGCCATCATCGTCCTTCTTTCACTCCAGTCGTGCCTTCACCTGGTGGTCAGACATGGCCATCCCACGCGATTCGGGTGAGGGGCCTTCTACTCCCCTACACCCCGATGCTGCTGCCGGCACCCTGAGCTCGGGTGGCCTGCTCCCTCCTCCAGCTCCATCGGAGGATCTTCCCTTCCAATAAACCTCTAGACGCTTCTCCAGAGCCTCCTGTAAATATCAAATCTAGCTCAAGTTCAGGGGTAGTTTCTAGTGAGTCCCCGTCCCCGTCTAGGAAGAAGAAGGGTAGTGGCATACCCTGTAGATACCTCTTAGACTTGGTCCATAGATGTGGCTCTCTTCTAGCTGTCGAAGAGTTCGTCAAAGAAGCGGTGGTTTTGAACTTAGAGGAGATGTCGATAGAGGAAGGGCTAGACGACGGCTTTGGGATATATGAAATTGTAGCCGAAGAAGACCCATTAGATGAGAATGGTGTTGAGTAGAGGATGCTGTTGAGGCGTATGCTAGTGGTATGAGGAGATTCGATGAACCTACCTTAGCAGTCGACGAACCTACTAAAGAGGTAAATGTGGGAACGCAAGAGGACCCCAGGCTCTTAACCATAGCTTCTGGTCTCACGCCTGAAGAAGAAGAAGAGCTCATAGAAATGTTAAGGGAGTTCAAGGATTCATTTGCCTGGTCCTATGATGACATGCCTGGCATTGACCCCGATTTGGTGGAGCATAGGTTAATTTTGAAGCCAGGGGCAGTTGCCGTTAAACAGAAGCTAAGGAGGTTCCTCCCCCACATCGCTTTAAAGATGAAAGAGGAGATTGATAAGCTACACAAAGCCAAGTTTATCGTGTAGTCCTCTATCCTTTGTGGGTGGCCAACATCGTCCCGGTGATGAAGAAAGACGGAAGAGTGCATCTGCATAGATTTCCGGGATTTGAATAAGGCATGTCCTAAGGACGATTTCCCGCTACCTCATTTGGATGTTTTGATCGATAATACAGCAGGGTTCGAAACTCTGTCGTTCATGGATGGGTACTCCGGCTATAATCAAATTCGTCTAGCCCCGGAGGATCAAGAGAAGACCTCCTTCACCACCCCATGGGGAACATATTGCTATGTGGTCATGCCGTTTGGACTAAAGAATGCCGGTGTCACTTATCAAAGAGCAATGTTAGCTATCTTCCACGACATGATACATATTGATGTTGAGGTCTACGTGGATGATATCGTGGTGAAATCGCGGACCCGAAGAGGGCATTCCTCCGTGCTTGCCAAAGTTTTCGTCGCGCACAAGAGTATCAATTAAAGATGAATCCAAAGAAGTGCGTATTTGGAGTTTCCTCAGGAAAATTATTAGGCTTCATAATTAGTAAGCGGGGGATTCAAATAGATCCGTACAAGGCCAAGGCGATCAATGAGATGCCTCCTCCTAAGAACATATCTGAACTTCGAGGTTTGATTGGCCGGCTGCAGTTCATAAGGAGATTCATATCTCAGCACTCTCAAAGATGTCGTCCTTTCTACGAACTATTGAGAGAAGGAGTCAGTTTTGAATGGAATGATAAATGCCAAGAGGCCTTCGATGAGCTCAAGAGCTACCTTATGAATCCACCCGTGCTTCAGGCGCCTATCCCTGGGAAACCCCTAATCCTATATCTGTCGACTGTAGAGGACTCCCTAGGAGCTGTCCTTGCTCAGCATGATGAATCCGGCAAAGAAAGGGCAGTCTACTACCTATCTAGGCTATTCAATCCTTCCGAGCTCAAACTCACCACAATGGAGAAAACTTGTGCAGCGCTAGTTTGGGTAGTGCAGAAATTGAAGCACTACTTCCTAGCTCATAAGGTGAGTTTGATCTCTAGAATGGACCCTATTAGGTATCTCCTTGAGAAGCCAGTCCTCGCCGACAGATTGGCACGCTGGCAAAGTTTCCTCTCTCAGTTCGATATCTCCTTTATTGTTCAAAAAGCTATAAAAGGGTATGCCATTGCTGAGCACCTTGCTCACCTCCCTCTTCCTCATAGTGATATGGTTCAAGAGGAGTTCCTCGACGAAAACCTATCACTTGTCTCTCACGATCCCTTCTGGTCACTCCATTTCGATGGAGCTCTCAATTCTAGGGGACGGGGCATAGGTGCAGTCTTGCTCACCCCAGAAGGGATCACCATTCCTTTGGCTTATCAACTCCAATTCTACGCCACCAACAACATCTCCGAGTATGAGGCTCTCTTAGCTGGTCTTAAGCTTGCCTACCTTTTAGGTGCCCGTCACCTTAAGATCATAGGAGACTCTCAGCTCGTTCTTCGGCAAGTCCTCTCTACCTATCGCACTCGTGACCCCAAACTCAAGCCATATCAAGATCTGGTCACGCTCCTCGCCAAGCAATTCCGTCAACTCATCTACATTCATACTCCTCGCTCCCAAAACATTCTGGCCGATGCTCGGCATCGTTAGCTTCATCTCTCTCCTTCCCTCTCAGCCGTAGCGCTGAGACTATCACCGTTCAGAGATTAGAAGCTCCCTCAACTCAGGATCCTTGGTTCTCAAACCTTAGGAGCTCCCTAGTGTTGAAGGCAGAGAAGAAAGAAGCGAAGGAGTTGTTGCTTGTTGAATTAGGGGAATTGATGGAAGAAGAGAGCCGTGGTACCATGAGATTGAGCAGTTTTGCAGAGACGGTACCTTCCCAGAAGAAGCTGAAGCAGAAGATAGGCGAGCTATCCGTAGAGCGGCATTAAAGTATACCCTCGTGGGTGAAGTTCTCTACAGACACGCTCTAAATGGAATGCTCCTCAGATGCGTGACCGATGAAGAGGCTTGGAAATAGTGGAAGGATCTCACTCCGGTGAATGCGGAGGGCATGTGAATGGTCAGATGTTAGCCAAAAAATCCTTAGGCAGGGCTACTACTGGCCAACCTTAGAAGAAGACTGTGCCGCCTACGTCCGTAGGTGTGTCAGATGTCAAATCCATGCCGATAAAATTCATGCTCCGTCTTCCTCTTTGCATCCACTATCTTCTCCTTGGCCTTTCTCCATGTGGGCCTTTGATATCATTGGGCCTCTTGGTGATCCAATGCTCAGATAAAACAAAAATCCTTCATCCTCACTGCTACTGAGTATTTCACCAAATGGGCCGAAGCCGAAGCATTCGCAGAAATCAAAGGTTCAACTGTGTGCAGGTTCATCATGAAGAACATCATTGCACGGTTTGGAGTACCTGGCAGCCTCGTCACCGACAATGGACCCCAGTTCATATCACAAGACCTTCAAGACCTCTGTAAGAAGTTCAATATTTCTTTGCATCATTCGTCTCCTTATTATCCGCAGGGCAACGGCCAGGCCGAAGCCACAAACAAAACGCTTTTGAAAATTTTAAAGAAGACTTGTGAGTCTAGTAAATTTGCTGATTGGCCAGAAAAGCTAATTGAGGCTCTGTGGGCCTACCGCACCTCCATCCGCACACCTACGGGGAAAACCCCTTTCTCACTTACATATGGGATGGAAGCAGTATGTCCGCACGAGATTCTCGTCCCTTCGCTAAGAATTCAGTTGGATAAAGAACTTAATCCCGATGAACATCGGGAGGCGTTACTTACGCAACTAGAACTCTTAGACGAACGGCGTCTAGCTGCAGCCGATCACGTGCTTTCATATCAAAACAGACTCTCAAGGTCTTTCCAAAAGAAAGTGATTGAGCGTAAATTTCAAGAAGGAGACATGGTTTTGAAGCGAGTTTTCATAAAACCTGGAGGACCAAGGTCAAAATTGTCTGTAAACTGGGAAGGGCCGTACGTCATTAAAGAAGTGTACCCGGGAAACGCATATAGGTTAGTTAATGCCGATGGTGATGAACTCTCTCATCCATGGAATGGATTATATCTTAAAAGATTCTACCCCTGATCAAAATCTTTGGATAACAACATCAATTAATAAGTAGCAATTTTCCAATTGTCTCGCTCTTTCTCATATTGACAAAATAATATTTATGTGCAGTCACGTACTCAACATGGTAGCCTAAGGTCATTGTCCATTCATATACAGTGTTCTCGCTTAGCCCTTGCTCGGGGAAACAAAAGGTCAATTCTCTCCCTACTCGGACAAGGTGTAGGGGCAAGGGGAAGGCTAACCTGTAAACCTGCAACAGTACAGACCATGTGTTTGAAGTCTCAAGGAGGGACGGGCAGTTCTAAGAAAAGCATATAACACAAAAACAAATCGAGCGATGAAATGACAAAGTGAAGGGGCATGTTAAAGAGTGGCAGTACAGTTCCCCGCGAGACGCCCTTGAGCCCGGTCGCACGCATGCCCCAGACAAAAGAGAAAACACTGTGGCCCTAAAGTCCCTGGACAACAGATGAATAGCACATGTAGCTTATTTGTTGCAAGTCTTACAAGTTGGCAACCCCGACTCCAAGATTAAGTCTTATCTCATTTATATTCTTCCTATCCTCCCTAAAATGACCAAAGAATCCATGCGCTTGGTCTATGTTGGAACATTGTTGTCACAGGGGCAAGAAAGCTTAAGCGGACCTAATAGGAATATGCGTTGCACATAAATCTTACTCGCCAAAGTGAGATAGAGGTAAGGCTCACGGTTAATCGCTCAACATTAAGAAGTGTTGCTATCAAAAGGATTTTCAAAAAATTCAAAAAAAAAAAACAAAAAACAAAAGATCCCCAAAACCAAAAAATTTTAAAAAATTCTAAAATCCAAAAAAATCAAAGATCCCCAAAACAAAAAAAATCAAATATTCCAAATTTCAAAAAAATCCCAAACAAAAAAATCAAAATTCCAAAAATCCAAAAAATCAAAGATCCTCAAAATCACAAAATATATATAGTTTTTAGAAAAATAAAAGGTGTGTACATATTCCTTTTCTTTAGCATGCATTTTTTCATAGTCTTTTCGCCTATTTAATAAGGCTCGGCCCCTTGACAAATTGCGGAGTTAGCCTTTATCATGTTCTGTGCAAGGGGCCGAACCTAAGAACAGATCTAACTTGTTCTTCTAAGTGTGTGCAGGAACAGGGATTTAAAAAAAGCAGAGTACGACGTCGCGCTCAGAACTCTCTCTCTCTCGCTTGTTGAATCTCGCCTCTCACTCGTGTCAATCACAAACCATTCATTCATCATAAATATTGACATGAATGTAAAACTGCACTAAGGTATGAACAAAATGTACATAGATAAAGGGGAGGTGGCTCACAAGACTCCTCACTGACCACCACCACTCTCCCCGATCCCTCTCTCCTATCTGGAGGTGGCAACATCTCGCCACCCCCTCTGCCATCATCGCCCGGATGGTGCCGCTCCTCCTCCTCGTTCCTCCGCCTGCTGGAGGAACCCGCTAGATACTGCTCGACGGAGGCGCCGGTCGCCCTGCTGACGCTCACGCCGCTCCGGCTCCGGCTACTTGAGCGGCCGATATCCGTCACAATCTGCTGGAGGCTCCGCGCCAGCGTCTGCTGTGCTAGCAACTCAGCACGCAGTCGGATGACCTCCTCCTGATCTCCGGATGGCCTCTGTACCCGCAGCGTCGCTAGCTCCCGGGTCATCTCCGCCACCTGTGACTCAGCCGCCTCCGCCCGGACGCGCAGCTGGTCCCTCTCGCTCTGCAGCATCATGGCTTGCTCGTGAGCCAACTCCAAGTCTCTCTCCTGCGCAATAAGTAATCAATCAGCGTCATTTGGAAATAAACAACCCAAGTGTTTAAATGAACTTACCCGCTCCTCCAAGTGCCTTTGAGCCTCCTCAGCTCTCAGCACAGCCCCTGCCAGTCGAGCCTCCATGAGTGATGGAGACCCCCCTGCGCTTCGAGAGGAGGAAGCACCACCTGCTCCGGCACCCCTCACTCTTGTTGGGTTGAATGCATATTTATATCATTTCCCTCCTATTTTGATGATGACAAGAGGTAATTTTAAAGCAATTTAAATGAAACATGTCAAAAACATCATACCTGAACATTTATCATTTGTACTCATAATAAAACATTTTACTAATGATATATGTGTTTAATTTTCAGGTACAAACACCTTTTTACAAAAGAAGTGTCGACACCCCCTCAATGGTGTCGACACATCACCTCAGTCTGAAAGGCAAAAAGCTGAAGAATTGCCTAGATGTGTCGACACATGTCAAAGAGTAGTCCACACGAGTTGCAGATTCAGGAATAAGTGTACCCAGTCGACACACTCTCAGAGCAGGTCGACACTGGACCCAGTTCCCAGAACAGCCTTTTGCAGAATTGGGACAGCAGGTCGACACACTCTCAGAGCAGGTCGACACTGGACCCAGTTCCCAGAACAGCTAGTTTCAGATTTGGGACAGCAGGTCGACACACTCTCAGAGCAGGTCGACACGGGACCTTCTTCCCAGAACATCAGTTCTCATATTTGGGACAGTGTGTCGACACCACCACCAGGGCAGGTCGACACACTACGGAAAGTTTGCAACTTAAAGTGGATGGCTGCCACGTGTCAGCCCAGGCCGATGGGGAATCAACCTAGGATCGTGTGCCCTTATACCTAAAGGGTATCTTTGGACTCTTTTGGGTATAAAAGGCCCTCTATTGGCCATCCATCCATAAGAGAGACCCAACAAAGCTCTTAGAGCCTCCTGGAAGTTTCCTGGCGGCTACAAGAGGTTGTCTCCCTCCTCTGCTCACGAGTGCTTCCAGAAGACCAATTCTCACCAATTCAAGTGTGAGAATTGGAGTGTGATTCTTGAAGAAACCTCTGAAGCATCCCAAGGAAGCAGATCCTGTAGAAGCCTTCGTTGGAGAAGAACTCAAGGAAGATCCAACAACTCCAAAGTGCAGAGCATCGGTTTTGGACTTCAAGACTGCAAGCCTCTTCCCAATCCAAGCTTCTACAAGGGAGTACACTTGAAGAACGAAGCTATTTAATACAATTCACTGTACTTCTGTTCTTCTGAGATATCTTTTGAGATTATGCAAGTGCTTCTGCATAGCTCTCATTAGTGCTCTCATTTTCGACTAGATCTGTGCTAGAAGGTCTATGTCTTGAGTTGGTGTCTAGCAACCATTGTGTGAGCATTGTGCTCAAGTTGTGTGAGCATTGTGCTCAGGTTGTTGTGAGCCGTCGTGCTCAGTTTGAGTTGTCTAACTCAAGGTTGTGTTGAGCAGTCTTGCTCAGTGGTTCTAGAGTAGTCTTGCTCTAGAAGTTGTGTGAGTTGTAAGCTCTCAAGTGTTGGAGTTGTCAGGCTCCAGTGGGTGTGTACCCGGTTGTTTTAGTGAATCCTCACAGGGTGTGAGGGGTGGATGTAGGAATCACTTGGGTGATTTCCGAACCACCTAAAATCCTTGTGCACTTGTCTATCTGTGGTTTGATTTCATTATCCGTTAGATGCTTGCATAGGATCGTTTAAAGTTCACTTAATCAACTGATTTCATATCTATTTTTACCAACTCACTCAAATCTCATCAGATCTGTGGTTTTTCACTGATAAAATTGCCTCTGATTCAAAAGTGTTTTTAAACTGTTTAAGCTTCCGCAGAAAGTGGCATAGATCTATTCATCCCCCCCTTCTAGATCTTATCCACACCTTTTCCTCGATCCTTCAATTGGTATCAGAGCGGGTTTACCTTGATCTGAGTAGTTTTGTTTCTGAGTGTTGTGTGTTTGAGTGTTTGCTTGTTTGTTTGCTAAGCATTTTCTGCCTGCTTTAGAGTCATGGATTCCAAAGGTTTCATAGCTGAGGGTCATTCCATAAATAGGCCACCATTCTTTAATGGGACGGACTATTCTTTTGGAAAAACAGAATGCAAGTATTCTTAAGGGCCCAGAACTATGAGATCTGGAAAGTAGTAGAAGTGGGTCCCTATGAAAACCAGGGAGAAGAAGACACCTGGACTAGGGAACAAATAAGGAAAGCTACATTGAATTATAGTGCCATGAACATGATTCAATGTGCTGTCCATCCCAAGGAGTATTCGAGAATCTCAATGTGCAAATCTGCCAAAGAGATGTGGGATAAACTCGAATTACTCTATGAGGGAACATCTCAAGTAAAGGAGACTAAGGCAAATATTTTAGTTTCAGAATATGAACTTTTCATGATGAAGTCTAACGAAAATATTTCTGAAATGTTTGCCAGGTTCATGGTGATTGTGAATGGATTGAAGGCCTTGGGTAAGGAATATACAGATGCAGACTTGGTAAGAAAAATTTTACGTTCACTTTCTTCAATTTGGCATACAAAGGCCACTGTCATTGAAGATTCAAAAGATCTGTCCAAAATCTCTTTGGATGAATTGATTGGATCCTTAATGACATATGAAATCAATTAAAAGAAATGAAGAACACATAATTAAGACCAAGCCTATGGCACTTAAGGCCTCTTCAAGCAATAAAGATAAAAGTCAGGAGAAAACAAGTTCTGAGGAGTCTGAGTCAAATGAGGATGAAATTGCCCTCATGACTAGGCAATTCAGAAAATTCTTGAAATACAGAAAAGGAAAAATGTCTGGGAAAAAGAAGTCTTTCTCAGGTAAGAAAAACACTTCCTTTTCTAATTTCAACAAGAATCACAAAACTGACGAAAATATTGTCTGTTACAGGTGCAACAAACCAGGACACATGAAGGGAGAGTGTCCTGAGAACAAGAAGGATAAGCACAAGAAATTCCAGAAGTACAAGAAGCCAAAGGCCATGGTGGCCACTTGGTCTGACGAAGACTCAAGTGAGGAAGAAGAGAAGAAATCCTCAAGCTCTGAAAGTGAGGAGGTTTGCTTCATGGCCAACAACACAGATGAAAAGGTAAATACTTCCTTTGAAGACTTTACTGTTGAAGATTGGCAGGATGTGTATGCAGAACTGGTTGAAAGATATTCTGAAATGAGAAAAGAAAACAAACACATCAAAAGAAAATTGAAAATCTTTACCATAACCAATCTTCAAACCATAGAACTTGTGAACTGGAAACTGAAGTAACAGAATTGCTTGAAGAAAAAGAAAATCTCCTGAACCTTATTGATGAACTAAAACTTGCCTCTCAAAAGGCCTCCCAAGAATTCAGAAACTTAACTGAAAAGCTGGAAATTGAAAAACAAAAACAACAGAAAATTGAAGAAATTGAAGCTCTTAAAAACCAGCTAAAAGAAAGGGATGAAGTTATCCAAACCTTCACAAAAGGTAAAGATAACTTAGAGGCATTGCTAGGAACCACCATGACAACCACCTCTCATGGATTAGGATTCAACAAAAAGAACCCATCAAAGACAAATCTGGTGAGAAAAAAACAAAGCACCACTAATTAAATTTGTCAAGGGTCCTAATCTTGAAAACACAGAAATTCAACAAACAGCAAACAAAACCTTAAACAAAACATCAAAAAAAAACTCAAAAACAAAAGAAGACAACCAGGTCGACTCAGTCTCCTGACAGGTCGACACCAGTCCACAAGAAGAAGGCTTCTGTGGCTGTTGTGTCGACACCAGTCAAGACAGGTCGACCTGCTCAACATCAAAAAATTCAAACAACTCAAATAAAAATTTGAAAAACAAGAAAAAGTCAAAGAAAATCATTGGAAAAACCTTGGACCTCCAAGACAACATTTCAAAATGATTGGATCAGTCCTTGGAGCCAATGGTATAACAACCCCTGTTGGTATAATCCTCAATTCTTTCATCCAAATCTTTGGATGTACCAACAAAATCCCTGGATTCCACCTCCTATCTAAACTCCAATTTTCAAATGAAAAACTCCCCTCCCACTAAAACAAAAATGTTGGTGCTTTCATTTCTAAGAAAAAGAACAAACTAAAAAGACTGAAACCACCAATTTAACAAAACAGAAATCAAAAGCAAGTCAAATATGGGTGAGAAAGGATTTACTAACAATGTCCAAACATTCTGATGGTCCCAACTCTGTTTGGGTACCAAAATCTTCTCTCCACTGATCTTGTTGCAGGAAGGTCGTGCACCCAACTCCAATGTATGGTTCCTTGACAGTGGGTGTTCACGACACATGACTGGAGATAGAGCCAAATTCTCATTCCTGCTTGAAAAGGAGGGAGGGTCAGTTACTTTCGGAGGTAAAAATAAAGGAAAGATCTTAGATCTGGAAAGGTTGGTCAAACTTCTTCAAACTCAGTAGATAATGTTTTATTAGTTGATGGTCTTGATTATAATCTGCTCAGTATCAGCCAACTATGTGACAAAGGTCACAAAGTTGTGTTTGAATCTGATTTTTGTAAGATAATTGACTCATCATCTGATAAAATCAAATTCTTTGGAAAAAGAGAAAATAATGTCTACATGATCAACCTAAATAAAAACTTTTCTGAAAATCTTTGTTTTGTTGCAAATAAAGATGAAATTGCATGGACTTGGCACAAAAGACTTGGCCATGCAAGTTTCAGAACAATGGATAAGTTATTAAGATTGAATTTGGTTAAGGGTCTTCCTGAATCCTTCTCTAAAGTTGAAAATCAAGTTTGTGGGATATGTGCTAAAGGAAAACAAACTAGGAAATCTTTTAAAACCTTCAATGAGGTACTTACATCTAGGCCACTAGAACTTCTTCACATGGACCTTTTTGGGCCAACAAGAGTTCTAAGCTTAAGTGGCAAAAGATATGGGTTTGTAATCATTGATGATTTTACTAGATTTACTTGGGTTATCTTTCTATCCCACAAAAGTGATACTTGCCTTGAATTCAGGAATTTCTGTACCACTATCTTAACAACTTATCCATATAAAATCAAAAACATTTTAACTGATCATGGGGGTGAATTTGATAACACATCCTTTTCTGATCTATGTGCTGAATTTCAAATATTTCACAAGTTTTCTTCACCTAGAACTCCAGAACAAAATGGAGTTGTGGAAAGAAAGAATAGAACTCTTGTGGAAATGGCTAGATCCATGCTCATAGGAAGTAATCTGCCCAAATCCTTCTGGGCTGAAGCTGTTAACACAGCCAATCATATCCTAAATAGAGCTTTGATCAGACCAAAGATCAGAAAAACCCCCTATGAACTGTTGAGAAACAAAAAGCCAACTGTTTCTTATTTCAAAACTTTTGGGTGCAAATGCTTTGTACACAATAATAACAAAGAAAACCTTGACAAGTTTGATGCTAAGAGTCAGGAAGCTATCTTCCTTGGCTATTCTGAAGTGTCAAGGGCTTTCAAAGTGTACATTCTAAAAACCAAAACTGTTGAAGAATCTCCACATGTTATTTTTGATGAAAATTCCTTTTCCACTAATGATTCTAAATCTTGCAGGGAAAGACAAGACAATGAAGAGGATGACCTCATTGTGGATTCTTCACCAACTGTTGAGGAGCTTGTCAATAATGAAGAGAACCTGAACAACAACTCACCATCTTCAAGTGGGTCAGGTAACATTGCTCCAGAAGTGGGCACTTCTCAACAGGTAATTTCTGAACCTCGATATCTGAGAGATCACCCATTAGACAGTGTAGTGGCAATTTAAATGATAGAGTAAGGACCAGATCATCCTTCTTGCAAAATATTGAAGAAGACTCACTAGCTCTAATTTCCCAAATTGAACCCAAGTCAATTGATGAAGCCTTATCCAGTTCTGATTGGATTAATGCCATGCATGATGAGCTTCATCAATTCGAAAGAAATCAAGTATGGGAATTAGTACCTAGGCCTAGTGACCAAGCAGTGATTGGCACTAGATGGGTCTTCAGAAACAAATTGAATGAATCTGGTCAGGTAATTAGAAATAAAGCTAGGCTAGTTGCAAAGGGGTACAATCAAGAGTTTGGAATTGATTTTGAAGAGTCATATGCCCCTGTAGCTAGACTAGAAGCAGTCAGAATTTCCTTGCTTTTGCATCCTCCATGAAATTTAAAGTCTATCAAATGGATGTCAAAAGTGCATTCTTAAATGGATATATAAAGGAAAATGTTTTTGTTGAACAACCTCCTGGATATGAAAATGAAAAATATCCTAACCATGTTTTCAAGCTTAATAAGGCTCTCTATGGTCTTAAGCAAGCTCCAAGAGCTTGGTATGACCGGTTGAGTTCCTTTTTACTTGAAAAAGGATACTCTAGAGGTAATGTTGATCAAACTTTGTTCACAAAAAAGTAAAAAATCAAAATTGTGGTCCAAATTTATGTTGATGACATAATTTTTGGCTCCACCAATAAAGGCCTTTGCACAGAATTTTCAAATCAAATGAAGAATGAATTTGAAATGAGCTTAATGGGAGATTTAACATTCTTTTTGGGATTGCAGGTGAACCAAACAACTGAAGGAATCTTCATCAGTCAAACCAAATACGTCAAGGAGCTATTAAAGAGGTTTGACTTTCAGAACCTTAAGCACTCAAGCACACCAATTGCAATTAATGCTAAACTAGAAGAAGATCCATCTGGTAAGTCAGTAGATCCAAAGACCTACAGAGGTATGATTGGCTCTCTGCTCTATCTTACAACTTCTAGACCTGATATTCAGTTTTGTGTGTGTTTATGTGCTAGATTCCAATCTAATCCTAAAGAAAGTCACATGCTTGCTGTTAAACGAATCTTCAAATATCTTGTTGGAACATGTGACTTAGGTATTTGGTATCCTGCTGGTTGCAAGTTAGATCTGTTTGCCTATTGTGATGCTGATTATGCTGGGTGCAAATTAGATAGAAAAAGCACAAGTGGCTTGTGTCTATTTCTAGGTGGGTGCCTTATTCTTGGGCTTCTAAGAAGCAACATTCAGTTGCTCTGTCAACTGCAGAGGCTGAGTATGTTGCTGCTGGTAGATGTGGAACTCAGATTCTCTGGGTGAAACATCAACTTCTTGATTACAACCAAGATTTAGGGTGTGTACCCATCCTATGTGATAACACAAGTGCAATAAATCTGTCTAAAAACCCCATTCAGCATTCTAGAACAAACACATTGAAATTAGGCATCATTTCTTGAGAGATGAGGTTGCAAAGAAATCTTTTGAACTCCATTTTATTGAAACTGAAAAAAAATTGCAGACATATTCACTAAACCCCTTCCTGAAAACAGATTTTCATCTTTAAGGAGAGAACTTGGTCTTTGTAAATGTCCACCTTCTTGATCTCTCTCAAGGTTTGGGTTGAGTGTTATGCATGGTCTAAGGGGGAGTTCTTTGCATTTCATAATTCTTTGCTTCCTTGAGTTACTTGTTCATATCTCTCTCACTTTCAATTCTATTCCCTTTTTACAATAACTCTCCAACTCTCATTGTGTTGAAATTTCTTGGTATATCAAATGGTGATTGGAGAAGGACAAGTTATGCTTGTCTGGACACTTTCACTATGCGAGAGTATATGTCTCCGCCAAGTACTAAGAAATGATATGCAATTGTTGAGGGGGAGCTTTTACTGTTCAAAGAGGATACCTTTCTGATTTCAAAACTTGCTTATTTTCACTTCCATTTCTTTTTGATAATGAATTCTTCAACTCTTATTGTATTGAAACTTCTTGGTATATCAAATGGTGACTTGGAGAAGGACAGTTATGCCTGTCTGGACACTTTCACTATGCGAGAGTATGTGTCTCCGCCAAGTACCAAGAAATGGATATGCAATTGTTGAGGGGGAGTCTTTGTTGTCTAAGAAGAAAACTTTTCTGATTTCCAAAATCTATGTATCTTTATTTGATGAAAAGTGGTTGAAATCATCATCTCAGGGGGAGCTAGAAAATTCACAAGTCATAACTTTGCAAAATTCAACTTTTCTTGAATCTCATCAATTTCTTGCATGATGTCATCATTTAGAAGTCTAGAGTCTCAAAATGAACCCTTGAGTGATCTATTATTTTTTAATCAACTTTCAACTATATCTCTCAACCCACAGAAATTCAGATCTCTTCCTAGACTAAACATCAACTTGTGCCTTGAACTAAAACATTTCCTTGTTTGCAACTGATGATTGGATGTATTTGATTTCTATCTCACAAACTCTCCAAATTTTTAAAAATCCAACAGAGCAATGGCACTTGTGCTGAGAAACTGCACACCTTCACAATGAATGAAGTGCCATGTATGTCATGAGGCACTATTGCTAACTCTGTTCAAAGGGGATCAAAATAAAAATAAATTCAAAACAAAGCAAAATGTGCTATGCTTTTTGATGATGACTGAGTAACTGGAAATATTGGCGTCTAAAAAACGTATATTTTCATGTCAAAAGCCATCATTTACCCCTTTGAGACTTGACAATGACTAAATCTTAAGTATCCAGGGACTATGGTGTGTAAAAAGCACTAGTACTTGAGTGAAAGAGATTTATATTATTTGATAGTTTGTTAAAAGAACAAAATGTGAACATTATTGGAGATATGTCTAGAAAGAATCATCTTCATTCCTCATCAGTTTTCTTCTGAGATTGTGTTTTATTTTCACACAATTGCATTTAGTCTAGATGACATCTTTAATTCTTTAAAGTTGAGAAATATGGTAGTTTATAGTTGATTGTTAGATATATTATATCCCAATTTCTCATTTTGTTGATTCAAGTCTTGGAATGCTAATATCCTGTTGGAATTGTTTGAAAAACTTGAATTGTGATGATTTTTTTTGCAAAATATAACAATGAATTTTTAAGCCTCTTAAAATCCTTGAAATGATAATTCCTCTCATTGTTCATCATTCTAAAGATGTTCCCAAATTTCTCAAAAATCTCCTCTCAAAAATTCAACTTTTTCTTCTAAGGCCGTGTCGACACCATCCCATCCTGTGTCGACACACTTTCGGTCAGGTCGACACAACCTTCATCCTGTGTCGACACTAACCCCTTGCCTGATTGTTTTTCAAACCGTTTGGTACATGAAAGCCATCCTTGTTCCTGCGGGGCAGTACACCACTGCACCCCTTTTAGGCATCAGGTCGACCCGACGGCCAAATTCTCATCGTTTCCGGCAAGAAATCTTCACCATTCTCTCTAACTCTCATCCTCTTCCATCACCTCTCCAATCTTCCATCTCCTCTCCGAATTCCACTCTTCTTTGCACCATGGTCAGGAAGTTGGGTCCCCGCCGTGGCGCAAGGTCCAGTGCCTCTTCAAGGCCGATTCGGCAGTCAGACCCATGCCCATCTGAAAGAAGATCTAAGAGAAGGAATGATCCTGCCGAGCAACCAGGATCCTCTTCAGCATCTCAAAGGGCAGCCAAGAGAGGTAGAGCCTCATCTTCAGGCAGAGGTAGTATTCCTCCAAACCCTAGAACAGAAATTCCGGGCGATTCTTCTGAAAACCCTGAGGAATCATCTTCCTCTTCTTCTGAGTCTCAAGAGGATATTCCCTCAGAGTCAGTCAGTGCAGCCAAGTTAATTCTGAAGCCCCGAATTCTAGACCTATCAGATATTCAGCTAGCAGACTCTTTTCCAGAAATTCAAACCTATTTCTCCTTTCAATCTTGGATACCATTTATCTCTGAGTTTCAAGTCTGTTATCCAAGACTAGTTAGAATTCTACAAGAACCTCACCTGCACAGAAGGGTATGAATCCAAAGTTAAAGGAATAGCCATAGATATGCCAACTGAAAAAGCAGCCTCCATTTTCAAAGTGCCAGATGAGGGGCAGATTATCATGAATTTGAATTTGATCTTCATGAAGCCTATTCCATCTTGACAGGCCTTCCTGCAGATGCATCAGATCCCAACAGACCTATGTAACCAGGTTCAATGCCAATTCATTTCCTCCTGTGTTAAGGGTCATCCACCACATATTGACCACCATAATTACTCCTCAAGGTGGTGGAAGGGATAGGTTGACAGACATTCAGAGGTTTCATCCTTTATTGCATGGTGAAAGACATAAAAATCAACCTCCATGTATTCTCTATCAAATCATATCTAAAACAACAAGGAAAGACCTAAGAGATCACTTCCTTATGGAGCACATTTGACCTCAGTGTTCCAGCACTTTGGTGTGCCCTTGGAGAATGAGAAGTCCCAATCTATTCCCAAGTCCAACATCTACACCTTTAAGAATATCCAGAAGTTTATGGGATTTAGATTGGAGGGCAATCAAATTAGAAGAGGGCCAGTTGTGGTTGAGGCCCCTCAAGCTCAGGAGGAACAGCCTCAAGATCAGGGGAACAGCCCCAAGCTCAGGAGGACCAGCCTCAGGTTCAAGGGGACCAGCCCCAAGCACAAGAGGAACAGCCTCCAGCTGAAGGGACCACCCCTAGGTCAGAGGATCAGCCTCCTGTAATGAGGATCAGCCTCAAGTCCAACTGAAGGTGAAATCCCAGTTCATGCCCCTCTCTCACCTCAATTTCAACCCTCCTTCATTCACTCTGAATCTCCACAACCCTCATTCCAACCATCCACATCCTCTGGTGGGCCTTCTGTTCCACCAGAGTTGTTCTCTCCTTCCTCAATGAAAATTTGAAACCTTAAACTCCTCCATTCAAACCATGTCCACATCATTTGAGTTGAGGATTCAAAGACTGGAGAACACAGTATCTGCCAAGTTCATAGAACAGAAAGCTGCTTCAGACTATGCAGCTCAAGGTTCAATAGATTGATTGGAACAATGGCAGATGCCTCACTAGAGCTGAAGGAGCACCAGCAAAGCTAGAAAAAGTACTTCAGGGAATTTTGGCAAATTCCCAAGCAGATGTCTTCAACACACTACTCAGACATGCATGAGATTTCCAGCACAAGACTGTCCTTTGCTCATTTTGTGGATGATTTGGAAAGTATGAGGAACTTCAATGAGCACATTGACAAGCAGTTATCTGATTTGACAAGGAATTCAAGATAATGCAAAGACCTGGTTGGTCAGCTGGATCTTCATCATCTTCACAACCCATTGCAGCTGATCTAGCCAGAATTCAGCCACCTTGATAGAAAACTCAGATAGAATGGAGCACTACTTGCATACAAGACTGACATCCATTCAAGAGCAAATGAAGTCCAGCATGACTTCAATGGAGAAGAGATTGTCACATAGAGACCATTCTTGTTCCAATTCCTCCTCCTCCTCCTCCTCCATCTTCTACTTAATGTAAATCTTGCTTTGATGATGTCAAAGGGGAGAAGAAAGAAAGAACAAATGTTTGTAATCTTTTGGAATGATTGTAATGGTTCTCTTGTTTGAATGAAATGAAATGTTTTGCTTGGCTTGAATGATTTTCTCAATTGTGTATTTATGTGATTGAAAATCTTTTGTGAATGTGATTGAATGATTACTTGTCAAGTTGCTTGACTTCTGTGTACAAAAATTCTCATTTCAAGTAACATTGTGTTCCACAAGTACATCATCATCTGTTACTAAAACATATCAAAAGGTCTTTGACAAGTTTAAAACAAAAGAAAATAAAAATGTGAATAACAAAAATTGCTTAAAATCACACTTCATCAAAACCTCATTGTCATATGGATTTAATGTTGCCATCATCAAAAGGGGGAGATTGTTGGGTTGAATGCATATTCATATCATTTCCTCCTATTTTGATGATGACAAGAGGTAATTTAAAGCAATTTAAATGAAACATCAAAACATCATACCTGAACATTTATCATTTGTACTCATAATAAACATTTTACTAATGATATATGTGTTTAATTTTCAGGTACAAACACCTTTTTACAAAAGAAGTGTCGACACACCCCTCAATGGTGTCGACACATCACCTCAGTCTCAAAGGCAAAAAGCTGAAGAATTGCCTAGACTGTGTCGACACAGTCAAAGAGTGTGTCGACACGTTGCAGATTCCAGGAATAAGTGTACCCAGGTCGACACACTCTCAGAGCAGGTCGACACTGGACCCAGTTCCCAAACAGCCAGTTTGCAGAATTGGACAGCAGGTCGACACACTCTCAGAGCAGGTCGACACTGGACCCAGTTCCCAGAACAGCTAGTTTGCAGATTTGGGACAGCAGGTCGACACACTCTCAGAGCAGGTCGACACGGGACCTTCTTCCCAGAACATCAGTTCTCATATTGGGACAGTGTGTCGACACCACCACCAGGGCAGGTCGACACACTACGGAAAGTTTGCAACTTAAAGTGGATGGCTGCCACGTGTCAGCCCAGGCCGATGGGGAATCAACCTAGGATCGTGTGCCCTTATACCTAAGGGTATCTTTGGACTCTTTTGGGTATAAAAGGCCCTCTATTGGCCATCCATCCATAAGAGAGACCCAACAAAGCTCTTAGAGCCTCCTGGAAGTTTCCTGGCGGCTACAAGAGGTTGTCTCCCTCCTCTGCTCTACGAGTGCTTCCAGAAGACCAATTCTCACCAATTCAAGTGTGAGAATTGGAGTGTGATTCTTGAAGAAACCTCTGAAGCATCCCAAGGAAGCAGATCCTGTAGAAGCCTTCGTTGGAGAAGAACTCAAGGAAGATCCAACACTCCAAAGTGCAGAGCATCGGTTTTGGACTTCAAGACTGCAAGCCTCTTCCCAATCCAAGCTTCTACAAGGAGTACACTTGAAGAACGAAGCTATTTAATACAATTCACTGTACTTCTGTTCTTCTGAGATATCTTTTGAGATTATGCAAGTGCTTCTGCATAGCTCTCATTAGTGCTCTCATTTTCGACTAGATCTGTGCTAGAAGGTCTATGTCTTGAGTTGGTGTCTAGCAACCATTGTGTGAGCATTGTGCTCAGTTGTGTGAGCATTGTGCTCAGTTTGTTGTGAGCCGTCGTGCTCAGTTTGAGTTGTCTAACTCAAGGTTGTGTTGAGCAGTCTTGCTCAGTGGTTCTAGAGTAGTCTTGCTCTAGAAGTTGTGTGAGTTGTAAGCTCTCAAGTGTTGGAGTTGTCAGGCTCCAGTGGGTGTGTACCCGTTGTTTTAGTGAATCCTCACAGGGTGTGAGGGGTGGATGTAGGAATCACTTGGGTGATTTCCGAACCACCTAAAAATCCTTGTGCACTTGTCTATCTGTGGTTTGATTTCATTATCCGTTAGATGCTTGCATAGGATCGTTTAAAGTTCACTTAATCAACTGATTTCATATCTATTTTTACCAACTCACTCAAATCTCATCAGATCTGTGTTTTTCACTGATAAAATTGCCTCTGATTCAAAAGTGTTTTTAAACTGTTAAGCTTCCGCAGAAAGTGGCTAGATCTATTCATCCCCCCCCCCCTTCTAGATCTTATCCACACCTTTTCCTCGATCCTTCAACTCTCTCTGCTCACTCCCTGCACGCAAAAGGCATGTCAATTCAAATCTTGCAAATCAAAGGGGCTAAAGTGAACCAGTACTTACCCAGCTCCTGTCGCTACCTCTGGCTCCTCCCAATCTTGCACCGCGACTGAGCGGCCGAGCGATGCGATTCTCTACCAGTCACGTCCACCTTCAAAGGAATTGCCAAATCATCAGTTTTGATCAAATCCCAGTTCTTTGAGCTATGTTTAGAAAAGTCCTGGTGTCGGGTGCCTTGTATACCTTTCCTCCGTACTTCAAGGCATACGCCTGGACTGTATGCATCGTCAGTGGTCCGTCCGATCTGACCTCCTTGCCTTCACTCCCGTTCGATCTGCTCGCGTGCCCTCTCCCTCCAGTCTGTTGTGTCGTAAAGCCCCCCGAAAGCTCCGCCCGTACGGCGAAACCGGTCCCGGACGGGGAACTCCCGACACCTGCCTGAGGCCCAAGGAGCGCTGGTCCAGAAATAGGTTCAGAGGTAGCACGAGGTTGAGTGCATGCAACCACAAACCGACCTCCCGAGTAGGGCGGGCCTGCACCAACCACGGCTATCCCTCATCACCCTCCCGCAGATATGGCTGCCAAACCACCTGCAAAAGAGAAGTAACGTCATTTCAAGCAATATTTCAAAGGGGGATTAAGGGTACTTACATCCAGATAAGGGTAGATAGGGTGCTGTGATTGCCTCCTGGAGGCGCTCCAACTGTCGCCAGTGGCGTGTCTCGGCGAGAGTCCCAACGGCGTGCAATGGGTACGAGGCCCGGCCGGGTGAGATCCCCTCTCCTCAGGGCTGGGAGGTTAGATAGGCCCAAACCTGCAAGATAAAAGACAAATTAGTTGGAAGTTTAGCAAAGTTGAAGTTTAAATTTAAGATAGTTAGACGAGAAGGTGTACCTGAAGAAAGGGATAGAAGCCGCTCGTAGACGTCTGCCGCTCGGAGGCGCTCAAACCATCAAACTGGTGCGCTAAGAAGGCTGCCCCCCAAGCATACCCCCCTACCTCACCTAAATCCGCCAGCAAGGCAGGAAGCGGCAGTGGACTGCGTCGCCCCTCGTGGCACAAAAGTCTACCAAAAAGAGGACGAGGAAGCGGCGCAAGTCCAAGTCCGCCTGCGGCCCAGGCTCACTCGCTAACTCCCTCCTACTGACTCTAGCCAGCCTCTCCAAGTACTCATCCTCACTCTCCCTTGCATTCTTCCCCGCCTCAAATAGACCTAGACTCTCCTGTAAGGCTACTCTGGGCACTAGGGAAGACCTACGCTCCACGAGGAGGTCTAAGAGTCGCTCGGCTAAGTCATGGTAGCAAGGTAGGTATACCCACTCACCGCTCTCCCCATGCACCCGGAGCCCTGTGATCCGGCTCACATCCTCTAGGCTGGGGATCATATGCCCCCAAGGGAACGCGAAGGCACTCGCCTCCGTGTCCCCCTGCTACGCAGGGCCTGGGTGAGGGCCGGTCCACCCTCATCCTCTCAATCCTAAAATCTGCCCGAACCCCATCTCCTCTACTGTCTCTCGCTAAAAAGGGGAAGGGCCAGAAGGCAGCCAGCACCAGTGTCCATGACACTCGAGCCCTCATTTCACCCTGCAAAGATTCATTCAAGTTCAATTTCAGTTTTTATTTGTGTGTTCGTCAGAGTCGCGACAGCTTTTGCAGCCGCGACCATGTCGCGACGGTGCGGGCCACCGCGACCTTATCGCGTCACCTTCATAGGCCGCGATAAGGTTGCGTCTGCCCTAGATGCCGCGACACTGTCGCGACGCCCTGCCCCGCCGCGACACCATGTCGCGACGGGTCGTGCTGACGCGTTCTCAGATTCAAACCGGCCGGAGCCCTCTTTGTTTGATCCTCGTTTTCATGGGCCTCTCACCCTACATTCGCCCTCCAGGGGCTCCGTGGATCTCTCTACTACCACCATTCAAGGTTTAGGGTCGACGATACTTACCGACTTCATCGCATTGGCCCGTTTCTTCCTCTCCTCCTCCACGCTCATGGTCGGAGCCGTTTCCTCCTCCTCCTCTCCCATGACGACCTCAGCAGCTCCTCCTCGACCGGGAGCCTTTCCACCCGTCGTCGTGAGTACCGACGCTCCGCGTGGCGCTTCCCCCCGCGATGAGCCCTCGCCGTCTCTTTTTTCCGCCGTCCATCGCAATGTAGGTTGTTTGGGTTGTGTTTCGGGCTAGCAAGGAGGTTGGAATGTAGGGAATTAGGGGAAGGATTCAAGGTTCTGAAGGTTCAGGGTTTTTGAAAACGGAAAAGAAGAAGGAAAGGGGGCCGTTTGTTTTTGAATCGATCGGTTCATGACGCGACGCAGCACCCGTCGCGTTCATGTCGCGTCAAGAAGGGACGTCGCGACCTAGTCGCGATGCCCGCTCGGCCGCGACATAAAGGCGACACTCCTGACCGTCGCGTCATCAACAGAGCGCTTGCATTGCACATAAAATATTCTTATTCATTCATATTCAAAGTCTTTACACCTCCTATCCATTCTAAAACAACCAAGCATACTTTCAAATGCTTTCTTAACTACCATCTGGCCTACAATCAAATCAAATAAATCAATTGTTCCCTCCCCCAGGCTGAAGTTTCTTCAAAGCTTCAATTATTCCGCGATTGCTTGCTTCGTCATCCTCCCCACCTCGGCTTGAATCGCGCTCGTCGCGCATCCTTCCCAATGGACAACCGCGCTGCGCATGTCGCGCTCGTCCTGTGTATCGCCCCTCTTCCTCTCTTGGATAGGCGGGAAGTGTGATAGAAGTGGAACCACCGTGCGAGCCGCACCACATTGGAGATGGCAGCGATCTGGGTTGTAGGAAACTAGCGCCCCATTGCCTAGCAGCATCAAGGCAAGTCCGGTACGTTGAGGAAGGTGAATTGTCCGGCCGTGCATGAGTCGTGGCGCATGTCAAAATCCGCCACGGTCAGACTTCGGAGGTATTGGCGCCATGCATGTATGCCCTTCACTTGAGCTGTTTTGCACCACGCCCGAGGGCTCATGTGAAGCTGTCCGCCCCACATACGCCAGTGGGTGATTCAGCATTGTCTTGCATTCCATGGTCAGGTCCTCCACCGCCCGGAATTGGAATGCATCCCTCTATAGTTCAAGGGCGACGACCGATCCGTAGAAAGGACCCCCGAGTGTGCTGCAGAGGTCAGGCCAGCATATAGAAAACCCAGGATGGCTTGCCCATTTTCATACCTTCGGAGATGGGTCAATGATGCTAAGATTGCCAAAGGAGATGGCACCGTCGGCTTCCGGAAAGAGTATGACGCCGCAAATGCATATGGCGGCTGCCTTGGCGATGGCGGTGTAGTTCGTGGTCTTCCACTTACACTGGGAAGTAATCCATTGAGCGATTGGGAGGAGGTGAACATGCATACCACTGGTCATGGAGTAGAGATCGTTCTTCTTTGTGGTAATGTACGCCAGAATGCTCCAGGAGTTGATCTGCTCTACGGTGTAGGAGAGAGCCGACCCTTCGCCCCTTTGATAGCGTGGGAGGCCGAGCATGATTTCCAACTCTTCCAGGAGGATCGTCGCCTGAATTCAGGAAGATGACGAGTTGGTCTGTGGATGCCATAGCTCCACCATGGCTGTGACACTCTCCCACACATGCACCAACTTGTTGTAGTTTTTGGCTAGTACAAGGATGGTGGATAGCCCCCACTCCTTCAAGTGGCTAATAGACGCAGGCGCAGTAATTCGAGCATGGGTACTAGCCATGGCATCTTTGAGAATCGCCGTTGGCCAGGGAGGATCCGAGATAGAAGAAGAGCATGAAGAACGGAAGGAAAAAATGAAGCAAAACAAAGCGAAACAGAGCAAAACAGAGCAAAAAAAGCAGAGCAATGCAGAAAGTGCAGAATCTCAGGAAGAAAAGGCCACTTACTTGAAGATCCGGGCGCGTGTAGATGTGCCCCGGGATGGCGGAGAGTTGCCTCAGATCGGCATGCGTCTCCCTAGCAGCTTTTGGGCCAGAGTAAGCGGGGATATCTTCTGCAAACGCCGAATAGTTCCTCTTCATGGTTGCAAGAGAAAGAAAAGAGCTTGAATTTGGGGAGCAGAGGATGCCTGGGGTTTAGCTGCGGGATTAGCCCCCCTAACCCTTTATTTATAAGCCTTAGGAAGTTAGAAACCCACTCTAATCCCGCAACTAGGAGTTAGGATAAGTCTAGGAAAGGTTTAAGAGTCCTAGTGTTAGTCTAGATGTCTTAGGATAAGTCTAAGTCCCGTTTTTTCTGCGTTTTTAGGACTCTGTCCGAGTCGCGACGCCGCGATCAGACGCGACTATGTCGCGACAAGGCGCTGCGACGCGACAAGGTCGCGGTCGATGGGTGCGTCACGTTTATACCCAAATGTTTGTTTCTCTTGCTTGTGCTTTGTATATGTGTTTCTTTGACCATGTTCATTAAATTCATTAAATTCATCTGTCATTTTGTGATTATTATGCTTATTTCTCATGGATGATTCAAAAAAGTCAAGAAATGTCGTCACAGGTAAGTCAGGTATTGTATCTCTACCCCTACTCCGGCATTACTATATGATATCCTATCTATTATATCATTTCAGGACCGGCTGGTTCTCAATGTGTTCTGGGATTTGAGTTCCCCTTTACCAAAAACAATGATGATCTAGGTACACATTGTTAATCGTTGGATAGGCCGTTGAGTTAGTTAAGCATAGGGACGATGGATTCAGGCCTGCACTGCGGTTGTAGGTAGTCTCTTGACCTGTCTTATCTGGCTTAGCATATTTTCCTTGATATATTTTCTATTTTTTCTTTTTTGCATTCGTTTTGATGATTTCTTTTGCTTTAGCCCAGCATACATCATGTAGGACTTTAAGCTTTCCTGACTCATTCTAGACCATTGATGAGCTCTTGTTGAGTGCCCAATCGTCCTTCAAATTCCAAACAAGAAATCCAATTCCACTCTGAATCGGAAGGTTTGCCTCTGAGTGAGTTGTTTCCGTCAGTTTGACAAGAATTTCCCTGTCTGGATTCCTTATCCAAACTTTCCTTTTTTTTTCCTTTGATCCGTTTTGGTTGCGAACCGCTCCCAGGACAGAGTCATGAGTTACCTGCCTGGCACGCACATGTCCTTCCAAAACGAAACCCGCAGGCCAATCGGCTAAGGTACCTCTCAATCGAGGGGTTGATGTCCTCTTTTCTCTCTCCCTCGTCCAGAGTTGTGCTCTTCTTTGCATTCTACCCGAACAACCGACTCGGGGCTTTCACGAGGATTCCAATTGCCTGTTAGTTAACATCGGGTGTCTCTTCACCATGGCTTCCGCTTTTCAGTCCGCTCCGCGTCTTCTCCATTCCATCGTCACTTCATGACATCTCCACGCCACTTCCGCTTCGCTCCCCTGCAAAGTAGAAGCCAAGGAGGGCAATCTGTAGACACCCGATTATGACTAATGGGTTGAACCACATTTCTTGCTACCTTAGTGGGCCCCTAATTGGTCACTCACCTTGAGACCATCATTCGCCTTGATTTGAGCCCATTAATCCATTAAAATACCTTGAAATCCAGAAATCAATCATTTGAGAGTCCCTAGAGGAATATAACTCCTATTTTAATCATGTGGTTAGAGAGAATAATCCAAGATAATTCGGGATCCTTGTCGCGACGCATTGTGGCGCCGCGACTATAGTCGCGACGGGTTGGGCCGCCGCGACAGCCCATACATTATCCATGCACGTGGGCAATGCTGTCGCGTCCCCCCGCACCGTCGCGTCTCTAGTCACGACCCCACTATCTGACGTGACAATGTCCGAGATCTCTGGCCTCCGTAACCACACCCTATTTATCCTCCCATGCACTTTGACTTGGTCTAAGAGGGTTATCCCAACCCCTTTGGATGGATCCTTGGCCCTAGGGACTCTCCTAAGCTCCCTTAAGGACTCTACACCCGATTTTGATAGAGCTTTATCCTTTTTTTTAATTTCCACACCTTTTTGAGGAGATAATACCTCATTTTCTCACTCCAAGCTCTATATAAGAGGGCCCCTCCTCATGAAGAGGGAGAGCCTCATGATCACCCCGAAGGGCTGCCAAAATTTCCTCTGAACTAGACTTAGCCACGCAGCCACTCATTCCCTTCACATTCCACTCCTCACAACTCACTCATTTCACCATCAATGGAGCAAGGAACGTGAAGAGGGCGACTTCAGCAATCTCCCGGACCTCTTTGCACATCATCAGAGCTGCATCCACGCCTGGAAGTCGCCCTAATGGGGCTCATTCCCTTACCTCTTCCTCTTTTCCACTTCTACATGCATTTTTACGTTCTTTTTAAATAGAGCACATCCACCATCCACCTACGTTTTCCACACCCACAGGGGTTTAAAACCACCCCAGGTGCGTTCCCACCATGATCTCCCATCTCACTCTTCTTCATCATTTAGAATAGATATTACACCTTTACATGTTCTAAGGGTCTTTTCTTTGTGTTTTCTTTTGATTGGCAGGCAAGCAAACAAAGTCTACGAGAAGCTCTGGTACTCTGGCCGGCTGGAGGACTAGAAGAAGGTCACAACACAAATCTCCCGCATTCAGAGAACGCGACGGCCTAGGGTGACGCGACAAAGACGCGTCGATTCCACTGACGCGACACTAGAGACATGGCGGCCATGACGACCGCGACACCAGGTCATTTTCTGTTCTCTCCTCTTTCCCTAGTTTAAGTTAGCCATTGTCTTTCTGCATCATTAGGCAACTTATCTAGGTGTCGATCACATCCTTTTCCTACGCTATCATATTTGATATCCATGTCCGTGTCGAGGGGAAGCCAATCCCTGTGATTACACCTTTTGGCGACACTGGGACACTCATCTGTGATATCCATGTCCGTGTCGAGGGGAAGCCAATCCCTGTGATTACACTCTGATTACGTCCTTTAGACTTAAGCTATTTTTTACTACTATTTTCATGTCTATTGCTACTGACGTTGACTGACATCAGAGACAGCTTAGCTGTCTGCTATTTGAGATTGACATTTGTGCAGACCTCTGAACTAGCTTCATGGTACAACGTTACAAAATAGAAGCCAACGGATATTTCTGAAGATCTCATCTCTTTGCATCTCAAGTGATCAAAAGACTTTGACTGGAAGCTTCCAAGACTCCAGATTGTCATTCAGTCTAACGACTACTCAAAAGAGAGACAACGGACACTTCAACGTCTACATTTCAAATTGAAGATATAAATTCAAGTCAAAGAACAGAAGAAAGATAGAGATCACGTATTCAAGCATTCAATTCTTCTGATGAAAGTCCAGAGCCAAGAACTTCATTCCCTTAGCTTTTGCTCTTTTGCTCTCCACTAGTTTGTGAATCTTGAGAGAGCCTGTATAGTTCTGAGAGTGTGCCTTGTTTAGATCCTAGCTCTCAGTTCTAGTTGCTTCAGATCCTTGCTTGTCAAAAGCTTGATCTAGGGGCTTGAATTCATTCATTTTCTTTGTGTTGTTCCCTCAGTTGTGAAGGAAGACCAGGTGGTATCCAGGGTGTTTTTCCCTTCGGTTGTGAAGGAAGACCTGGTGGTATCCAGGGTGTTATTCCCTTCGGTTGTGAAAGACGACCAGCTGAGCTGGGTGTTGTAGCGTCCTTAGGGGGACTATACCCTAGTTAGTGAAATCCTGAGGTATTGCTCAGGGACTGGACGTAGGACTCCTAAGGAAAGGAAGTCTGAACCATGATAATCCTTGTGTTGTGTGATTGTCTCTTTTGTATGGTTGATATTTAAACTAACAGTCATTAACCTACTTCGAAGAACGTTTGTGTGAATGTTTTTAGTTACAGGTATATTCTAGATTAATTTTTAAAGACCCATTCACCCCCCCTCTGGGCTCGTCAACTGGGCAACAAGTGGTATCAGAGCGAGTCTCTTCGACAAAGAAAGGATCCAACGATCTGAAGAGTAAAGATCCATGGCAGCCCAAGGTAACTTTGAAGGTCAGTCTGTCAACCGACCCCCACTCTTCGATGGTGAAGATTATCCTTACTGGAAGACCAGAATGGAATACTTTCTACAAGGACACGACTATCAAATTTGGTCCATAGTAGAAGAAGGTAATATGTTGTCACAAATGAGAAAGCACATGGACAGATGATGACAGGAAGAAGATTTCCCTGAATGCAAAGCAAAGAGCATCCTATGTTGTGCTCTAAGTAAGAAGGAATTCAACAGAGTTTCAGCCTGCAAATCCTCAATGGAAATGTGGGAAAAGCTCAGGATTACTTATGAAGACACAGACAAAATAAAGGAAACAAGAATCGACATTCTTGTCACTCAATATGAAAGATTTCAGATGTAGTCAAGTGAGTCCATAACTCAAATGTTCAGCTGGTTCACTGACATCACAAATGGACTAGCTAGTCTTGGGAAAACCTATGAGATGGGAGACATGGTAAGGAAGATACTTAGATCCTTACCGTCCTCATGGACCCCAAAGGTCACACAATAGAAGAAGCTAATGACCTGAAGAGAATGTCTGTAGAAAAGCTCATTGGGTCCCTCATGGCCCATGAGATCAACATGGAAAGGCTAGGAGAGTCCTCTAGCAGAATAAGCACTCCAACGCCTTAAAAGCTGAAGAAGATTCACCAGGAGCAAGTTCAGCTGAAAGTGAAAGTGATGCAGACAGCGAAATGAGGAAGCTATGCTATCTAGAAAATTACAGCGAATTTTGGCTAAGAAAAGAAATTCCAATCTGGAAGAAGGCACTTCAAAAGGAACAAGGAATTCAAGAAGCAGATGGAAAAGAAATGAGAAAGGAGAACCCATCTGCTATGAATGTAAGAAGCCAGGACACATTAAACTGAGTGTCCAAAGTAAAAAGCCGGAGTTCAGGAAGAAGGACAGTTCCAAGAAGTTCAGAAAGTACAAGAAGAAGGCGATGGCAACAGCATGGAAAACAGTAGTGACTCAGACAGTGAGTCAAGTTCCTGCAGTGATGAAAAGGCCACTTGGCCTTCATAGCAAATACTGAAGATAAGGTAACTTCTGACTCCTCTTTTGATTCATGCAATGATTCAGATTCCGATAGCGTAGAAGAGGCTTTCAACGAACTATATGAAAATATAAAGAAGTAACCAAATTATTAAAAGTGAGCAAGAAAATATAGTCTGTATAGAAAATACAAACTCAGATCTAAATCAGAAAATGAACAATTAGAAAGTCAAATAACTAAACTTAAAAGAAGAAATGACTGTTATGTGAAGACCTAAAAGCTAAGAATGAACAAATAACTAAATTAGAGAAACAAGTAAGTTCAGATAACTGAAAACTGAAATTAAAACACTAACAGAAGAAAATATACAGTTATCAGCACATTAAAAATTCACTAATGGTAAAACTCCCTCATATTAAAGGTGCTAGAAGATCAGGTAAGAAGAAAAAGGATTAGGATATACACCCCCAATAATGAAGAACCATAATTTATCCTAAAACATATCTAACACCAAAATTTGTATCGGAACAAGATACACATACAAGCTGATTTCAGATATATAGAAAAAGTAACCAAATTATCCTGCCTGTAGTCACTGTAACAAGTTAGGACACATCATAACGACATGCCCAACAAGACATAAGAAATGGATAATAAAAGGCAAAATAAATGATACAACCCATCAGGACCCAAAAGAATTTGGTTACCTAAAACTTGATGTTTTTTATTCAGGACATCTCTCGAGCATCAAATGGTATTTGGATAGCAGGTGCTCAAGACACATGTCTGGAAACCAGACGTTATTCTCCATCTCCAAGCTGGAGAAGGAACAATTACTTATGGAGATAATGGGAAAGGAACTGTGATAGGCAGTGGCTCTGTGAATAACAAAGGAAAAACAATCATAGAAGATGTGTTATTAGTCAAGGGATTGAAGCACAATCTCATTAGCATTAGCCAGCTGTGTGACAGAGGCCATCAGATCAAGTTTCAAGAGTCGAAGTGTAGCATACTGAAGGATGGAGCAGTCATCTTTAAAGCTAATAGAGAAAAGAATTTGTATGTGCTCTATCTTGAGAACTCAAGGTCAGAATGTTTGTCTGGAAGCAAGTAAAGACAAGTCTACAAATTATGGCACAGACCTTGGACATTGCAGCATAGATGGCATGAGAAAACTGCTGAAGAAGAATCTTGTGGAAGGTCTACCTAAGGTTAGTACAAAATTGGATGGTGTATGTAAACCTTGTGCTAAGGGAAATCACACCAAAGGCTCCTTCAAGTCAAAGACGGTGGTGACCACTTCAAAACCCTTAGAGCTCCTTCATATGGATCTATTTGGGCCAATGAGGACTACCAGTCTTGGAGGAAAGAATTTTGGATTTCTCATAGTTGATGACTACTCAAGATTCATATGGGTATCATTCCTAGAGCATAAAGATGACACCTTTGAACACTTCGTCAGCTTCAGTAAGAAAGTCCAGAAAGATCAAAAGTTCAGCATTGTGTCTATCCGATCAGATCATGGTGGTGAATTTCAAAATGAAAAGTTTGCTAGATTCTGTGATGATCAGGGAATTGAGCATAATTTCTCAGCACCAAGGACACCACAACAAAATGGTATTGCTGGGGAAGAACAGAACCCTATTGGATATGGCAAGAACTATGCTCTCAGAATATGATCTGCCAAGATACTTCTGGGCTGAAGCAGTCAACACAGCAAGCTACATTATCAACCGAGTAATGATCAGGCCAATCCTGAAGAAGACTGCATATGAACTTTCAAAGGGAAGAAGCCAAAGATCAGCCACTTCAGGACTTTGGATGTCCTTGCTTCATTCACAACAATGGAAAAAGGGACATTGGTAAGTTGGATGCCAAATCAGATGAAGGCATCTTTATGGGTACACCTCTAAACCCAAAGGCTATAGAGTATTTAACAAACGTACTTTATTGATTGAACAGTCTGTACAGTTTTTTTGATGAAACTAACCCTTCCTTGAGAAAGGAAGTAGATAGTGACAATGATGATGCAGATGAACTATCCAAGAAACTAAAAGATACATCAATTGAGGACAAGGATGATCCACCTCTGGAAGAATTGCAATAAGAAAAGTTACTCATGAAAACTTCCAAAGGAGTGGAGATACAAGAAAGATCACCCACTTGAGAATATTATTGGTGATCCATCCATAGGGGTAAGAACAAGAGGTAATGTTATTCCTTGTGATTACCTAGCTTTTGTTTCTCAATAGAGCCTAGGACAGTCAATGAAGCTCTTCCTAATGAATCTTGGATAGTAGCCATGCAAGATGAATTAAATAAAAGAGAAACCAAGTATGGTCACTTGTTCCAAGACCATCAGACCATCCAGTCATTGGCACCAAAGGGTGTTCAGAATAACTGGATGAAACTGGTGCAATCTTAAGAAACAAGGCCAGATTGGTAGCTCAAGGCTATTCTCAAGAGGAAGGCATAGATTTCGATGAAACCTATGCACCTGTAGCTAGACTTAAGGCCATTAGAAAATTACTTGCATATGCATCTGCTTTGAATTTGACACTATTTCAAATGGATGTTAAATCTGCATTTTTAAATGGTTTTATAAAAGAGGAAGTTTATGTGGAACAACCCCCGGGTTTTGATGACACAGAATTTCTAATCATGTTTTCAAACTTCACAAGGCATTATATGGTTTAAACAGGCACCTAGAGCCTGGTATGAAAGGCTTAGCTCTTTTCTTTTAAACCATAGTTTCAGTAGAGGTCAAGTAGATAATACTCTTTTTATAAAGTCAAAGGTCAAACACATTCTATTAGTCCCAAATTTATGTAGATGATATTATCTTTGGGTCTACTGATGATCCCTTTGCAAGTACTTTGAAAAGTTGATGCAGGGAGAATTTGAAATGAGCATGATGGGAGAACTTATTACTTCATTGGACTACAAATCAAACAAGGAAAGGAAGGAACTCACATCTGTCAAGCAAAGTACACAAAAGAACTCTTAAAGAAATTGGATTCGAAAATACCAAGCCACTGTCAACACCGATGAGCACATCAACAAGGATGGACAGTGACAAAGATGGTAAGAAAGTAGATCAAAAGATCTCAGAGGTATGATAGGTTCACTCCTTTATTTAACAGCTATAGACCTGATATTTTATTTAGTGTATGCATGTGTGCTAGATATCAGGCAGATCCTAAGGAATCACATTTAATTTCTGTGAAAGAATATTTAGATATTTAGCAAGATCTCATGACTTAGGTTTATGGTATCCAAAATATTGTGAAATTAACTTAGTAGTTACTCTGATACTGACTATGCTATGCAAATTAGATAGAAAAAGCACCAGTGGTGGTTGTCAATTTCTTGCGGATGTTTAATATCTTGGTCTTCAAGAAACAAAATTGTAGCACTATCTACTGCTGAAGCTGAGTACGTAGCTGCTGAAATTGTTGTACACACTCTTATGGACAAAGCAACAACTTGAAGATTTCGGATTGAACATCAATCCATCCCACTACTGTGTGACAACACTAGTGCCATTAATCTCACCAAGAATAAGTTCAGCACTCAAGGACCAAACATATTGAGTTAGATTCATTTATTCGTGATCATGTTGCAAATGGAAAATTGAAATATCCTTTATTGATACAAATGGCCAATTAGCACACATTTTCACAAAACCTTACCTGAAGAGAGATTCACATCTCTTAGAAGGGAATTAGGCATGTGCAATTTGTGATAAAATTTGCTTACAAATGGCACATTAATCTCAGAATTAAGTAATTTTTCCCTCCATGGCGTTAAGCAAAAGAAATTAAATTATCCTTTGTAACCGCTCTCTCATTAAAGTCGGTTTGAATAGTCAACTCTTTTGTCTTCTTCTGCCGCCTTTTGGCGCCTCACTTTCCACATCGCATTAATTTATTCATAAAATCAATAACAGAACGATTCGTATCTCATCATCTACCTTTTCCCCTTTCATCCTGTCGCATGAGCCGATGCCCTAACAACTCATATCTCAACCCTCTGCAAATTTGATCCTTCCTCCTCCTTCCCGCAAAAGTTTTTGAGGATTCCTCTCTTCCCCTTCTGTTTCACCCTCCAGAGACTTTCCCCCCTGAATCCATGGCCGCACCAATCATCACCGGCAGTTTGGGTGGCTATAGCGCCGAGTTTCTCACTCCTGAGCAGCAGGAGAGGTTTACCTTTGTGAAGACGAAGCTCTGTGGAAATAAAGAAGTCGATGTTGCTAATCTGAGGAAAAATGGAATGAGCAGCGTGGCAGACTTGATCAATCAGATGCAATGGATGGGAGTCACCACCTTTTCAGAGGTCAGTTATCCGGACCTGGTAAAAGCTTTCTTCGTGTGTATGAGAACAGAGGAAGATGGGTCTCTAGTTTCTTTAGTGAAGGGAACCATGATTAGAATAGACTCTGAGTTGCTGAAGATGCTGTTTGATGTGAAGACTTCCGGATTTAGTGGGGTTCACACGGTGGACGCCAAGTGAAAGGTTTGGGAATTGTAGGACCGGGCTTCAAGCTAAGGGATGGCAAGCTAGTATAAATCAACTAAAGCTTTCAACCGCCTCCTTCATTTTATTGTTTGTCAAATCTTAGTTCCAGAAGTGCAACATTTTCATCTTGCACAAAAGCCGACTCAGACATGATGTACTGGGCCATTCAAAATAAGGAGATAAATATGGCCGCAATGAGATGGAAAGAATGAATTTGCCAGAGATCAGATTTGGGACACCAAGAGCAAGTTAAAGTGTGTCCTGCCCTATGCCCACCTACTTACCAAGATCTTCAAACACTTCGGTGTTGATCTTTCTGGGGCAGTTGTAGAGAAAATGGGCCAAGCAATCAGGTCCAGGAACCTGAAGAAGAGTGCTTCTCTGTGGAAAATGGTGTCTGGTTCAAGGCTTCAGTTGCTGAAGGCGAAGCCATCATGACAACACCTCATCGTTCATCAGGAGATGGGATCAGCAGATATGATTCCAGAATTGCCAGTGAGTCAGTTTCAGCTCCAGCAGTTGGAGCAGCAGAATCATCAAGGCCCATCTTTAGCAGAAGTTCAGTCTGAAATTACAGTGGAAGAAGAAAGGATATCAGCACCAGCTTCAGAATTTTCAGAAGAATTAGCTGTAAATTTTGCAGAAAGGAGAATTGAGGATATTCTCCCAAGGACATTTTTCCAGTTGAGGCCCACTAACCCTCAACTGTCGTTGCATCTATTCTTTCAGACATTTATCGATTCGATCCTTTCACCTCTAGTGTCTAGAAACTAGTGGCAGAGTTGCAGGAGAGGTGTGGCATCAGGCCACATTGATGACCAATGGAAGATGTTCAAGTAGAGGTAGAGCACCCAGCTGCTCAGGTGACTCTGTGATGGAGATGCTCCCATTCAGGGGAGCAAGTATCAAATAAGAAAGATGCTCCTATTGAGGGGGAGCTATCAAAAGAAGGTTCAGCAGAACAACTCCAGTTGTTGATGGTCAGGAGGAAAGGCAATAGAGATTCTCAAAATTTGGATGATAGAGAAGGGGAGATTGCAAGCTCTTCGAGCTCAGATGATGATCAACCTCCTCCTTAAAAGAAGGCAAGAAGAAAGGAAAAGAAGTTGCCTCTGAAGTCCTCTCCTGGTTGATACACCTTTTGAGAGTAGGTCAAGCAGAAAGTTGCCATAAATTTGAAGCCAGTGATGAAAGGCTGAATGTGCAAGGTGAGCTATTATTCTCTCCAGTCAGATGTAAATTCTATATTTCTGAGCCAAGCTTCAGCAACAAAGAATTGGGACAAATCAGAAATCTGCTATGAAATGGTTTAATAAAAAATGAGTAGCATGAAAGGCATGCTCTCGGATATTATCAAGGCAGTTGGAGTTCAAGCTCCTCCTCCTCCAGAAGCTCAGGAGCTGAAAAATGTGTCTGGGGCCATCAGGCCAGCACCAGAGCACCAGAAGAGGTAGGGCCAACAGGGCCAGCTGATCAGGTTGAAGGCCTCCAGGGCCATCTGAGCAAGGATCAGGCCATCAGGGCCATTGGAGAGTGAGTCCGTGCAGATAGAGGCAGAAGAGTTCTTGGCACCCAAGCCCCCAGCTCCCTCTTCTCCCTCTCACACACCATTCCTCTAACTCCCCCCATCTCCTACAGCACCCCCTGCTCCTCAAACATTCAAGAAGCCTCAATCTAGACCAATTTCTTCTCCTACACCATTTCAGTCCACCCTCATCTCCTGCCTCCTCTACTTCCATTCCTTCTCCTTCTCCTATACATGAGGCCCCCTAGCATCTTCACTGGAGCATCCTCCTCCTCCTCCGCTGGTCCTCCCTTAGACCAGTTGATGACCTTCCTACTACTTCCCACTCTTTCTTCATCCTACTCCTCCACCCTCTTCATCACTATCATACCTGAAAGAGCCCCACTTAACTCTTCCTTTATGGACAAATAAAGGATGAGTTTGAGGAAGGGATCCTCAGGTCTGTGTTGAAGGTTGGGGAACATGTTCATAGGGCAGACCCTTCTAGTCCTGCTCCCAAGAAGAGAGCTTACTTCACTTCCTCCCTCTCCTCTGAACCCAAATACCCACCTTTGTGGTTTTCCTCTCACAGTGGACAACAACATCCCTCACTATACGAGAATATCTCTCAAAGGTTGTTTTTGCAACCATATTAACCTTCCCTTCTTGATCTCACAGATCATTTAAAACACCATTCTACTCTACACTTCTCTTTCGAAATCCGAAAAATCCAAATTTCTCTCTGCTCACTCCAAAACTGAAGAGCAGGGGGCAAAGGTCACAAGGATCCCTAAAGAAATTCATTCTTGCCAAATCTGCTAGATTCCCTCCAAGGGACCACTCCTGACCTTATCAGAGTGGTTCAGGATCTACCATAGGGAGCTTTGGGTCCCTATATTCAAAAGGAAATCAAAATGATAGGCACCTAATGCTATTCAACAACTACAATATTCATAGACTTCCAGAGGTTCAGCTCAGTCAGTTCAAAAGGGCCATTTCAGCTCTGACTCCAGATATCTCTCAAACTTCAGATGTTCAGGTAGATTTTGCTACCCTCCAAGTACCTGAAGAGATAGCCCTTCCTCAAAATCACTTTCTAGTTATGGAGTCCTCTGTAGGATCCATCATCTTTGAACGTTTTGCCAGAGTAATGGGCAAATTAAAGTACAGAAAGGCTGCCTGGTTGCTTTTCTAGATTCCCTTTAGGGAATATCACCAGGGGCATGTAAGTTCTAAAGTTCTAGCCCCTTTCTATCTGAATGTGAAAGTTGACATCTTCTAATGGTCCAAGTTCTACCCCCTGTCAGCTCAGCAACTATTTGAAATCAATGAAGTTCAGGCCAGAGAAGGCAAACCAGCCCATTTCCCAGCTACTTTCCTAGATATGAACTCCATTCATCTTGTTGATGACCCTTCAAGGTCTGGGAGGAATGATACAAAGTGTATGTGGCTATGCACAAAGCTTTCAGAGATAACCACAACCATTATCCTGTCACCATGACCAATTCCTCACCTGTGCCAGCTTTGGGACTCGTCGATTTCTCAAGATGAACATGGACAAGAATGCATATGCTGATCTTCTCTATCAGCACCTAGATCTTCATCTCAAAAGGATGGCTTCCACCATGGGACCATCCTACTCTGTATCCTTTGGAGTCTTCAAACTCTTTTTTGAAGAGCAGGAAGCACAGGCATGGGAAACCATCTCCCATTTTGCCTCTCTTCTTCGCTCTGCCTTGCCTTCTACTTACCAGTACCTCCACAAGTTAATGAAATGACCTTCTTTGTATACTCCTTCTCTTTCTCTCTTCTTTCTTTGTCGAAGATTGTCTTTTTGCTTCATGACAAAAGGGGGAGAAAACTTATGTCTGAACATCTATATGCATTTTTTTTCAGACATGCTTATTGTTCAGTTTTGTCACAACCAAAAAGGGAGATTGATGACCATCTGTCCCCATGTAATTTTAATTATTCATATAGATATATATATTGATATAACAAAACCAAACAAAGTTTATCGATTATATCTAATGAATATTCATAAGTCTTAAGTCAGGAAAAATACCAAGGTCAAACAAGCCAAAAAGGTATGCATTACTTCTCTGAAGCCTTAATCCTTTCAACATGATATTTCTCGAAGTCCATATCGACTTCTATTGAGGCCATAACGATTTCTTTATAAGCATATCGAGTTTAATAGAATTATCATAACGATTTCCTTTCTGGCTGAAAAGTCATGTTGTTTCAAACAAATCGATGTCGTAACGATTCTATAAGTGATCCCAACGATTTCCTTATAAGACTGAAAAGTCATGTTGTTTCAAACAAGTCGATGTCACAACGACTCTATAAGTTACCGTAACGATTTCTTTAGAGCCCATAACGACTTGCTCGTCACACGACTCTATAAGTTACCGTAACGATTTCTTTAGAGCTAGTAACGACTTGCCTGTCGCAAGACTCTATAAGTTGTCGCAATGATTTCTTTAGAGCCCGTAACGACTTGCTCGTCACAACGACTCTATAAGTTATCGTAACGATTTCTTTAGAAACTCGTAACGACTTGCCTGTCATAACAACTTTATAAGTTATCGCAACGATTTCTTTAGAAAGCGCAATGACTTGCTTGTTGTAACGATTTCATAAGTTACCGTAATGACTTCTTTAGAACTCGCAACGACTTGCTTATTGTAACGACATCATAAGTTACCATAACGATTTCTTTAGAGTTCATAACGACTTGATAAGTATTCATAACGATTTCTTTAGAATTCACAACGACTTGCTTTGTATAAAGATTTATTAAGTATTTCACATTGATTTCTTTAGAAACACAACGATTTGCTTTGTGCAACGATTCATTAAGTGTTCATGATATATCTTCTGTCACATAACGATTTGCTATGACTCATAACGATTTCATAAGTCATATAGCCATCGATTTCATATCTTGATATCTTATTCATCTTAAAAGCGTTGACTAGTCAAAGTCCACGTAGACATCTCTCTGACGCTTTTGCATTTATGAGATCTGAACGTATCTCTGCATGCATGCAGACCATATCGTGCCTACTCTGATTACGTCCTTTAGACTTAAGCTATTTTGCACTACTATTTTCATGTCTATTGCTACTGACGTTGACTGACATCAGAGACAGCTTAGTTGTCTGCTATTTGAGATTGACATTTGTGCAGACCTCTGAACTAGCTTCATGGTACAACGTTAAATAAAATAGAAGCCAACGGATATTTCTGAAGATCTCATCTCTTTGCGTGCTCAAGTGATCAAAAGACTGTTGACTGGAAGCTTCCAAGACTCCAGATGTCATTCAGTCTAACGACTACTCAAAAGAGAGGCAACAGACACTTCAACATCTACATTTCAAATTGAAGATATAAATTCAAGTCAGAAGAACAGAAGAAAGACAGAGATCGGGTATTCAAGCATTCAAATTCTTCTGAAGAAAGTCCAGAGCCAAGAACTTTATTCCACTTAGCTTTTGCTCTTTTGCTCTCCACTAGTTTGTGAAAATCTTGAGAGACCTGTATAGTTCTGAGAGTGTGTCTTGTTTAGATCTTTGCTCTCAGTTCTAGTTGCTTCAGATCCTTGCTTGTCAAAAGCTTTCCAGGTGTAGACACCCATTTCTGAGAGTGTGCCTTGAATTTCATTCATTTTCTTTGTGTTGTTCTCTTCGGTTGTGAAGGAAGACCTGATGGTATCCAGGTGTAGACCCCCATTTTTGACCCATAAGTCGAGCAAAATCACTTTTCGTATCATTGATGCCCCACGTTGGCTCATCATTGTCAAGCTGGCTTTCTCCGATCATGACATCATTTCCATTAGTTCATCACCCTGGAGGACCCTTCCTGGTCAAATCAATCTCTCTCACTATAGCTCTCTGAGTTAGGAGTCTGATGTTTCAATCCGAAGGCTGCGCATGGAGATTGGACGCATTGCATGGCCAAAACGTAGAAAAGTCCTGAAGGCGATAGGCCCTAGGTCGCGTTCCTGAAAACGACAGCCCCTATGTTGCGATCATAAATCCACATTTTAAATCTTTGAAAAAATTGCGAAATGACTTGAAGTCACCTTCCATATGAGGAGGGTGACGTATCGAGCCGTCGCATTCAGGAAGGCGACCAGAAGGCTGTCGCATTGAGGACCTTAAACATGAAAGCCTTTCCGAAGCCAACTTGGACATATGCCAAAGATGGTAATTGCCTCATTTGGACGTCCAAATCACATCCAAATCCTTTTAAATTTGGAGGAGACCTTCCTAACATGTCCCTTTCCAAGTTCCAATTGCCCATACCAAACCAAAGTCGGACTCCTTCCCATTATTCTTCTCAGACCCGAGTTGGGAATAATCACCCATAAGTACCTCGTCTCTACACCTTTTTTGGCAAGGCCAGATTCACTAGTTCGCTGAGCAAGAGAGCTTCATCTTCCACGAAGAGAGCTTCTCCTCCAGACGACTCAGAAGAGCCCCCCAGGGCGTTTTCCATCGGCTACACAACTCCTCTTCCTTTCTTCTCTTTATTTCATTCAATTCTTGCATGCATAGTCTTATTTTCTTCATAGATTAACATTAGATCACGGCACACACACCCAAACAACACCCACAGGGGTTAAAAGCCCCAATCTCGTAAGTTCCCTCCATTATAGTTCATGTTTTCAATCTTTTTCATTGAATAGATCTCATACACATGAATTCTAATGGGTGTTTATCTTGTTTAAATCACTTTGGTAGGTGTTTGAAGGTCAGAGCAACATGAGGCTCTTGCCCCTCGGCCGGCTGAGGAGCAGGAAGACAAAGAACCCAAGTCTCCATCCACTGAAGAGGAAGGCAACGACTGTTGTGTCGCAATCAAGAAGGCGACATTGCCTACGTCGCGTTCACGTGAAAGCATCGCGACGCCCATCCTGTCGCATTACCAGGTACGCCTCCTCTTTACCTTTTCCTTTCCAACGTAGTCAGCCCTCCACCTGAACATCAAGAGGCGACTGCATTGGTGGCGATCACGGTAAATTCCTAATCCCTACATATTCATATCTATCAAAAAAGGGGATACAAATCCCGTGATTACACCTTTTGGCGATCACGGTAGGACATCTAGTGCCCATCACGCTTGCTCTTTCTTTCCCTGCCGTTCTTACCTTCTAACAGGTGTGTGGTGTTCTTAGTTTTTCTTTCTTTTAGTTCTTTTCTTCTGAGTTTCTTAGTGCTCTGCGGTTCTGGGTGAGAAGGCGACAATATCAACGTCGCTATCAGAATAGCGACACACTACACGTCGCGATCAGGTTAGTACACAGCGTCTTCCTTGTCTGTTTCTATTCTGTGTGCTGTGAGGAAGGCGACGTCCCTGTCATCGCGATAAGGAAGGCGACAGCAGCAGCGTCGCCACCAGGCACGCGCCCGGCCCGTACACTTTCTTGCATCATTTAAAAATTGTTGGGTCTGCGAAGAAACGCGACGCTGTTACCGTCGCGATAAGAAAGGCGACGGTGGTTCTGTCGCAATCAGGTCAGTACCCTGGTCTTTTGAGTTTCCATGCAAATTTGGGTTCATTTGATACATACTCTGTCCACACTCCATCATACCATGCTTATTCCATGATTTTGAGAGTTTGACTAGTCTTGTGTGTTGTAGAATTGTTTGATTTCCGTGCATAATTAGGGCCTAGTTGTTCTCTGTCCACTGTGAGAAGGAACGCGATGGGCTGATTGTCGCGATCTTGGTCGCGACATCTATCTCGTCGCCTTCTGCCTCTGAGAGCATTTAGCCCTACTTCTTGTTGTGATAGTACTAGGTTAAAGTTTTGCATGCACTCTGGTGCACATAGGATTTGCATACATATTTCCATAATTGTAGTATAGGTTTCCTCCTCAGCGACGCCCGCTCTCTCGGCCACATACTCCTTGTGTCTGACTAGAGCACTCGCTTGAGGGCCTCCATAAGTCCCCACTGACCGTGGATTCCCACACGGCCGTCGGGCTAGTTGTACCCGTCACCACCTAGGATCGAGTCTAACTCATTTGGCATGATAGAGAGAATCCTAGTCATACCCGAAGTTGGAAGCCTCCTCCCATTTAGGAAACCCTTCCTTATTTGGAGAGAACTTGTTAAAATTCAAATCACTAAAATGCAAACTTGAATCAGTTAAAAGAAACCATCATCATTGCCAATTGCTTGCTTTGGGTGAGACGTTTCTTTTATTCCTTTTGTCTGCATAGGATTGTGTGTTTAGGAAACTAAGAGTCTATCTAGGTTAGGTCGTCTCTCTCAAGTCTGGAAAGGCTTCCCCCATCTTTCTGCGCTCACTTCCCAAATATGGAGTCATATCTGAACCCGGTCTACGATGAGAATCAGGACCCTGCTCTCTACACTTCTCAAGACTACGAGGACTCCCTTCCTCACGATCTCTTTAGGGAGTCGACCTGGCCTTGGGTCGATACTGTCCATGCCTCTGAGGGCCACCGTCACAATGATAGCGGCCCGTCCCAGAACACCCATCCTCCTCAGTCGGATGATCAAGCCACTCAGCTCTTGCGCTTAATTCCCCAACTTGATCAGTCCCAGATCCAGACCCTCATGAGGCCCTCAAGGGAAAGGCCGCTTCCTCACCCTCACCTAGAGCGGGCACGTCATGCCCCGCGGCAGCTACCTCCGGCCCCCATGTTATCATGGAAGAAGCCGACAACACCCCCATCCAGCCGCGGACCATCCAATTCACGCCATTTGAATCTGAGCATTACCTTCCCCATGAATCGAGGCCCCGGTCTCCACCATATCAGCCATGTTACTCCCCTCATCGTCCTGAGCCACGCGCCAGGCCTGCCTCTCATGCCTCGTCCATGTACGCCCAGCCCTCCACCGCACCGGACATGATGTCCGAGTGGGCGTCCATCAAGAAGGAGCTCCAAGAGCTCCGAAAGCAAGTTGACCCTAGGCAGCACGACGATGTGCACATGCCAAATTTCAATGGCCTATGGGTCCCCTCTCCATCCGAGCTGCCGAAGTACCGAAAATACAATGGCTCAGGCAATCCGTACATTCATATCAAGGACTTCATCTATGAGTCCGCTCCCTATCAGCATGACCGCCGCCTCATGGCATATCTCTTCCGCCGGTCACTGGACGGGCACGCCCTAGATTTGTTCTACTCCCTGCTACCCGAGGACACTGAGGACTTCACTGTCGTGAAGGCAAAATTCCTCGAACAATTCCAAGACAGGGTCGGGCCTGAATACTCTCTTATGGATCTCATGGCTGAGAAGATGAAGTCGGACGAGGATTTTACCTCGTACACTGATAGGTGGAGGCATATGGCCACCAGAGTTCCGGGGTACCTTCCAGAAGGGGAGAAGGTGAAGATCATCATCGCCAATGCCACGCCTGCCTATAGAAACATCCTGGCGATGAATGACATCACCACTATGCATCAGCTCTACAGTTGGGCCCGGTTCATCCAGACCCAGCTCAAAGACTCTCCCATCCACTCCATGTTCAAACCCCAGAAATCCCGGTTCCAAAGAAAGCCTCAGGGGCTAGTTACTAAGGGCGTCCAAGTGAACGAGCAAGTGAGCGCGTTCAACCCTGCCGGCCAGAGCCAAAATCGTCAACCTTACAATGCCAAGGGTCAAAACCCTACCCATCCGCCACAAGGGCAACCACCATGCCAATACAACCAAGTGCCACCTCCTGATGGCTCTCAGCAAAGGCGTCCCATGGGTCCTAGAAGAACTCACTACCCGCCATTGCCAGAGACACTCTCCGACATATTCTTAGCCTTGCTCTCCACAGACGCCATTAGGCTCCCTCCTCAGAGACCCTTAAACCCAGTGTGAATCAAACCCGGTACTGCGTCTTCCACCGGCAGCCTGGTCACACCATCGACCAGTGCTTTACATTCAAGGATCTGGTGTATGACTTGCATGAGCAGCACAAGATAGATTGGACAGCCCTCCGGCAAGTGATTGGAGATATTAGGAAAGGCAGAGGCAACAACAGCAGTAGAGGCAACAGCGCCAACCACCCCCTCAATAAAAACAACAGCAGCAACACCAACAGCATTGCAGGACCTCGGGATCGTCAACAACCCATTACCTAACCATCCACTAGCTCCAAACCCACCACCACAACACTTGCCCAAGTAAACCCCATCGTCCACCACCCTCCCCTTAGACGAATTGGACGTACGATGATGAACTTGACGTTCAGCAGATGATGGCCATTAACAATACCCTATCCAGTCCCCAACAATACAACCAGCCTACGGGTTCCCCAGTAAATCTCTCCTTTAGTTTCTATGGCCAACGCCATCATACTGCCCGTTGGTTTAGCACCCGTGCCAGTCGCCAGTCCACCCGTCATCTTACCCTTTGCTCCACTTGTTTCCGTACCTCTACCCCCTGTCATATCTACTCCCTCACCCATCATTCTACCCCCACCTGGGCTGGACCAACCCTTCGCCGCTACACTATCCTCCGCTAGACAACCACCTACCCATCTGACCACCCTGCGGAGCGGGAGAGTCTTTCGCCGCCCGTACCCGCCTATCTCCACTACCTCCACTTCCACAAACCCCCAGGAGGTCCTGCAACCGCCACAGCAACAACAAGCTCAGCAACAAATTCAAGATGAGGGGTTGATTGAGCCGCTGCGTGGAACCCACTATGACATCCTCAAGCACCTGGATCACGTGCCAGCTAAAATCTCCATTTTGGAGCTGATAAAGAAGTCCAAAGAGCACCAGGAAGCCTTGAGAAATTTCCTACAGAAGGTGGTAGTGAATGAAGACATGATGGCAGACAAGCTACCTAGTGCCCTAGCCATGGTGACTCGCGGGCCGGCAATCACATTTGCAGAAAGCGAACTAGCACCCCCGGAAGCCAGGAGGCTCCCCCTCTGCGTCACTCTGGTCATCAATCATGTGGCAGTGGGAGTGGCACTGGTCGACACGGGGGCATCCATAAACGTCTGCCTGCTGAGTACGTTGAGAGCCTGCGACCTATCGGAAGGGACGCTAAGGCCGACACCCACCACCATCGCCGCATATGACAACTCTAGAAGATCGTGTCATGGCATGGTGACTGTGCAAGCCGAACTGGGACCCCTCTCTGTCACAGTGGACTTCTATGTCCTCGATATCGATCCCATGTTGAAAGCTATTCTAGGGCACCTGTGGTTGGAAGCGCTCGGGGCTGTACCATCCACTGCACACCAGTGTCTGAAGTTCCCCTTCCAAGGACAGATCATCAAAGTCAAGAGTATAGCCACTACCCACTCAGTAGATGCCCTCCACGATACCCACCTACCAGCCGTGTGGCCAGCCAACAAACCCATAGTTTCGGTGCTAGATATCAACTACCCATGGAGCTACACGTTCCAGTCCAAGAGAGAGACCAATCTGGCACAGTCAATGCAGTCAAGAGAAAAGAGCCACTAAGCACGAAGGGGTGGCAAATCATGATGAAGCTAGGATATGAAGAAGGCAAGGGGCTAGGGGCAGAGCTACAGGGCATAGTCAAACCCATCCCTGACATTGTCACGAAAAGCCATGGGGCTTAGGGTACAGAGAGAAATCCAAACCATGGTCATCCAGCACATCCACTCTTAAGGCCGACCGAGAACCACTCACCTGGACACTCTGGTGTCACTTTATCAGGGGGCCTACCCAACTGGGATACAATACCGTGGTAGTCGAGACGAACTCTCATAGCACGAGGTGCATGGCCGGAACTTCTCTCGGCACATGGCCCCATTGCTGACCTATAGAGCCCTAGAAGCCCTCCGTCCACCAGGAGGAGAAAGACAGGGGACCCAGAAGCTGAGTGGTACAGATGGTTGACATAGAAGACATCACCATTGCCTTCAGCCGACTGTTCTGGGAGGAAGAAAGGACATGGCCGCCAGCTGCGGCAGAGCTGTTAGATCCACCCACCGCCATCACATCTAAAAGGCAGCTCATGAGCGATGCCTCAGACATAGGAGAGCCAGACATTCCCTATGAAGAGGGGAAAACCATAGATGAACTCTGGAGGGGCACCTGCTTAGCCATCCACCCATCCCTTCTGGATTCTCTTCTGCCCAGTCTGGTTCCGTCCTCTCCTCCCTTGCTTATTCAGCTAACCCCTCAGCTCCTGACGGCGGCACACAGCCTCCTCACACCTGACCTCCCACCTACAATCCTCACTGCCCTGCAGTCCAATCCAGGTGACCACGAGGTCGCCCTCTCCTGTTGCATGCTCTCCACCGATCTCCAAAAAAAAACGCCCATTTCCAATGCACGTTGAGGTCGAGGAGCCGGCATTCCTCCTTCACTCTCCTGATCAGGGGCACCCCTCGACTGGGGCTTCCCCTCCTGCTCCTTCACTAGGAGCCATCCTCTCGGGGACACCATGTCCTCCCCAGTCCTATAGAGTCGTCTAGTCTAGGAGAGTCTAGGGTAGGTGAGTCTAGCACTAAGATAGATAGGCCTCGGGTAGAGAGTCAGGTCGGCCCGCCATCCACCATTTCAAGCAGCGTCCTAGGAAGCAGCGGGGAAAAGCTTACCCCCGAGATATCTTCAAGAGCTAGATCGGTGGTGTCAAGAGCTACTATTGATAGAGGAGTTCACAAGAGAAGCGCTGGTGTTGGAAGAAGTTTTCGAGCAGGATGGGGTGTTCTTAGACAACGGATTCGGCGTCTACGAGATAATGAATGATGAGGACCCAGTCGATGAAGAGGATAGCGAAGCAGATGACGCTGCCAAAAGATATGCCAGTGGAGTAAGAAGATTTGATGAGCCCACAACGGCAGTGGATGAACCTATTAAGGAAGTCAACTTTGGAACAGAGGAAGATCCCAGGATTGTGATTATCTCAGCAAATCTCCCTCCTGATGAAGAAGAGGAACTGGTGCAAATCCTGAGGGAGTACAAGGACACATTCGCCTGGTCTTACGAGGACATGCCCGGTCTAGACCCCTCACTAGTGGAGCACCGACTGGTACTGAAGGAAGGGGCAAAGGCGATCAAGCAGAAACTCAGAAGGTTCCACCCACTCATGGCCCTGAAGATGAAGGACAAAGTAGATAAACTCCATAAGGCTAGATTCATCAGGGTAGTGCTCTATCCGAACTGGGTGGCCAATATAGTCCTTGTCATGAAGAAAGACGGCAAAGTCATAATCTGCATCGACTTCAGGGATTTGAATAAGGCATGTCCGAAAGACGACTTCCCGCTTCCTCACACTGATGTGCTGATCGAAAATACTGCTGGGTATGAGACCCTCTCATTCATGGATGGATATTCAGGATACAACCAGATCCATCTATCTCCTGAAGATCAAGAGAAAACATCCTTCACCATGCCTTGGGGAACGTACTGCTATGTGGTCATGCCCTTCGGGCTGAAGAATGCTGGGGCTACTTATCAGAGGGCGATGATGACCATCTTCCACGACATGATACACGTTTATGTAGAGGTATACGTGGATGACATCTTGGTGAAGTCGAGAACCAGGAAAGAACACCCCGAAATCCTAGCCAAGGTGTTGCAGAGGTCGAGAGAATATCAGCTGAGAATGAATCCGAAGAAATGCGTGTTCAGGGTATCATCAGGAAAGCTGCTAGGTTTCATCGTCAGCAAGCGGGGCATTGAGATCTATCCGAACAAGGCTAAGGCTATAGCAGAGATGCCTCCTCCAAAGAACATCTCACAGTTAAGAGGGCTAATCGGGCGTTTGCAATTCATCAGAAGATTTATCTCTCAGCATTCGCAAAGATGTCGCCCATTTTATGATATCTTGAAAGGAGGGGCAAAATTCGAATGGAATGACAAATGCCAAGCAGCCTTCGATGAGTTGAAAAGTTATCTCATGAATCCCCCAGTCCTACAGCCTACTGTACCCGGAAAGCCGCTAATCCTATATCTCTCAGTCATTGAGGACTCCCTAGGAGCTGTCCTGGCACAACATGACGAATCTGGGAAAGAAAGGGCAGCATATTACCTCTCTGGGCTCTTCAACACCGTCGAATCCAAGTTCACCACCGCGGACAAAACTTATGCCGCACTCGTGTGGGTGGTCCAAAAGCTCAAGCACTATTTCCTTGCCCACGAGGTCAAGCTGATCTCAAGGATGGATCCACTCCGCTATCTGCTTGAAAAACCCGTCCTCTCTGATCGGCTAGCATGCTGGCAGAGTTTCCTCTCTCAGTTTGACATATCCTTTGTGGTCCAAAAGGCTGTCAAGGGGTATGCCATCGCCGAGCATCTAGCCCATCTTCCACTCCCTCACAGTGACTCCCTCCGAGAGGAATTCCCTGATGAGGAACTCTCAGCCATAATCAAAGACCCCTTCTGGTCCCTTCATTTCGATGGTGCACTCAACTCTCAGGGACGGGGCATTGGAGCCATGCTGCTTACCCCGGAAGGTATTACCATCCCCTTTGCATATCAACTCACCTTCCCCACTACCAACAACATGTCGGAGTATGAGGCTCTCCTTGCTGGTCTCAAGCATGCTTATATGCTGGGGGCATCGCACCTCAAAATTATAGGAGACTCTCAGCTCGTCCTGCGTCAGGTGCTCTCAACTTACCGCACTCGTGACCCAAAGCTCAAGCCATATCAGGACCTGGTCACGCTGTTGGCAAGGCAGTTCCGCAAGCTCATCTACATCAACACTCCTTGTTCCCAAAACATCCTGGCCGACGCTCTGGCGTCGCTAGCCTCATCCCTATCCTACCCTCTGAGTCGCCAGACTGAGACAATCGTCGTCCAGCGTCTCGATGTTCCATCTACCCAGGACCCTTGGTTTAGCGACCTTAGGACAACCTTAGAAGAGAGGGCTAAGAAGAGAGGAGCGCAGCAAGTCATGTTAACTGAGCTCGAGGAAATCTTGAATGAAGAGGAACTGCCATGGTACTTTGAGATAGAGCAATATTGCAAGGATGGAACATATCCTGAAGGGGCAAGTCCAGAAGACCGCAGGGCCATCAGAAGAGCCGCCTTAAGGTACACAGTTGTCGGAGAAGTTCTGAATAGGCGAGCCCTTAATGGAGTCCTTCTAAGATGCCTTACCGATGACGAGGCTTGGAAAGTGGTGGAAGGGGCCCATGCTAGTGAATGCGGAGGACACATTAACAGTCAAATGCTAGCAAAGAAGATCATTAGGCAGGGCTATTACTGGCTGACCCTAGAGGAAGACTGTACCATCTATGTCCGTAGGTGTGTCAAGTGTCAACTCCATGCTGATAAGATCCATGCCCCTTCCTCCTCACTACACCCCACTCTCCACACCTTGGCCATTCTCCATGTGGCCTTTCGATATCGTTGGCCCTCTTGGCGACCTAATGCTCAAACCAAACAAATCATTTATCCTAACAGCGACTGAGTATTACACCAAGTGGGCAAAGTCGAAGCTTTCACAGAAATCAAAGCATCCACAGTATGCGCTTCATCATGAGGAACATCATTTCGCGGTTCGGAGTGCCAAGCAGCATCGTCACGGACAATGGGCCACAATTCATCGCGCAAGAGCTCCAGGACCTCTGTAAGAAATACAACATCACTGCATCATTCATCACCGTATTACCCACAAGGCAATGGCCAAGCTGAAGCAACTAACAAAACCCTTCTTAAAATCCTGAAAAGGACCTGTGAATCACATAAATTCGCCGACTGGCCAGAAAAGCTAATAGAGGCTCTATGGGCCTACTGTACCTCCGTCCGCACTCCCACGGGGCAAACCCCGTACACTCTCACTTACGGGATAGAGGCGGTAGTTCTATACGAGATCCTAATCCCTTCACTAAGAGTCCAATTAGACAAGGAACTTAATCTTGATGAATGTCGAGAGGCGTTTCTAGTCCAATTGGAACTCTTAGATGTGAGAAGGCTTATGGCAGCCGACCATGTGCTTTCATATCAGAGGCGAATCTCAAGGTCTTTCCAAAGAAGGTAATTGAGCGTAAATTTCAAGAGGGTGATATGGTCTTGAAACGCATTTTTATCAACCCGGAGGTCCTAGGTCCAAGCTGTAGCCTAATTGGGAGGGTCCTATGTTGTGGAGGGAAAGTCCTGACAAGGAAATGCTTACGCGCTTAATGTCATGCTGAGGGCGTCGAATTGTCGCATCCGTGGAACGGGTTATACCTCAAACGTTTCTATCCTTAGGGCCCATAGTTGTGAGGCCACAACACCTCTAATCAGGAGTAGCCCAAGTTTTGGAGTCAACAACCCACGCACAACGGCCATCTGCCGGGTCAACTCGCACACGTTAAGGTGCCAACACACAATCGCACACTCCAGGGCGAAATGCCCTTAGGTGAAATCGTCATCAGGTCTAAGTGGTGACCCGATTGTACAGAGTCAACTGGTAACTCAATCCCAACGGTAAAGATGAGTGACAATCATTGTGTCAGGGTGAACAGTCGCAGACCTAAATACCTATCCTAAAGAGCAGAAGACTCAGAACACAAACGTAAAACAAAGGGCAAGATTCCAAAGACACGGGAACGGACAAAGAGTGGCAATATACCCCCAGGGCAAATGGCACGAGTCTGGCACTGGCCCCGGGACGCATAATGAGTCCGGCGTAGGAAGCCAAGCCGCAGTACAAGTAAAAGGCCAACAAGAAAAGTCCCATCCACAAATAGACCCTACCACAACAGGGTATTCCAAGGAAGTATGTCGAATCCTCATCACATCCCATACACTACACAAGCTTTCCTAAAATGATCTTCCATTTCCCTATAAGACCAAATCACCTCTTGGGTAGGGCTTAATTAGTCGCGACCTTCAACTAAGGGTAGTCTTCCCGAGTCGTTGTCACCCCTTACGCACGTCCTAACATAGAAAGCCCTGTGGCGAGAACCAGAGGTGATCGAGATTCCTAACCAGCGGCTCGAATCGGTTTAAGTGTTGTGGCCCGAAGATGCGAGTACCTTCCGTCTCGCGTGTCTTATTTTAGGAAGGCTAACGCCAGCTTTAGGCGCTAACCAAAACTCAAAAAAAAATCAGATATCCAAAACTCCAAAAAATCAAATATTCTAAAACTCCAAAAAAATCAAATATTCCCAAAACTCCAAAAAACCAAATATTTCCCAAAACCCTAAAAATCAGATATTCCAAAAACCTTAAAACATTAAATGATGTTTTCAAAATTCCAAGCCGTTTGCATACATGCATTTCATTTGTTTATTCGCATCTTTCGCCTATTTAATAAGGCTTAGCCCCTTGACTAATTATCAAGGTCAGTCACTCGTCACATTTTAAGGCAAGGGGCTAAGCCTAAGAGCAGATCTGACTTGTTTCGTGGTTGTCTAAGTGTACAGGACGGAAAAGAAAGCGGCACTCATATCTCACTCGTCACTCTCACTCAGTCGCAAACCATAAAACATAAGAGGTTCCATTCCATTCATATCATGTGCACCATCATAACAAAAAAAAAAAAAAGGAGCAAAAGGTACAAGCCCTTAACCACTCTCCCCCGTACCCTCAGGCGGGCGGGGAGATGGAGGGGCCATGTCCCTCGGACCGGTTTCGCTCCCCTCTGGCGCTCTCTCACGCCGTCGTCGCTCCTCCTCCTCGTTCCTCTGCCGTCCGGAGGAACCCGTCAAATAGTGTCCAGCGGATCCGCTTGGGATACCGCTCCTGCTGGTCGCCGATCGGCTGTGTCTGACCAAGGCTAGGGCCCTCTCCAGACCCTTCATCTCGGATCGCAGCATGTCGCAGTGATGCCTCTCCTCCCCTAGCTGGTGCGGAGGTCCCCGGCCTCGGCGCGCAGTCACGCCGCCTCCTCCGCCTCCTGGCGCCAGTGCGCCACCTCCGCCGCCTCCTGACTCCACCGCGTCGCCTCCTCCGTTGCCTCACGCCACCTCACCACCTCCTCTGTCGTCGGGCGCAGGCGCAGCTCCGCCATCTCCGTCTCCAGCGCAGTCGTCCGCGCCAGAGAAACTCTCAGCTCCGCCTCCTGCAACACCGGATAGGCTATCAGTACACCAAGAGGGAGGAACGAGAGTCCAGGGGCATTAAGAAGTAACTTACCCACTCCTGCAACTGGGCGAGGGCGTCCTCTGCCCGAGCCACTGCCAAGGCCAGTTGGCCCTCCAGCACGAAGCGGCCGAGGTCCTCTCGAGAGGAAGAGGTACCTCCCACCATCTGCTGGGCCCTCTCTAGCTCCGCCCGCTGTGAAAGAAGCAAAAGGGTCAGCTAATCAAAACTAGAGATAGAAGGGTAAAGGGGCAAAGTACTCACCAGCTGGTCCACCACCGCCTGAAGGTCATCACGCTGCTGGATGGTGGAATGGAGGATACCCTCGAGCGAGGAGATCCGCCCCTCAGGGTCAAGCTGCAAACACAAGCCAAGTCAGTCACGCAATTAATTAAGAACTCAAAACAGACTGAGAGCAGTAGAAACTCACCGGTTGTTGGGTCCCCTTGTACACTTGGGCCCCGTACCTCCGAGCATAGGCCTGAAAGTAGTCCTCGTCGCTCGTGGCCTCGGAGGCCACCTCCCTGCCCCGCTGCTCCCAGTCGTCCAGCTGCTCCCAGACCCGGACCGTCCAGTCCGTGACTTACTGGATCCCTCGAAAGCTGTGACCTGGCCTCTCCCATGGCCTCTGTCAGGTCGGGAACTCCACCACCACCAGGTGGAGTCCCAGAGTCCGCGCCACTAGCCGGTGGTGGAGCGGGACCACATGTTGAAACAATGGAGCCAAATGTCCCTACCGAGTAGGGACGGTACCGCTCCACCCACGGCTGGGCGGCGTCGCTCTCACCCCAACATAGGGAGTCCACTGTACCTGCACACTACAAGCAAAGACCCGTCAGTCAACTGTTGATATAAGCAAAGCAAGGAAAAGGGCTAAGGTTAGAACTACTCACATGGCCGAATGGGATGGTGTCCAGAATGTCGTGGATCAGGGTCACCTGTTGCCGCAGGGACCACTCGTCGCGGCAAAATCGCCAGCGCTGCAGGAGAGGTACAGCGCCGCGTCGGCTCGCCACCCCACGACCCAGGGAGGGGAGGTGGTAGTATGCCCACACATGCAAGAGTAACATGAGTCAGTACCTCAGTTAATCCAGTTATTAAGCAGGAAAAGCAGCAAAGGGTGAAGGTAGAAACGTACCTGTAGCAGCGGGAAGAACCCCGCGACACCTGTCTCCTGCTGGAGGTGCCCAAGCTGTCAAAGAGGTGGGCCAGGAGGGCCGCACCCCTGCGTAGTTGCCCACCTGGACAGATCCTCCAGCAAGGGCAGGCATCGGCAGCCGACCGGGTCCCCTCTGGTCCCCAGGATCAACTCCCGATCACGAGGGTCAAGAACCGCCGCAAATCCCTGTCCGCTGCGTCTCCCTCCTCCTCCAACAGCACCGCTCTGGCATCCTCCGTCAACCGAGCCATGTACTCCGCCTGGCTCTCTCACGTCTGATGGCGTGCATTCGCCACCCCTAGGCTCGCCTGCAGCGCTGTCCGCTGCACCAGAGACGACCTCTCTCCTCACACCTCGAAGCCAAGCAACCTCTCCACCGGCTCTTGGTAACTAGTATAGTGGTCCCTGTTGCCCGCTAGCTAACTCAGAGGGGGGGGGGGGTGAATGGGTCTTTAAATAAAATTACTGATAAAAACCTGAACAAAACAAACTAAAGTGTTCTTGAAAGAGATTAGTAATGGTTAGTAAAAACAACAATCACACAATGAAGACAATCACACAACACACAGATTTATCCTGGTTCGGATCTCCTCTCCTTAGGAGTCCTACGTCCAGTCCCTGAGCAACCCTCAGGATTTCACTAACTAGGTACAGTCCCCCTATGGACAAAACAACCACCCAGCTTAGCTGGTCTTCCTTCACTCCTGAAGGGAAAAACACCACCCTGGAAACCACCAGGTCTTCCTTCACACACGAAGGGAAAAACACAAGAAAATCTTGAAAGAAATGACTAGCCCCTAGATCAAGCTTTTACAAAACTCAATCTGAAGTTACAAGCACTGAGAGACAAAGATCTACACAATGTGCACTCTCTCAGAACTAATCTATCTCTTCCTTAATTTTTCTTCTCACAGCACAAGGAGCTAAGAGCCAAGATCGAAAGGAATGAATTTCTAGCTCTAGAGATCTTGAAAGCTACAGAGTTCTGGTCTTTCTTGAATATCAATAATGCTTTCTTCTTTGGTGTGTATTTTGTCTTCCGAACTTCGTCTTGTATTTATATCTCCAATTTGAATGAGGACGAAGAGATGACCGTTGTCTCACAGCTTTGGTGTACGTTAGACTGAAGGATTTGTGGAAGCTTCCTGTCGACAGTCTTTTATTCTTTGGAGCACGCAAAGTGATGAGATCTTCTGAGTTGGCTTGTAGTTCTTTCTGTGTCCAATGTTGAAGATAGTACATCCTCAAGGTTCTGCAAGGTTGAGCTTTAATGGTAGACAGCTATACTATCTCTAAATGTCAATCAACGTCAGAGCAGATAGATACAAATAGTAGTAACAGTTTATCGTTCTAAAAGATGCATGCAGAGAATACACGAGAATGGAAGATATGTTCCGTATCCATGCAGAGATACGTTCAGTCTTTATTAAATGCATGCAGTCAAACAGACGTGATGCAACTTTGACTATTTAACGTATCTTAAATCAAGATAAACATTAATTAATAGAAACATGACTTATGCAATCGTTATGATAGTTTGATAGAATCATTGTGAACAAATTGCTATAGTCTCAGAAGAAGTCGTTATGATAACTTATGAAATCGTTATCACAACCAAGTCGTTATACCTCCTAAAAGAATCGTTACGCTTACTTATAGAAACGTTATGATAAACAAGTCGTTACAACTTCCTAAAGAATCGTTACGCTGACTTATAGAATCGTTATGACGAGCAAGTCGTTATAACTTTCTAAAGAAATCGTTACGATGACTTACAGAATCGTTATGACGAGCAAGTCGTTATAACTTTCTAAAGAAATCCTTACGATGACTTACAGAATCTTTATGACGAGCAAGTCGTTATAACTTTCTAAAGAAATCGTTACGATGACCTACATAATCGTTATGACGAGCAAGTCGTTATAACTTCTGAAGAAATCGTTACGATGACTTACAGAATCGTTATGACGAGCAGTCGTTATAACTTTCTAAAGAAATCGTTATGATGACTTACAGAATCGTTATGACGAGCAAGTCGTTATAACTTCTGAAGAAATCGTTACGATGACTTACTGAATCGTTATGACGAGCAAGTCGTTATAACTTCTGAAGGAGTCGTTACGATAACTTACAGAGTCGTTATAATGAGCAAGTCGTTATAACTTCTGAAGGAGTCGTTACGATAACTTACAGAGTCGTTATAACATCGACTTGTTTGACACAGCAAGGTTATTCAATCTTACAAGTAAATCTTGTACTTGTGAGGAAATCGTTACAGTTAATGAAGGAATCGTTATAGCTCGTCTGAAAACAATGTATGTAAGTACTTACCACAAATGCTTGACTTTCTTTGGGTATTTCATGTGCTTAAGGCTAATAAAACATAGTTAGAAAAACTTTTGACAGTGTTTTGTTTATCACCAAAATAAGCATGTAATTAATTTAAAAGTACATGGGGATGGACTGTTCATCAATCTCCCCCTTTTTGTGATGACAAAACTATGATTAACATTTAAGTAGTACTTAACAGTAAATAGGAATAAAAGTACTTCAAGCATGATTCAAGAATGTATCAGACAATGTAGGTAAACATTCTCCCCCTTTTTGTCATTAAGCAAAAAGTAATAGGAAAGAGACAAAGAGTAAGAGACAATGAGGAAAAGAGCACAACCCATTCATTAAGCTTGTGGAGGTACAAGCAAATAATAAGCAGGAGAGAGAAGGAGGCATAATGAGAAATAGCTTCCCAGGCTTGCTCTTCTTGACGCATAAAAAATTGCCTAAAGGCACCACTCTCAATGAAGAAGGTTGGTCCCATGGTTGAAGCCATCTTGGAGAGATAGATGCTGCGCTGCTTGGTAAGAAACTGGTCATAATCATCTGGATCCATGGAGGAGCGGATGATGAGAGTAGTACCAAAGTTTGCACAGGCAAGAAATTGATCCATGGTGACAGGATAGAAAATCTGTTTCTCCTTGAGTTCATGGCGTAGAGCTAGAAACACCTTGTACCTTTCAGCCCAAATTTTGTAGGGATCAAGGACCAGATGGATGGAGTTCATGTCCAAGAAAGTGGCAGGAGAGACAGGAGCTTTTCCTTCCCTGGCCTGAGCAGCATTCAGATGAGCTAGCTGTTGAGCTGACAGAGAGTAAAGCTTGGACCATTCGGAGGCATTCAGCCTTTCACATTCTGAGAGTAGAGGGGCAAGAACATCAGATTTGACAAACCCTCTATGATATTCCCGGAATAGAAATCTAGGAAAACCAACTTGGAGACCTTTCTGAATCTTGATTCTGCCCATGACTCTGGCAAATGCTCAAAGATGATTGAACCAATCGAAGACTCCATGATCAGGAATGAATCTGAGCAGGAGAATGTCTTCAGGTAAATGAAGAGTTGCAAAATCTACTCTTATTTCCTCAGACTGCTCAGAGTGGATAAGGACCTTGATGGCTCTCTTGAACTGGCTAAGCTGAACTTCAGGTAATCTGTTGAGATACCTGTAGTTGTTGAACATTTGGAATGCCTGATCAGCTTGATTAGCTTCTGAATGGCAGGGGCCCAGGTGTTCTGGTGGTGAAACTTGAACCACTCAGAAAGGGTTAAGGAGTGATCCCAGGGAGGAAACCTTGCTGCCTTAGCCTGAAGAAAGCGATTGTACAAATCTTTATGAGATCTAGCCCATTGCTCCTCAGTTTTGGAGTGGGCTGAGGAGAATTTTGGATTTTTCGGCTTTAGACAGAGAGTATAGGGAAGAATTACGTCTAGATGGTCAGAGGTTAAGAAAAGGAAGATTGTAAAGAGTGGCAAAAACAACCTTTTGTAGGTATTCTTTGTACAGTGAGGTATGCTTGTTGGTCACTGTAAGAGAAAACCACAAAGGTGGGTAAAGAGGAGTGTTGGAGGAAGAAAGTTTGCGTTTCTTTGAGATAGTACTGGAAGAGTCTGTCTTGGAAAGGTGGTCTCCTACCTTAGCACAGACCTAAGGATAACCTCTTCAAACTCATCCTTAATTTTATCAAGAAGGGAGAGTCGATTTGGGCATTCTTAGGAATAATAGTGATAAAGGAGGGAGGTGCAGGGGGTAGAGAAATGCATCAGAATTGAGAAATCCTACTTCTGGAGATGAAGATGTACCAGAAGAGGATGAGGCTCCAGCTGAGGATGCTGGAGGGGCCTCGAAATTTTGAGAAGAAGAAAGATGAGAAGTGAAGAAACAGGAGAGGATGAGGTAGGATGAGGAGGGAAAGGTGTGGGAGAAGAAATGGGCCTAGATCTAGGCCTTTTGAAGTGAGGTGGAGCAGGTGGAGCTGTGAAGTTAGTGGGTGGAGAAGGAGGAATGGGAGTGTTGGTAGAAGTGGGAGCAAAGGGTGGAGGATCTGAAACCACTTCTTCAGGCAAGGGAGGCAAAGGAACCAACACTGTCGGCCCTGGTGGCCCTGATTCCAACACAACTGGCCCTGATGGCCCTGACTCTTCAGCTGGTCCTGATGGCCCTGATGGTTCGGCCGCTGCTGCTGCCTCGGCTTCATCTGCTGGGGCTGCTGTTCCTTCTGATGATGATGCGGCTGCTGGTCCTTCTGCTGGGGCTGCTGCTGTTTGCCCGGAGGGCTCAGGTACACTTGTGTTAGGTTCCTGAGCTGCTGGAGGAGGAGGAGCTTGAGCTCCAACTGCCTGAAGTGTCAGATAACAAATTCTTCATGGTCCCCATTTCTTGATGGAACCATGTCATGGCAGTGCGAATCTGAACAAGTTCCTTGCGGGCTGAAGCTTGGCTCAGAAAATGGAATTCACATCAGACTGAAGTGTACAAAGCAGCTCACCCTGAATATCCAACCTCTCATCACAGGTTTTAAATTGATCACAATTTTTGCTTGACCTGTCTTTCAAATGGTGCGTCAGCTAAAGGGGTACTTCAGGAGCTATAACTTTCTCTTTGCCCTTTGTAGCTGGAGGAGGTAGATCATTATCCTCATCAGAACTTGATGAACTAGCTGTAAGGTCTCGGGTCTTTAATGGATCCTTATTGGGTCTGTAGAGGTCCTGTGTAGTTGACGGCTAGGGCTTGCCGTTGAGTCTGAGGTCTGAGTCAAGCGATGTGGACGTCTGAGCTTGAACTCAGCGACAAGCTATGTGGACGTTAATCTGTAGGCGGTTCAGTTGGCGGCCATTGATGTTGACGTCGACTAACCAGTCCTGTTGAAAGGGCAGCCCGAGAGCAGGGTTTCTTCTCTCTTTTCTCTCCTTCCTTCCTCCTTAGCCTTTCTTGATTCCTGTAGCTTCTGTTGGGTGATTTGAGCTCGTGGGAAGCTCCTGATCGTTGGGCGTCGCTAGTTCGGGCGGTAGAATTGCAAGGTTTTGGCGTAATTCGCGCGGAGTCTTCGGGGAGATCCGCGCGATTGGTGGCTTTTTGGGGATTCTTAAGGCGTTCTGAGGTAGGGACTTAACCCCTATACCTTCCCCAGCAAACCAGCATGTCCAATTAACTTAATTGATGTGCAAATCATGGTTAGGGTTTGGGTTATATCATGCCGAATTGAGGGTGGTTTGGATAATCTAGGTGTAGATTGTCTAATTATGTTATTCTGTAGTGTAGATTGGTGTGAGGAAGTGTTCCCTCCATCAGTCAGAGTTTGGTTTTGTGTTTCTGCCCATTGGGACTGATTCGGGTCAGTTCTGGGTATGGGGAGCTGAAGATATCAACGTCCACATCTGTTGACGTTGAGATCTTCAGGGTGAATTTAACGACAAGGTCGACTGCCGTTTAGTTATTGTTGGCGGATAGGGGTTGCCGTTTACCTTTTTTTGGCGGCAATCGATCAGGCCGTTTATATCCTGTCCCCCAGCAGACTTAAGTTGTGTGATTAGAGGCGATTGACATGTGATGTCCGCCTAATACACATATGGGCCAGGCTTAGAGTGTGACTCTGCCTGTGCATAGTAGTAGTTGTTTGTGGCACGAGGTTTACTACTGTACGAGGTTTCAACGTGAGTGTGTTCCGTCTGTCGTACGCGCGTTGCGTTACCGTGTACCCGTTTCTGTTGTGTTACCTAGGCGTGGGTGCGACTCCGTCTAGACGACTAGTGTGTGGTTGTCCTCCGCTAGTGAGCCGGGACATCGAGTGCGACTCTGTCCTGTGCGTACTCCTTTTGGTGGTTTTGAGCCGGTCTCCGTGGAGCCCCTTCTCTACCGCTAGGGTCAAGCGTAGGGGAAAAACCGATCGTGGACCAGACCGAGACGCGAGAGAGAGCGCTGTAGTGTGCACACATGGCTAGGGTTGAGAGCCTCTGTGGTGACGGGACTCCGAGCCACAGACCTAGCTGAGTCCTACTTGCGGTTTGTGTGAGTGTGTGTTACTGAGCCGTGTGGTTTACAGTTTTGTATGGTGCAACGTATACTTACTTTCTATTTTTACTTTCCGCACTTTAGACTGTTACCGGTGGGTTACTTTCCCTACTGGGTCTCTTCTTTAGACTCACTCCCTTCCCTTTCAGGCGGGTCTTCGTCGACTCCCGTTCCAGGCGAGTCTAGCCACTCCGGTGTTGGTGCTCCCTAGCTGCAGTGAGTTGTACCTTTTTGTTGTACTTCTGTACTCTGTACCTTGTCTCAGACTCTGAGGTTGTATATGATTTCATATAGTGGAATTTTACTGCTTTGCATGGTGTGTATCTTCTTACATATAGTCCTCCTCGACCTAAATTCCTACCCTTTCGAGCTTGTCTCGTGGTTAGCGGGTCAGATTCGGGTTACGGGGTTGTACTGGTAATGCGGATTCTGGGTCGTTACACTAGCTATCTCCCCTTCTCTGAGATCCAAATTTGCAGAATCTCTCTGTACTTCCTCCTGATCTCTGGTGGCTGGTGGTGCATCATCTAGTTTCTCTTGGGATTGCTCCCCCTCAAGTGGAGCATCTTCTGCAACTGCACCAGTCTCCCCCTGACAGGGAGCATCCATTTCCATAGAGTCATCCTGAGGATTTTGCTGCTCTTCTTCCACTGGCCTTCTTCAATAATGTGGCCTGATGCCACAGTCTCCTCTACAACAGGCAAGATGTCCTCTGGGAGAATATCCTCAATTCTCCTTTCAGCAAGAAGTACAACTGGCACTTCAGGAAATTCTGGATTTGCTGCTGCTGGCCTTTCTTCTTCTTCCCTTACTGCTGTTGCTGCCTCTGATTGATTTCTGGCCATAGATGGCCCTTCCTGCTCTGCTTCTACAAGGACTGGAACAGAACCTGATTCCAGTGGCAATTCGGGCATTGATAATTACTTAATTTTTAGCGTTAAATTTCGTACATATAGTTGATTTTAAACAACCATTGTCTATAAAAGATGTTCATTTTATTTTAATTGTCATTTCATCCATAAAAAATTTTGAGCATTTCAGTTAAGATTTTGGGTAGATCACATAGTTAGATCTTCATTTAATAAAGTCAAATACTTTTTAAATAGTTGACTAATAAAAATATTTTCTCATTTACATTGTATATAAATAAATCATTTTCTTAAGTCTTCTTTTGTAAATATTAGTTCATAGATAAATCAAATTTTAAATCTTAGTTAAATAAATAAAAAGCATTTACTTAAATACCATACCCCTTCATCACCATTGATCTATTACACCAATCTCTCATCCAACCTTGCCACATACCCCAACCCATTAAATAAATAAAAAAACTTTTAACACTCCTCTTTTAATCACATAATGCCACAACCCCCATACCCATTTAACCATTTTTTAACCATTTTTCTCATTTTATCCACAGAAGGAGAGAAGCTTCTTGAAGCAGCAGAGCTGCTGGGTGCGGGGTGGAGGCGGCTTGTGCTTGGCGGTGCTGTGTATGCTTGGCGGATGGGGTTTGCAGGCGATGGTGCGGCTGGCCAGGCGACGGGGCTATGGAGATGAGCATGGCGACAGGTGCTCTGGTGATGGCCAATCTGGAAGCAGGTGTGAGTGGCCAGGTCGGGCGGCTGTGTGTGATGGCCGATCCGGTGCGGAACTGAGGCCCGATCTGGATGTGTGCGCGAAGCAGGGTGGCTGGCAAGCAGGCCGGCGCTGGACCTGGGCTGTGCGGAGCAGAGGTCAGTGCTGGTGTCCAGATGGGTTTGGGCATGTGGTGCTGTGCGGCTGTGGATGTGTGTTGCGGGAAGAGGGCGCGGCGACCTGAAGCTGGTGGCCAGCTACGCTGGCGATCCTGGTGCTGGTGGTGTGCAGATGGTGCTGGCTGTGGGAAGCGCCCAGATCCGATGCTGAGGTGGCGGCGGCCTACTGAGCTGGAGGCAGAGCAGATGAGGCAGATGCTGGCGTGGCGATCCGGTGCAGAGCTGAGACGGCATCCATGAGCAGAAGAAGGTGTGCAGAGGGCCTCGAGGCCTATAAAAGGACCCCAGAGTCCACTCCTCCGGGGGTTCGGAGTTAAAATTTTTTTTAAGAATTTTTAGTTTGTTTCCAGTTCCTGTTCTTCCAGTTCTTAGGAGGGGGGTTGCTGGTTCGATGCTCAGAATTTTTTTCGTCTCTAGTTTTTCTGTATTTTCTGTTTTAGCAGAGCATGGAGTTGGGGTTCGAACTGGAGGATTTCATAGCTTTTTCTTTCTATTATTCCTGTGAGGATTGTGAGGGTTTCTTTATGTTCTTCTGCTGTTGAGGGTTAGGAGGTTCGATTTCTGGAGGAATTGTAGTTTCTTTCTGAGCTTTTCCTTTTATTAGAACAGGGGAAAGAGAGGGGTTAGCCAGGGATTTTGGGGAAATTTCTGCTTCCAATTTATTTCTGTATTCTCTCATTCCTGTTGGAGCAATTGAGCAAAGTTAGATCATGTGTAATTTCTCATTTCGTTTGGTGAAGATTGCTATTTCTTCTGTGTTGAACTCTTCCATGTCTTCAGTGGCGTTCATAGCATTTCTTGTATGTTTAGTTAATTGTGTGAAATTTTTTAGTTCATCTGATTGAGAGACTCCGAGGGCGATTGCAAATTTATTGGTTGCTTCTGTGATCCAGTAAGAGGCTCTGCTATGGTTTGTGTTCTTTCTTTTACTTTCTAGATTCGAGATTTGGAGAATTAAGCATATGTTTCCTTTGTCCAGCATTGTTGAGATCATTCGACTCCAGGGGAGGGCAATTGGAATTGTTTTGAGTTTTTTTCTTCTTTCTATTTCTTATGTTGGAGTTCTTCTTATGCATTTGGTTTGAACCGAAGAATTGGTGATTTTAATTGAGGTTTTTCTTTCAATTTTTTGTTGCTAATGTGGGAGAGATCGGGTGTTTTCTTTTTCTTCATTTCTCCATTGATCAGATCTTGGAGGGGGGGTGCTCGGGGTTGCAGAAATTTTCTGTTCTTCTGTATTGCAGTGAATCAATCCAGAGTTCTTGAGTTCGTCATTTCAAGTTTTAGTGAGAGCTGTGAGACTGGTGTGGAGAAATCGATCCAGTGGCGTTGTTTGTCTTTAATTTTCATTTCTCCTGTATTTAGAACAGATGGATCTAATGTGTTGCATTTTTTTAAATTCTGTTTTGTTTAGAATTCGGTCCATTGCATTTGTTGAATTCTTCTGTTCTTGCTCTAATGGTTGAGCATTGATAGATAATTCGACATTTTTAAGGGGATCAATCCGGATTTTTGGCATTACAGTTTAATGTCTTTTATCATTTCTTAATCTAGAGTTTATTACATCGTGTTTTCATTTTGTTATTCATCTTATAGTTTGTAGTGTTGTTAGATTGGTGTTGTTCATAGAAGAGACTCTATTACAATGTTATTTTGGTGGAAATGTGCCCATTAGAATGGTTTCAAGTCAAAGTAGTTTAATTCAAATTCTATTCTGCCTCTCCGTGGATATGACCTGTTCTCACCATTGTGCTAGTTCCTTTTTGTGATTTTAATTCTGTGAGACAGATTAGAGGAGGTGAGCTTGTTGCTATGTGCAAGGAACTCTAGACAACGGAATTGCACAATCAACAATGTCTCGCGTTTCATCTTGGCGCCGTTGCCGGGGAGGCTTTAGAGTTTGATTTAATTCTGCTTTCATTTGATTTCATTAGCTTGGGCCTTTCTATTGACTTGTTATTGGGCTTTCGTTTCAGACTTGCATACTTGGAGATTGGGCTTGGAGATTTGAAGCCCATTGGAGGAGAAGCTTGCTGAAATTTTTTTTAATTGCTTTTAATTCTGAATTTTAGATAGAAAGAGTGTGAGTGAACTTTGTAGTGAGGCTTTCATGTACTCTCTGTGCATGTACAGAGATTTCCTTCATGTTGGCATGTAATAATTGGCCTCTTTTGGTGGTTTGATTGGTTTGGCATTAGTCTATAGTACCACTTCATATTTTCTTAGTTAAATTTCATTTTATTCAGTTTAAAAACCAATAAAAATTAAAAATTTCTAAAATCTAAATTTTCCAAATCGCTCTTTCATGTTAGCCGTTTGTTTGTAAATAAAAATTTCCATCCTCTCAAGATTAGAAACACATGTTTTAGGACATTCATCATTTTAATTGTCATTTCATTTTTTTCTTTGCATTGAAGAGAGCGGGGGAAAGGTAAGACTTCCACCACTTGTTTCATGCATTAGTTTTAGCATTAGAAAACCCTTGTTTAAATTGATCTTTGCATTTCATAATTGTAAAGGGACTGTTTAAGGGCTTAACCCATTAGATAAAAAGATAAGGTGAGGGATTTCATCACCCTTTCCTTGCCCAAAATCACAAAAAATTCACATTCTTGCATTGTCCTAAGCTTTCAATAAAAATCAGACTTGGCCCTAGGGTTCATAATTAGATTTGTTCTTTCTTAATTCTAAAACTTCTCTTTAAGTCTGGTGTCTAGGATTAGAGGTTAAAAAGTTTACGCTTAAGCGAGCTAGAGGTTACTTAATTGGGTCCTTGCGAAAGCAAGGGGGCCTCCCTCTACTCCACCTCTTACCTGGCCGGTACAAGAAGAGTTAGAATTGGACTTAAGCAAGTATAAATCTGATTTTGAGAAAATAACATAAGTCCAAGGAACACTTAGTGTCTAGGTTAATTTGATTTGAAAGTGTTTGTTTGTTTGTGTTTGTTTAAAAATTCATCAAAAATCAATAAAAATCTTTTAAATTCAAAAATCAAAATAGAAGGCTTTTATCTGTGTATGCTTGGTAGACGTTCCCAGAATTTAGATTTGGCCCACCTATAGACGACTTGAAAGATTTTTCCATAGGATGGCCAACCAAAACCAGAACCAAGTTGCTAGAAACTTAGAGGAGGCTGCGCCCAGACAGATGAAGGAATATTTCATTCCTTCTGACTATCAACCTGCTACTTGCATTAGGCCGGAAATTCCGGCAAATCATTTTGAGATCAAACCTGAAACCATTCAGATGCTGCCATCTTTTTATGGCAATCCCAATGAAGACCCTTATAGGCATATAGATGAATTCTTAGAGATCTATTCCACTGTAAGGATCCAAAACTTTACTAAAAATGCCTTAAGGTTGACCTTATTTCCATTCTCTTTAAAAGACAAGCTAAACATTGGTTGGGAACCATAGGGAGAACTATCACAACATGGCCAGAAATGCAGCAGGAATTTTTAAAGAAATTTTACCCGATTGGCCGAACAAACACAATGAGAAGAGCAATCACTGGATTCTCCCAACACCCGGGAAATTAATGCATGATCATGGGAGAGATTGAAGGAGTTGCTTAGGAATGCCCCCACCATGGTTTGTCGAGGTGGCAAATAGTTCAAGCTTTTATGAAGGTCTGACAGAATCGAATAGGCAAATGGTTGATGCTTCGTGTGGAGGAGCATTCATGACTAAGAGTGAGGATGAGGCATATAATCTTTTTGAAACATTGAGTGAGAACTCTATCAATCATGCCTCACTCTACTCTTATGAGAGAGCGTTAGGACCTGTGAAGAAGGCAGGGATGTATGAAGTGAGAGGAAGAGGGGAACCAGACTCTAGGGTAGAAGATCTGATAGCTAGACTTGACCAAAGATTGGAGCAGAAGTGGAACAAATTTGATCAATTACTGTCTTTGACTGGGCAAGCCACACCCAATTTTTCTCAACAACCTGAAACTTGTGCTATGTGTGCTAGCCCGCTCATCCCCACAGTGCTTGTCCCACTACTGCCCAATTACCCCCTTTCATTCAGGAACAAGTCCAAGCTGCTCAAGGCTTCTACAAACCCTCATATGACCCATATTCCAACACATACAATCCGGTTTGGAGAACCATCCAAATTTTTCATGGAAAAATCAATCTGAACAAGTTTCCCAACCTGCCTTCAGCAATCCATGTACGGTCAATCCTATCCCAATCAAAATTCAGGATTTGGCCAATCTTCTAACTCCAAACCTCCACAATTCCAAGGAAGTCAAAATTCCAATCAATTTGCTCATACAAATTTCCAACAACCTTCATTGAATCAACCACCCCTCCTCAACCCAATTGGGATGATAAAATGAACCAACTCCAAAGCATGATGGCGACTCTATGTCAAACTGTGCAAGAACAACAAACTCAAAATCAAATTTCAACAAAATTTTGCAAGGTTAGAGTCCCAAATTGCTGATGTATGTCAAAGGAAGGAATCGGGACAATTGCCGAGTCAAACTATAGCAAACCCAAGGAACAACCCTCCCGATTCTACCAGAACCAGCAATACCATCAGGGTCAGGGGTACAGACCTCCACTTGTTAGACCAAATGTACCTCCACCACCAAACCAACAACAAGCTTTTGTCCAGAATATTCTAGCACCACAATTTCAAAATCAACCTATACAAGAGGACCATCCTCCTACCCAAGCTGGGGGCTCCCCAGTAGAAAATGTGAAAGCTGTGTTAACCTTAAGAAGTGGAAAAATCAGAACAAATCCTCACCCTCACATGTCAACATTGAATGAGGATAAAGAAAATGAAATTGAGATTGAGGAAGAGAGTGAAGAAAATATTGAAAAAGAAAAATCCAAGGGAAAAGAGAAAATGATTGAAGAACCTCTAGACAAAATCAAAGCCAATGAGGATCCAAGCTGCTACATTCCAAGAGTTCCTTTTCCTGAAGCATTAAAGTCAAAATCCAAAAACAAACAACTGGTAATGAAGAACTCTTGGAATTGTTTAAGCAAGTTCATGTCAACATTCCTCTTCTTGATGCAATCAAGCATGTGCCTACTTATGCCAAATTCTTAAAAGAAATGTGCACTCCAAAACGTGAAATGAGAAATAAAACTGAAACAATCATTTTCCAGAAACTGTGAGTGCCATTATCTTGAACAAACTCCCTAAAAAGCTCAAGGATCCAGGCACTCCACTAATTCCTTGCACCATCGGTGGAGTCACTTTTGAGAGCAGTCTTGTGGATCTGGGAGCCAGTGTCAATCTCCTACCTTATGCCATTTTTGAGAAATTCAAGTTAGGAGAATTGAAACCCACTTCTATTGTCCTTCAACTAGCCGATCGTTCTGTCACCACTCCTAAAGGCTTAGTTGAGACGTTATCATAAAAATCAATGAGTGTTACTTCCCTGCCGATTTCATCATTCTGGACATGAACACCCCTCAAGATTTACTCAGTCCACAGTCATCTTGGGTAGACCCTTTTTGGCCACAGCTAGAGCCAACATTAATTGTGCTACCGGGATGATGGATATATCATTTGGGGATGAGCGGGTTAGTATCAACATTTTTAAGGCATCTGGGCATCAGGATGAAGGAGAGCGTTGTCTAGTGGTAGACTCCTTGGAGAAATTGTGAGAAAGAAGCAGTAGACCAACCATGTGCTCTAGAGTTTAAGGAAGAGAATAATCCAAGCCAAAGCCAAAAATCTATAAAGCCAAGACAAAGCATTCCATGACAAACACATTCATAGAAAATTTTTTCAAGTGCATGATAAGGTCTGGCTATTTAATTCTAGGCTTCGTGGAATTTGAAGTCCCGATGGGATGGTCCTTACACTGTTGTCAAAGCTTGTGATAATGGTGCTGTCATTATTCTTGATCAAAAAATTGGATTCATTCACTGTTAATGGGCAAAGGTTAAAGCATTTCTTTGAAAGCCCATCTTCTGTAAAATTGATTCTACCAAGCTAGTTGAGCCAAATGGAGCCTAATTGTGTCTGGCTGAAGACGAAATAAACTTAGCGCTTCTTGGGAGGCAACCCAAGTGTACAATTTTCTTTATCAGGTATTTTCTGTCTTACTTTCTGTTCCTGTGAATAAGTGGGGGGAGAGGTAGAATAAGCATGCATTCATAGTCTCCACCCCATCCATGCTTCATTCATTTTCTTAGCTTGTACATAGAAAATAAAAATTTCACAATGTTTCATCTTTAAATAAATCTTTGAATAAAAATGCTTGTCATTTCACAGACATGTGTCTGATCTTTAACCATTAAATTTGTGGTTGTCACACTCCTTTGCAAACATCCATGTTAGATAGCATCTAGTAAATGATTACATGTACTTTTTGTCTACCTTATGTAAGGATTTATGGCAATAAGTTTTCATACACACACTACACAGCCACTTAGACTAGCTGAACCCGAATGTAGCAAATTTGTCAAGGCTAGTAGGAGAGAGGTGATTGGTTTTCTCCCCTCCCCTTAAGTGAATTGTGAAGAAGTGAAGGTATGTGATCAAGGAACCTGACTGTTCATCCTTCCGTAAGAGAAAAAGGAAAGAAAAATCAAAAGCAAAAGCAAAAGAAAAATATTCCATGAAAAATGCCCCGGATCTGAGTAAAGTTGGACTCGCTACTCTTGAAAAGTGATGGGTTGTGCAGCATTGTGGATGAAAAAGAAATAAAGAAATTCTGAGTGCACAAAGTGCAAATAAAGGGGCAAAGTCTCCAACTCAGAGAAATAATCCTCAAGGAAGATGAGCAGAATGGAACTGAGAGAAACAACCCGATCTGACTGAGCAAGGATCTTATTCCATAATTCTTTTCTTTTCCCTCGAATTAATCTAATCTCAATTACTAGCTGAGGCAGAGGAGCTTCAGAGGGCTGATGTGAACTCTTAGTGAGCTACCTTTTGTGCACAAATTTCTTGCCATAAGCCTTTACAATTAGGAAAGACATGTACCCACATTAATCTTTTACATGATGGTTGTTTAGCATGAGACATTGTATCGTCTAGTCCTACATTTGGAGTAATTTTCATTGCTAAGGGACTAGCAATGTTCAAGTAGGGGGGAGTGATAATTACTTAATTTTTAGCGTTAAATTTCGTACATATAGTTGATTTTAAACAACCATTGTCTATAAAAGATGTTCATTTTATTTTAATTGTCATTTCATCCATAATAAAATTTTGAGCATTTCAGTTAAGATTTTGGGTAGATCACAAGTTAGATCTTCATTTAATAAAGTCAATACTTTTTAAATAGTTTGACTAATAAAAATATTTTCTCATTACATTGTATATAAATAAATCATTTTCTTAAGTCTTCTTTTGTAAATATTAGTTCATAGATAAATCAAATTTTAAATCTTAGTTAAATAAATAAAAGCATTTACTTAAATACCATACCCCTTCATCACCATTGATCTATTACACCAATCTCTCATCCAACCTTGCCACATACCCCAACCCATTAAAATAAAAAAAACTTTTAACACTCCTCTTTTAATCACATAATGCCACAACCCCCATACCCATTTACCATTTTTTTAACCATTTTTCTCATTTTATCCACAGAAGGAGAAGCTTCTTGAAGCAGCAGAGCTGTTGGGTGCGGGTGGAGGCGGCTGTGCTTGGCAGTGCTGTGCATGCTTGGCGGATGGGGTTTGCAGGCGATGGTGCGGCTGGCCAGGCGACGGGGCTATGGAGATGAGCATGGCGGCAGGTGCTCTGGTGATGGCCAATCTGGAAGCAGGTGTGAGTGGCCAGGTCGGGCGGCTGTGTGTGATGGCCGATCCGGTGCGGAACTGAGGCCCGATCTGGATGTGTGCGTGAAGCAGGGTGGCTGGCAAGCAGGCCGGCGCTGGACCTGGGCTGTGCGGAGCAGAGGTCAGTGCTGGTGTCCAGATGGGTTTGGGCATGTGGTGCTGTGCGGCTGGCGGCGGCGGGCGCCTGCGCAAGGGAGCTGGAGGCGGTTGGCGCTGGGGAGCCCAGCTGAGCTGGCATGCGATGGAGCGGCTGTGGATGTGTGTTTGTGGGAAGAGGGCGCGGCGACCTGAAGCTGGTGGCCAGCTACGCTGGCGATCCTGGTGCTGGTGGTGTGCAGATGGTGCTGGCTGTGGGAAGCGCCCAGATCCGATGCTGAGGTGGCGGCGGCCTGCTGAGCTGGAGCAGAGCAGATGAGGCAGATGCTGGCGTGGCGATCCGGGTGCAGAGCTGAGACGGCATCCATGAAGCAGGAAGAAGGTGTGCAGAGGGCCTCGAGGCCTATAAAAGGACCCCAGAGTCCACTCCTCCGGGGGTTCGGAGTTAGAATTTTTTTTAAGAATTTTTAGTTTGTTTTCCAGTTCCTGTTCTTCCAGTTCTTAGGAGGGGGGTTGGCTGGTTCGATGCTCAGGATTTTTTTCGTCTCTAGTTTTTCTGTATTTTCTGTTTTAGCAGAGCATGGAGTTGGGGTTCGAACTGGAGGATTTCATAGCTTTTTCTTTCTATTCTTCCTGTGAGGATTGTGAGGGTTCTTTATGTTCTTCTGCTGTTGAGGTTAGGAGGTTCGATTTCTGGAGGATTGTAGTTTCCTTTCTGAGCTTTTCCTTTTATTAGAACAGGGGAAAGAGAGGGGTTAGCCAGTGGGATTTTGGGGAATTTCTGCTGCTTCCAATTTATTTCTGTATTCTCTCATTCCTGTTGGAGCAATTGAGCCAAGTTAGATCATGTGTAATTTCTCATTTCGTTTGGTGAAGATTGCTATTTCTTCTGTTTTGAACTCTTCCATGTCTTCAGTGGCGTTCATAGCATTTCTTGTATGTTTAGTTTAATGTGTGAAATTTTTTAGTTCATCTGATTGAGAGACTCCGGAGGGCGATTGCAAATTATTGGTTTGCTTCTGTGATCCAGTAAGAGGCTCTGCTATGGTTTGTGTTCTTTTTCTTTTACTTTCTAGATTCGAGATTTGGAGAATTAAGCATATGTTTCCTTTGTCCAGCAATTGTTGAGATCATTCGACTCCAGGGGAGGGCAATGGAATTGTTTTGAGTTTTTCTTCTTCTTTCTATTTCTTATGTTTGGAGTTCTTCTTATGCGTTTGGTTTGACCGAAGAATTGGTGATTTTAATTGAGGTTTTCTTTCAATTTTTTGTTGGCTAATGTGGGAGAGATCGGTGTTTTCTTTTTCTTCATTTCTCCATTGATCAGATCTTGGAGGGGGGTGCTCGGGGTTGCAGAAATTTTCTGTTCTTCTGTATTGCAGTGAATCAATTCCAGAGTTCTTGAGTTCATCATTTCAAGTTTTAGTGAGAGCTGTGAGACTGGTGTGGAGAAATCGATCCAGTGGCGTTGTTTGTCTTTAATTTTCATTTCTCCTATATTTAGAACAGATGGATCTAATGTGTTGCATTTTTTTAAATTCTGTTTTGTTTAGAATTCGGTCCATTGCTTTTTTGAATTCTTCTGTTCTTGCTCTAATGGTTGAGCATTGATAGATAATTCGACATTTGTAAGGGGATCAGATCCGGATTTTTGGCATTACAGTTTAATGTCTTTTTCATTTCTTAATCTAGAGTTTATTACATCGTGTTTTCATTTTGTTATTCATCTTATAGTTTGTAGTGTTGTTAGATTGGTGTTGTTTCATAGAAGAGACTCTATTACAATGTTATTTTGGTGGAAATGTGCCCATTAGAATGGTTTCAAGTCAAAGTAGTTTAATTCAATTCTATTCTGCCTCTCCGTGGATATGACCTGTTCTCACCATTGTGCTAGTTCCTTTTTGTGATTTTAATTCTGTGAGACAGATTAGAGGAGGTGAGCTTGTTGCTATGTGCCAGGAACTCTAGCACAACGGAATTGCACAATCAACAATGTCTCGCGTTTCAGGCATCACATCAGCTGCTTCCAGCTGAGATTGAGCAACTGAAGGCTCACCAATGAGTGCTTCAACCTTTCTGCAATTGAGGCCTTGGACCAGACCCCATTGACTACTGAAAGCCACTCTTCTTTAGATTTCTGGACCTGATAGCTTGGCCCATCTTCTCTACAACTGCCCCTGAGACATCTAACACCGAAGTGTCTGAAGATCCTGGTAAGTAAATGGGCATAGGGCAGGGACACATTCAACTTGCTTTTAGTGTCCCAAATCTGTTCCCTGGCATATTTCATTCTCTCTATCCTCATCACTGCTGGCCATATTGATTTCCTTATTTTTAATGGCCCAGAACATTAGGTCGGAGTCAGCCTTAGTGCAAGAGGAGAAGTTTGCACTACGGGGAACCAAATCTGACATACAATGAAGTGAAGGAGGCGATTGAAGGCACTTAATTGATTGATATCTAGCTTGCCATCCCTCATCTTGAACCCCGGCCCAGCAACCCAACCCTTTTCTTGGGTTTCTACTGAGTGAATCCCACTGAAACCGGATGTGCTTACTCCAAACAGCATCCTAAGCAGTTCCTGGTCGATTCTGATTAGGGTGCCCTTGACCGAAGAAACGAGGGCCCATCTTCTTCTGTTCTTAAGCACACAAAGAACGCCTTTACCAGTCCGGATAACTTACCTCTGAGCAAGTGGTAAGTCCTTTCATTTCATCTGGTTGATCTTCTCAACAATGCTGCTCATTCCATTCTTCTGCAGATCTTCAATATCTACTTCCTTGTGACCACAGAGCTTCGTCTTCACAAAGGTGAAACGCTCCTGCTATGCTGGGGTGAGGTATTCGGCGCTGTAGCCACCCACACTGCCGGCAATAGCTGGTGCGGCCATGGATTCAGGTGGGAGAAGGTTTGAAAGATTGAAGAGAAGGGTGACGAGAACCCTCAAACGATTTTGCGGGAAGGAGATGGAAGCTTCAAATTTGCAGAGGATAGAGGCAAGAGTCGCTAGGGCATCGGCTCATGCGTCGGGACGAAAGAGGGAAAAAGGTGAACGAGGAGGGGAATCGTTAACGCATCGATTTAAAGAAGATAAAGCTCCAAAAAGGTGAGGCGTCAGAAAACGACAAACGAGGTTGACCGCCTCGAAGACTATGACTTATCGGACGGAACGCTTAAACTGAGATTTTGAATTGATTTTGCCGTAAAAGGAGAGAGAGAAAACCTACTTAAATTCTGAGATTTTTTATACCAGCTTTAAATGAAGATCTTTTCACAAAATACACATGCCTAACTCCCTTCTAAGAGATGTAAATCTCTCTTCAGGTAAGGCCTTTGTGAAAATATCTGCTAACTGATTGTTTGTATCAATAAACGATATTTCAATATTGCCATTAGCTACATGATCACGAATAAATGGTATCTGACCTCAATGTGTTTGGTCCTGGAGTGCTGAATTGGATTTTTAGTGAGGTTGATAGCACTGATGTTGTCACATAGCAGTGGAATTGTCTTGATTTTGAGTCCAAATCCTCAAGCTGTTGCTTTATCCATAAGAGTTGTGTACAGCAACTTCCAGCAGCTACGTACTCGGCTTCAGCTGTAGATAGTGCTACTGAATTTTGTTTCCTTGAGGACCATGAGATTAAAACCCTGCAAGAAATTGACAGCAACCACTAGTGCTTTTTCTATCTACCTTGCATCCAGCATAGTCAGCATCAGAATATCCTACTAAATTTACATCATAGGAGTTTGGATACCATAGTCCTAGATCATGAGTCCTGGCTAAGTATCTAAAAATTCTTTTCACAGAAATTAATGTGACTCTCTAGGGCGGCTTGATATCTAGCACACATGCATACACTAAATAATATATCAGGTCTACTTGCGGTTAGATAAAGTAATGAACCTATCATACCTCGGTAGATCTTTTGATCTACCTTCTTACCATCCTTGTCACTGTCCATCCTAGTTGATGTACCCATTGGTGTTGACAGTGGCTTGGTGTTTTCAAATCCAAATTTCTTTAGCAGTTCTCTGGTGTACTTTGCTGACAGATGTGAGTTCCTTCCTTCCTTGTTTGATTTGAAGTCCAAGGAAGTAGTTAAGCTCTCCCATCATACTCATCTCAAATTCTCTCTGCATTAGCTTTTCAAAATACTTGCACAAGGATTCATCAGTAGATCCAAAGATGATGTCATCCACATAATTTGAACCAACAGTATATTTTGACTTTTGTTTTATAAAATAGTGCTATCTACTTGACTCTACTGAAACCATGTTTTAGGAGAAAAGAACTAAGTCTTTCATACCAGGCTCTAGGTGCTTGTTTTAAACCATATAAGGCTTATGCAATTTAAAAACATGATTCGGAAAGTCTGTATCATCAAAACCCGGCGGTTGTTCCACATAAACTTCTTCTTTAATAAAACCATTTAGAAAGGTAGATTTAACATCCATTTGAAATAACTTTAGATAATGCAAATGCATAAGCAAGTAAAATCTAATAGCCTCAAGTCTAGCCACTGGTGCATAGGTTTCATCAAAATCTATGTCTTCCTCTTGACAATAGCCTTGAGCCACCGTCTGGCCTTGTTTCTTAGAATTACACCAGATTCATCCAATTTGTTTCTGAACACCCATTTGGTGCCGATCACAGGATGGTCTGATGGTCTAGGAACAAGTGACCATACTTGGTTTCTCTTGAATGATTTAATTCATCTTGCATTGCTATTATCCAAGATTCATCAGTTAAGGCTTCATTGACTGCCTTAGGCTCTATTTGAGATACAAAAGCAAGGTAATCACAAGGAATCACGTTACCTCTTGTTCTTACCCCTACAGATGGATCACCAATGATGTTTTCAGGTGGATGATCTTTCTTGTATCTCCATTCCTTTGGAAGAGTTCATGAGAAATTTCTTCTTGTTGCAATTCTTCCAGAGGCGGATCATCCTTGTCTTCAAGTGATGTGTCTTTCAGTTTATTGGACAGTTCATCTGCATCATCATTATCACTTTCTACTTCCTTCCTCAAGGAAGGGTTAGTTTCATCAAAAATAATGTGTACAGACTGTTCAATCAATAAGGTACGTTTATTAAACACTCTATAGCCTTTGGGTTTAGAAGTGTATCCTATGAAGATGCCTTCATCTGATTTGGCATCCAATACCAATATCCCTTTTTCCGTTGTTGTGTATAAAGCAAGGACATCCAAAGGTTCTGAAATGGCTGATATTGGCTTCTTCCCTTTAAACAGCTCATATGCAGTCTTCTTCAGGATTGGCCTGATCATGACTCTGTTGACAATATAGCTGGCTGTGTTGACTGCTTCTGCTCAGAAATATCTTGGTAACTCATATTCACAAAGCATGGGTCTTGCCATATCCAAGAGAGTTCGGTTCTTCCGTTCAGCTATACCATTTTGCTGTGGTGTCCTTGGTGCTGAGAAATTGTGCTGAATTCCTTGATCATCACAGAATCTAGCAAACTTTTCATTTTGGAACTCACCACCATGATCAGATCGAATGGATACTATACTGAACTTCTGATCTTCTGGACTTTCCTGCTGAAACAGACAAAATTATCAAAAGTATCATCTTATGTTCTAAGAAAGATACCCATGTGAATCTTGAATAGTCATCTACTATAACAAATCTGAAATTCTTTCCTCCAAGACTGGTAGTTCTCATTGGCCCAATAGATCCATATGTAGGAGCTCTAAGGGTTTTGAGGTGGTCACCGTCGTCTTTGACTTGAACGAACTCTTTGTGTGCTTTCCCTTAGCACAAGGTCTGCAAACACTTTCTAATTTCATGATTTTCGGTAGACCTTCCACAAGATTCCTCTTTCTGAGCTTGCTCAAGCCATCCAAGCTGCAGTGGCCTAGCCTTCTGTGCCACAGATCAGTTGATTGTCTTTGCTGGCTACCAACATACATTTTGCTCTTTGAGTTCTTCAAGGTAGAGCACGTACAGATTCTTCTCTCTATTTGCTTCAAAGATGACTGCTCCATCCTTTAGTATGCTGCATTTTGACTCTTGAAATTTGATTTGATGTCCTCTATCACACAGCTGACTTATACTGATGAGGTTGTGCTTCAATCCTTTGACTAACAACACATCTTCTATGACTGTTTTTCCTTTGCTGTTACTGATCCACTGCCTACTACAGTTCCTTTTCCATTATCTCCATAAGTGACTGTTCCTTCTTCATCTTGGAGATGGGAGAAAAGCTTCAGGTTTCCTGTCATGTGCCTTGAGCACCCACTATCCAAATACCATTTGGATGCTCGAAGGTTAACCTGAAATAAAGACATCAAGATTTAGGTACCCAAGTTCTTTTGGGTCCTGATGGGTCAGTATCATTATTGTTACTTTTATTATCCACTTCTTATGTCTTGTTGGACAGGTGGATTTTAAATGTCCTAGCTTATTACAGTGACTACAACATGAAGTTATTGTTACTCTTTCTATTACTTAAAATTAGCTTTATATGCCACATCTTGTTCTGGAGTGAATTTAGGAGTTGGATATTTTTCAGGATAGACTATTTCTTCTTCATTACTGGAGGTATGTATCCTATACCTCGTTTGTTCTTACCAGATCTTCTAGCACCTTTAGTAATAATGAGTTCTTCCATTTGTAAACTTTTCTAAGGTGCTTGCTAGTGTATTGTTTTCTTCATTTAATTCTTTTACATTTTCTTAAATCATCTGAGCTTTCCTGTTTTCTAGTTTATGATTTGTTTGTTCTTGTTTTAAGTTTTCACATAATAGTTCATTTCTTCTCTTAAGCTTCATTATTTGTTTTTCTAGTTCTTCATTTCAGATTTAAATCTGAGTTGGTATTTTCGAGACAGTGATATTTTTCTTGCTAACCTTAAGTAGTTTAGACACTTCTTATACTTATCGTAAAGTTCATTAAAGGCACTTTCCAAATTATCGGAATCTGAATCATTACAGGAATCAAAAGAGGAATCAAGTTACCTTATCCCCGGTATTTGCCATAAAAGCCAGGTTGGCTTCTTCTTCTCACTTCTGCTTGACTGTCACTCTGAGTCGCTGATGTTTTCCCATGCAGCTGCCATGGCTTCTTTTGTCTTTTGAACTCTTGGAGCTGTCCTTCTTCTTGTGATATTTTCTTAGCATTGGACAGTTGCCTTGATATGTCCAGGTTTGCATTCATAGCAAAGTGGCTCATTCCTCTTCTGATCTTTTCCGTCTGGTCTCTTGAGATCTTTGTTTTTCTTGAAGTACTCCTACCAGACTGGAACTTCTTCTCTTGGCCAAGATTCTCTGCAATCTTTTTGACAGCATAGCTTCTTCATCATCACTATCTTTGCTATCTTCTTCTGTTATCCAAGGATTCTTCAGATGAGTCCCCATTAGCTTTAAGCGCATTGGACTGCTTCTTTCTACTGGAGGATTCTCCTAATCTTTCCATGTTTATTTCATAGGCCATGAGAGACCCGATGAGCTTTTCTACTGACATTTTTAAGGTCATTAGCTTTTCGATAGCTGTGACTTGGCGTCCATGAAGGGGGCAAGGATGGAGAATCTTCCTTACCAATCTGCAACCTCATATGACTTTCCTAGACTGGCTAGACCATTTGATGTCAGTAAATCGACTAACATTTGGGTAATCAGACTCATTTGAATTTTTGCCTTCCATACTGAGTGACAAGAATGTCGATTCTTGTCTCTTTACTTTGTCTGTACCTTCATACGTAATCCTTAGCTTTTCCCACATTTCCATGGAGGATTTGCATGCTGAGACTCTGTTGAACTCCTTCTTGCTTAGAGCACAACATAGAATGCTCTTGGCTTTACAGTTCAAGGAGATTTCTTTCTATCTTCATCTGTCCATTGTGCTTTCTCATTTGTGACGACCAGATCACCTTCTTCCACTATCGACCAGATTTGATAGTCGTGGCCTTGTAGAAAGTATTCCATCCTGGTCTCCAATACGTATAATCTTCACGCGTCGAACAAAGGAGGTCTATTGACAGACTGACCTTCGAAGTGACCTTGGGCTGCCATGGATCTTTACTCTTAAGCGTTGGATCTTGTTCTTTGTCGAAGAGACTCGCTCTGATACCACTTGTTGCCCGGTAGGCTAACCCAGAGGGGGGGGGGGGGTGAATGGGTCTTTAAATAAAATTTATCTGATAAAAACCTGAACTCAAACAAACATAAAGAGTTCTTGAAAGAGATTAGTAATGGTTAGTAAAAACAACAATCACACAATGAAGACAATCACAAAACACACAAATTTATCCTGGTTCGGATTCCTCTCCTTAGGAGTCCTACGTCCAGTCCCTGAGCAACCCTCAGGATTTCACTAACTAGGTACAGTCCCCCTATGGACAAAAAAAAACCACCCAGCTCAGCTGGTCTTCCTTCACTCCTGAAGGAAAAACACCACCCTGGAAACCACCAGGTCTTCCTTCACACACGAAGGAAAAAACACAAGAAAATCTTGAAAGAAATGACTAGCCCCTAGATCAACCTTTTACAAAACTCAATCTGAAGTTACAAGCACTGAGAGACAAAGATCTACACAATGTGCACTCTCTCAGAACTAATCTAGCTCTTCCTTAATTTTTCTTCTCACAGCACAAGGAGCTAAGAGCCAAGATCGAAAGGAATGAATTTCTGGCTCTAGAGATCTTGAAAGCTACAGAGTTCTGGTCTTTCTTGAATATCAATAATGCTTTCTTCTTTGGTGTGTATTTTGTCTTCCGAACTTCGTCTTGTATTTATATCTCCAATTTGAATGAGGACGAAGAGATGACCGTTGTCTCACAGCTTTGGTGTACGTTAGACTGAAGGATTTGTGGAAGCTTCCTGTGACAGTCTTTTGTTCTTTGGAGCACGCAAAGTGATGAGATCTTCTGAGTTGGCTTGTAGTTCTTTCTGTGTCCAATGTTGTAAGATAGTACATCCTCAAGGTTCTGCAAGGTTGAGCTTTATGGTAGACAGCTATACTATCTCCAGATGTCAATCAACGTCAGAGCAGATAGATACAAATATAGTAGTACCAGTTTATCGTTCTAAAAGATGCATGTAGAGAATACACGAGAATGGAAGATATGTTCCGTATCCATGCAGAGATACGTTCAGTCTTTATTAAATGCATGGCAGTCAAACAGACGTGATGCAACTTTGACTATTCAATGTATCTTAAATCAAGATAAACAATTAATTAATAGAAACATGACTTATGCAATCGTTATGATAGTCTGATAGAATCGTTGTGAACAAATTGCTATTGTCTCAGAAGAATTCGTTATGATAACTTATGAAATCGTTATCACAACCAAGTCGTTATAACTCCTAAAAGAATCGTTACGCTTACTTATAGAAACGTTATGATAAACAAGTCGTTACAACTTCCTAAAGGAATCGTTACGCTGACTTACAGAATCGTTATGACGAGCAAGTCGTTATAACTTTCTAAAGAAATCGTTACGATGACTTACAGAATCGTTATGACGAGCAAGTCGTTAAACTTTTTAAAGAAATCGTTACGATGACTTACAGAATCGTTATGACGAGCAAGTCGTTATAACTTTCTAAAGAAATCGTTACGATGACCTACAGAATCGTTATGACGAGCAAGTCGTTATAACTTCTGAAGAAATCATTACGATGACTTACAGAATCGTTATGACGAGCAAGTCGTTATAACTTCTAAAGAAATCGTTACGATGACTTACAGAATTGTTATGACGAGCAAGTCGTTATAACTTCTGAAGAAATCGTTACGATGACTTACAGAATCGTTATGACGAGCAAGTCGTTATAACTTCTGAAGAAATCGTTACGATGACTTACTGAATCGTTATGACGAGCAAGTCGTTATAACTTCTGAAGGAGTCGTTACGATAACTTACAGAGTCGTTATATGAGCAAGTCGTTATAACTTCTGAAGGAGTCATTACGATAACTTACAGAGTCGTTATAACATCGACTTGTTTGACACAGCAAGGTTATTCAATCTTACAAGTAAATCGTTGTACTTGTGAGGAAATCGTTACAGTTAATGAAGGAATCGTTATAGCTCTTCTAAAAACAATGTATGTAAGTACTTACCACAAATACTTGACTTTCTTTGGGTATTTCCTGTGCTTAAGGCTAAATAAAACATAGTTAGAAAAACTTTTGACACTGTTTTGTTTATCACCAAAATAAGCATGTAATTAATTTAAAAGTACATGGGGATGAACTGTTCATCAGTCCCGGTCACTGCCTGGCCGCCCACGCGCAGGCCGGTGATCCGTACCACGTCCTCTAACATGGGGATCATGTGTCCCCACGGAAAGAGGAAAGCGTGGCACTCTGGGTCCCACCTCTCCTTCAGTGCCTGGATGAGTGCTACGTCCAGCATCAGCTCCTCCAATCGTAGGAAGGGTCCGAATTCCATCCCCTCTATGCAGCGCCTCTAGAAGTCCGGCAAGCCGTCGTAGATCACCCTGACGATGGCCCATCCTAGCCGCGACCTCAGCTAACTCTGCATAATAAGCATCAAAAAGATCAGAAACCGGTAAGAAACACCCAAAATCACTCTCTGTCCTGATAAGGCGACAAGGGGTCCGTCGCCTTCTAAAAGGCGACAACCACCCTGTCGCATTCATATTTAGGTCGCGACGGTCATCCCGTCGCCTTTTAAGAGGCGACAGGGTGGGCGTCGCCTTCCCACTGGTAAGGCGACAGGCCCCCTGTCGCATTACCAGCGTCGCCCGAAACGAGTCTTTCCCGTTCCCGGCCGTTTCCCATTGGGCGAATCGCCCTACAAATGAGTGCTCCGCACTCCCCACTCCACGCATACAAGGGTTAGGGTTCGAAATCTTACCTTTTTGGGCCCGACGGGCTCGTCATCGACCCCCGCCGCCGGCACGGTCTCCTCCTCCATAGGCACGACCGGAGGGACTTCCGGGGCTGCCGTCGACGGTCCCTCGCCCGGTTGTCGCCGCCGGATGGTCTTCTTGCGACGCCGACCGCCACCGTCGCCGCCTTGGCCCTCTCGGTGCTCACCCTCCATCGCCGGGTATCGAAGGAAGGAGAAAGGGGAGAGAGGAAGAGAAAGAGAGGAAAGGGGGTCGCCGCCGACGATCACCGGAGGAAGGGTTTGTCGGAGAAGATGAAGAGGAAGGGAAAGAGAAATCGCCGGAGTCACCGGAGGAAGAGGGAAGAAGGAAAGAGGAAGGTTTGAAAGGGGGAAGAAGAGAAGGGCGCTCGGCCTGAAATTCAAATTACCTCGGGACCTGTGAACGCGACATTGACCCCGTCGCCTTCTGGTTAGGTAGCGACAATGCCTATGTCGCCTTCACATTGATGGTCATGACCGTTGACCCGTCGCCTTCTGGGTAGCGACATACCCTACATCGCCTTCTCAGGCCAGTGCACTAAGCCCCTAAAAGAAATCAATTTTCATTACGATAATTCAATGCTCACATCAAATAAAAGTCATCAAAAGCAAAAATCAACATGTCTCTCACTCCCATTACATCAAGCCCACCAAGTCTCTCATAAAAGCTCAAAACAATACAATCAATTCTCTCTCTAGCTCACGGTCCCCTCAGTGGCCGAATCTTCTCGTGCTCTAGGAGGTATGCCTGGTACGTCTCCCAGTCCTCATCAACCCCCGGTGGAAGTGCATGGGTAGCGCACACCCGCCACAAAGCCGACGCGCTCGGCACAGCTTGCTCGTCCTCCGGGTTCCCCAAGCGCCGCTTCTTCACTGGTGGCAAGTGTGATGGCGGAAGCACCCGAGTCCTCGGCTTCTCGATCTGCAGGTAACACCACTGCGGGTTGTAGAGTACGGTCGCCATGTTACCCACAAGTTGCAAATCCAGTCCGCGTCCAAGTGGTAGCCGGATCTCCGCTCCGCGAAGTGCCGCTACGCCCAAAGCGAAGTGCTCCACCAGTAGGGTACTGAAGTAGAGGCTCCATGCATTCCTCGTCTTTTTATCCGCCGTCCTGCATAAAACCTTGTCGGAGAATTTGGCCGCCCCGCCAATAAAGTTCAATGGATGGCACCCGAAGATCCGACTGTCGGTGGTAGGATTGTCAATAGGCTTAAATTTTATCCTCACACCTAACCAACACTCTAGAAGGATCATGGAGCCATAAAGGAAGCCCCCCGTGGAAGCCGAGGTAAGACCCGAGTAATGATACGCCAAGACGGCGTGAGAGAGTGAAAGTCCCCGCCATACCCCACTTATGGCACTCAAGCTAGCATAGTCTACGAGGTGATCCCCGGACGGGAAAAGCACCACCACACACAAGCATATGGCCACGGCGTTGGCTATCTCACGGTGGTCTACGCTCTTGTCCTTACACTTGGATATGACCCACTTAGACAAAGGCACTAGATGGATGAATTGTGGGCTAATCATGGTGTGTACGTCCCCGGGGTCGGTCATGAACTCCCCTAAAATAAGTTTTGGGTTAATGGGCTCAACAGTGTAACTTGTGCTTTGCTCGTCCACGGCTTGGTTTTAGGAAGAGCTAGGAAGGCCTCGACCTCCTCTAGAAGGACGGTCGCCTCAAATTGGGAAAGATGAAGGTATGGTTTGTGGGTGCCATAATTCTATGAGGGCCGTGATGTTATGCCAATCAAACGAGATCTTATGGTAGTTATGGGCCGCTATCAAAACCCCGCCAAACCCCACTCTCTTAAGAATCGAATGACGAACATGGGTAAGGCTTTCATCATAGGGGTGATCCATGTGAGCTTAGAGTAGAGTTGGGAGCCGGGAAAGAGATAGAAGAGAAGAGAGAAAAAATAGAGAAGGGAGGAAGAAGAAGAACAAAATTACTAAGGAAATTCGGAGCAGAAATTCATGAAAATTCAAAACACCAATCTACTTACCACCCTCACTTCCTCGCTCTGGCTCAAGTTATTGTGGACGTTCGTGATCCTCACAAGAGCTTCATAAGCCGTCTGAGCACGCTTCAGACCTTCATAAGCCATCTCCCCATCCATGGAAGCAAGAGGAGCTCTCTTCATGGCCATGAGAGCTTGCAAAACTTGAAGAAAAGAAGAGAGAAGAGAGAGCTACGAATTTGGCTTCTCATCCCCCTTATTTATAGAGCCATAGCACTCCTATTCCTACTAGGAAAGGGTAGAGAAGACCCATTAGGAGTGGAACTTTGAGTGGAGGGCCATTGGAATCCAAATGGGAGTCAAACTCAAGCTTGGGGCTGAAAGGTTTTGAGCTCGGGCTGAGAAACCTATGAAAGCGACATATCGACCCGTCGCCTTCTTCAGTCAAGGGTCGCGACATGCCCTATGTCACCTTCTGATCAGTTTACACTATCATGCTTATTTCTATGTGATTGCTCAGAATGTTTGCACACATGCTTTGATGTCCGTTTATTTGGTGCATTGTATCATGTCTATCTTTATTGCTTTGATTATTGAAAATCCATAAAAATCATAAAATGCAGGAAAATCCATAAAAATTTAGAAAATCTAGAAAATCAAAAGCGACGTCCGTCAGGTAAGTCAGGTAAGTATCTCTAACTCTAATCCCTTTGCATTACTATATGATATCTACGCTACTATATTAGCTCAAGGACCGGCTGGTTCCCAGTGTGTTCCAATATCTGAGTTCCCCTTCATCAAAAACAAGGATGATCTAGGTGCACACTGCTAATCGCTGGATAGGCCGTTGGGTGATGTAACTCGGGGATGATGGATTCTATCGCACGTCGGGGATGCGAAGTGTCTTGACCCTTGCCTATATTGTCTAGCAATATTATCCTTGAATATCTGTTATTTTCTCCCTTTCTTTGCATTCGTTTTTATGATTTCCTTTTCCTTTAGCCCAGCATGCATCATGTAGGAATTTTGAGCTTTATGAATCATGATTCGTCAAAGTCAGCTTCCCAATGATGTCCCAACACAAATTCTCAATTTTCGGACAAGGATTCCACTCCGAATTTGAAAGTTTTTCTCGAGCTTGCTGCTCGGTCCAGTTTGCCAGTATGGTTCCTATGAAGGATTCCCCTCATCCCCATTCATTACAACAGTCATTCCTTCATCTCTGATCCGCTCATTAGTCGTGAACCGCTCAAAGGCCAGAGTCGAATCGACCCGCCGGGCAGCACCTATCCCCTAATGAACGAAACCTGCATGCTAAAGATAGCCAGGGTACCTCTTGAATCAGGAGGTTGATCATTTCTTTTCTTTTGATTTTTATTCGTCCCAAATAGGAACCATCCTCGCATTCTGTTCCTAGCCATGTTAAAAGTTAGCCAGAAAATTCTCGCTGCTTATTCGTCCAGAATGGGTGTCTCTTTACCTTGATGCCCGCTTTTCAGCTCATTCCGTTTCATTCCCCTACATCCCATTCATGCCACTTTCGCTCCATCACCACTCCACTCCCTTGCAAAGCAGGCATCAAGGAGGGGCAATCTATAGACACCCATTTTTGACCCATAAGTCGAGCAAAATCCCTTGTCGTATTATTGATGCCCCACGTTGGCTCATTATCGTCAAGCTGGCTTTCTCCGATCATAACATCATTCCATTAGTTCATCGCCCTGGAGGACCCTTCCTGGTCAAATCAATCTCTCTCACTATAGCTCTCTGAGTTAGGAGTCCGATGTTTCAATCCGAAGGCTGCGCATGGAGATTGGACGCATTGCATGGCCAAAATGCAGAAAAGTCCTGAAGGCGATAGGCCCTAGGTCGCGTTCCTGAAAATGACAGCCTCTATGTCGCGATCATAAATCCACATTTTAAATCTTTGAAAAAATCACGAAATTACTTGAAGTCACCTTCCATATGAGGAAGGCGACGTATCGAGCCGTCGCATTCAGGAAGGTGACCAGAAGGCCGTCGCATTGAGGACCTTAAACAGGAAACCCTTTCCGAAGCTAACTTGGACACATGCCAAAGATGGTAATTGCCTCATTTGGACGTCCAAATCACGTCCAAATCCTTTTAAATTTGGAGGAGACCTTCCAAACATGTCCCTTTCCAAGTTCCAATTGCCCATACGCAGCCATACTTAACCAAAGTCGGACTCCTTCCCATTATTCTTCTCAGACCCGAGTTGGGAATAATCACCCATAAGTACCTCGTCTCTGCACCTTTTTGGGCAAGGCCGGATTCATTAGTTCGCTGAGCAAGAGAGCTTCATCTTCCACGAAGAGAGCTTCTCCTCCAGACGACTCAGAAGAGCCCCCCAGGGCATTTTCCATCGGCTACACAACTCCTCTTCCTTTCTTCTCTTTATTTCATTCAATTCTTGCATGCATAGTCTTATTTTCTTCATAGATTAACATTAGATCACGACACACACACCCAAACTTAACACCCACAGGGGTTAAAAGCCCCAATCTCGTGAGTTCCCTCCATTATAGTTCATGTTTTCAAGCTTTTTCATTGAATAGATCTCATACACACGAATTCTAATGGGTGTTTATCTTGTTTAAATCACTTTGGCAGGTGTTTGAAGGTCAGAGCAACGTGAGGCTCTTGCCCCTCGGCCGGCTGAGGAGCAGGAAGACAAAGAACCCAAGTCTCCATCCACTGAAGAGGAAGGCGACGACTGTTGTGTCGCGATCAAGAAGGCGCCGTTGCCTACGTCGCGTTCACGTGAAAGCATCGCGACGCCCATCCGGTCGCATTACCAAGTATGCCTCCTCTTTACCTTTTCCTTTCCAATGTAGTCAGCCCTCCACCTGAACATCAAGAGGCGACTGCATTGGTGGCGATCACGGTAAATTCCTAATCCCTACATATTCATATCTATCAAAAAAGGGGATACAAATCCCGTGATTACACCAGGGTGTTATTCCCTTCGGTTGTGAAGGAAGTCCTGGTGGTATCCAGGGTGTTATTCCCTTCGGTTGTGAAGGAAGACGTGGTGGTATCCAGGGTGTTGTTCCCTTCGGTTATGAAGGAAGACCTGGTGTGGTATCCACGGTGTTGTTCCCTTCGGTTGTGAAGGAAGACCTGGTGTGGTATCCAGGGTGTTGTTCCCTTCGGGTGTGAAGGAAGACCAGCTGAGCTGGGTGTTGTAGCGTCCTTAGGGGAACTGTACCCTAGTTAGTGAAATCCTGCAGTGTTGCTCAGGGACTGGACGTACGACTCCTAAGGAAAGGAGGTCCGAACCAGGATAATCCTTGTGTTGTGTGATTGTCTCTTTTGTGTGGTTGATATTTAAACTAACAGTCACTAACCTACTTCGAAGAACGTTTGTGTGAATGTTTTTAGTTACAGGTATATTCTAGATTAATTTTTAAAGACCCATTCACCCCCCCTCTGGGCTCGTCAACTGGGCAACACTCCTAACATAGATTCTACATATTCTTATACATGTAAGGCATCATTATAAACATATGAAGGTTGATGTTTTGACATGAACTTAATAATTTCATAACATAAATTACAAAGTTACCCTCTAACACATTTATATCACATGGTTACATATTTACACATTCACATGGTTCACTTTTACACATTACATATATGCACATATTCACATTATACAATTTACACATATTAAAATTCACATTTCACATTAGATGCCGTGACACATAGTCCAAACCACCACTAGAAGGACACATTCACATCACATACACATAGACGCCACCTAGGCAACACAGTGACGGCTCTTGGTACTGCGCAGATCGGGAGAAGTACTCTCCACCCTAACCAGTGGTACTTGTCCACCACTAGGATTTCATCCTAATGTCCATAGTATATCAAAAACATTGAACCTTCCCGTGGAGACTTTTCCACAGTACTGTTCCACAGCCCTCTATGGAAGCAGTGTCACATACGACACATTTTTACACATTTTGGTTTTTTTAACACACACATATTACACAATATGACACATCACTTATAGTTTTATTATAAACACATGGTTAACTTTTCCTAAATCATGGTACTACCGTTGACAGGGTTCAAACACTTTAAAATTTACACTAATCAGGTTGGGAACACCTAATCAAACCCTAATTACGTTAAGCATGCATAAATCATTCAATTTCACATGGAAATTTCACAACATAACCTACTGTTCCCCAATTCTCATGAAACTTTAACCACACACTGTTTGCAGGTTTCGGACCACACATGCAATTTTTCACATTTTTATGAATTTCATATAATTTACAAAAAATGAAATACTCATTCATATGCCACAATTAATTCAATTATCATGGAAGCACAACATAGTTATCGGATTTAAGAGTTCTCAGACCTGTATCTAACATGAATGTTATCACATAAATTTTATCCGAATTTATTGCACATTACATAATTTACTGGAAATTTTTGACTAACCTACACATGCCCTTTATTTTCAATGCAAAAATTACAACAATTAGCATGGTCATGGGAAAATTCTCGGATTTTCGGGACAGGGACTGACATACATATACATCACCTGAAAATTTTGGGGCAATCGAAATTTCACATGGACTACGTAAACAAAGGTCTACATGTTCAGGACCTTATCTAACATGCATTTCAAGTAAATGTAATAATTCACATCATTTACAAAATTCGTCAAACATTCACAACACATTCTATTAACTGTATTACATAACATGTAAGTTTACACTATATCCTCATGCGCAAAACTTCAGAAATTAGTATATAAGCAGAACAGTTTCCTGTCCTGTCTTGAAGAACTTAACGGCAAGGTCTGGCCGTTTAGAGGTGTTAACGGCAGCATCGTCTGCCGCCAACCGAGGATCTTGACGGCAAGGGATTTTGCCGTCAAGCTCCTGTCTGTGCAAAAACACAGACCGAGCTCTGAAGAATGGGTGAATGTGAGGATCCAGGACACGAGGAAAATCTCATAAAATCCTTAAAAGCTACTGGACACATACATGGACTACGGGGATGGGTTACTTGCCTTTAGAAAAATCTCCAAAGGGATCAAATTTGGTGTTGAAGCTCTCCTTGGGTAGTGCCAAGAAGTCTCCTCCACAGCCTTCCCTCGGGTTCTAGGTCGAAGTAGCTGCCAAACCGAGGTTGGGGAAGCCTTCTCCTTCGTCCAAACTCCCTTCCAAATGCAGTAGATCGCCAGAGGAAGCTTTGAATCATCAGATCTGAGCTCCCAAAGTTCAGTTCTTCTCCAGTTCAGCTATGGTTTCCTTCTCCCTTTGCAAAGAGCTAAGAGAGAGTCTTTCAGGTTGCAAGGAGAGGAAGGTTTATAGGAAAATGGCTTGGGATATCCCATAGGCCCTGATGGGAGAGCTGAGAGCCGTTAGGGACATCTCCCCAATCGGTGAGCTTGCTTGCCCCCGGAATTTCGGGGTCTGCTACGCACAGAGATTCAGAGAAATAAACGTCCACATCTATGGCCGTTTACTTAATAGTTGGCGTCCATCGGGGTGGATGCTGACTCCTTATGGACGTCCATCCATGTTGACGCCAACTGGCCCTTCGGCCAAAACATAAAACAAGCAGAAACCCATGCTTACACTATATGTATATCTATGCAATATAAATACTATGGTGTACACACTACTACCACATGCAAACATACAATATTTACAATCTGAATATACACATGCATACATAAGTACAACTAGCTAATATTGTACATAGATATCCATATATATATACATTTACAAGTTACACACAACCATGAATTCACATAAAATAGAAACAAAATGACAAACAATTCGAGGGCCTTACATTCTCCCCACGAGTTCTCCCTTCCTTTGGCCTCCCCTCCAAGTCCAACATGCCTCAGCAATGCATTAGGGCCGGCCATGGAGAGGTTGGGGTGTATTTAAGCTTCATTTGTTTCTATTTCCTAATAGGACTCTAATTCCTATTTAATTCTGAGTTTACTCTATTTCCTTCAACCTTCCAAGCTTTCCATCTCCTAATTGGGTTAGGTTGCGATGCAATTTCATGGCTAACTAATTAGGGTAGGGTTAGGAGTCCAATCCCAACACGTATTAGCTATTTTAATGATTTAATAGCCCTTTTCTTTTTAAGGAATATTTAGGATACGAATTTAGGGTATTTTCCTATTATTCATCTCTTTAAAAATCACAATTTTGGTCCAATAAATTTTATATGATCCATTTAACAAAGCCCATCACTTTTTTTTTGTTTAATGGGTTTTAATTTATGAGAATTTCTCCTTTGAATTAGGGAATAATAGAGTTACAGATTTTATTATATTTTTTACTTAATTTGAATTTATTCATGGGCTATGAGAGGTCCATTGGTCCAAATTCTCATGATGGATTATGAATACATATTGTTTGGAGTCCACCCATAATTTTACTTTAATTTTTAATCCACTTTGGCTCATATAATATGGGTTGACCTATTCCTTAATTACAATAATAAGTCACATAAATTCTAAAACTTGGTCCAAATGATTTTTCTATGCCCAAATTTCTTAATGGTCATTATAGAATATTATTTAAGATGTAACTATTATTTTTACAAAATTTTTATATGAGTTTTTATGCATGCAATAATGATGCGTATCTTTTTAACTAGTTTCATTTTTATTAATTGACAAAATTTTCAATTTATCTATAATTTTAAATTAATGAATTTTCTGGGGTACTATATTCTCCCCCACTTAAAAAGAATTTGGTCCCCAAATTCCATGACTCCTTCAGTTACATATGAATAATTTATTGTAAAAGGTATTAATCATTGTGAGTTCAGAGGTACCTTCCAGGGTTCCCACTTCTTGATTTAGACTAGGTTGTGCCAAAGCTTCGAGTGTATCCTGATGTTTTGATTCTCCATGATGTTTGTCCTTCTGTGGGCAATTTCTAATCTTATGGTCTGAGTTGCCACATCGGAAACATTTTCCTTGATTCTTCCAGTAATCTTTCGACATGTGGCTCGCCTTATTGCAATTCTTGCATCGACCTTTGTGATTAAGAGTTAAACGTCTATCGTTCTTCTTATTCTTCTTTTTAACCTTACCACTATTTGGTAGCTTCTCTTTTGTCATAGAATTGAGGTCCTTTATACTACCAGTTGATTCCTCTAAGAGAGGACAGTCTCGCAGCTGATGCCTCGAATTGGCACATCGTAGGCATGCACCAATTTTTTGCCAACATTCCTTGGCCACATGACCTGGCTTGTGACAATGAAGACATATGATCCTGAAAATCTCATCGTTACATTTCATCTGCTGGTTTGTCTACATCCCATGGTTATATTTTCTTTCCCCCTTCTTGTTGGTCACCTTTTTAATCTTTTTGGTCGCTTCCAGAGCTCTTTCTAGTAGTTGAGTGGCTTGCTGACATGCAAAACTACTAGCTTTTGAGTTGGTCCCTTTTCGGCTTGCATTGGTGTATGGTTGGCATCCATTAAGAGTCCCTTCAAGATGAGGTTGTCATTAGGGTACGAAAGTAGCATTGTAATACCCCGGCCCCCTTGGGCCCTTGGCCCCGTCCTCTGGGTCGCGACAGGGCGACTGTCGCGACGTGGTTCCGATCGCATCAAGTTCTGGTTCTGTTTGGGATTGCGACAGGGGGTATGTCGCCTTCTTGAAGATGACATACCCACTGTCGCCTTCTAGTTTGATGGATGGAGACATGGGGTATGTCGCCTTCTTGAAGGTGACATGGCCTATGTCGCCTTCCCATCGCGTCGCCCCAGACGCAGTCTGACAGACGTAACAGGCATCCTTTGTGTCAGTACGGCTCTGGAGGTGTCGGGTGAACGCGACAAGATGGCTGTCGCCTTCACTTTTTCGAATTCTGAGATTTGACCGTTGTCAGTGGGTTGCGATGGGGGGTTTGTCGCGTTCTGGTTCCCAAGGCGACACAAGGTATGTCGCCTTCTCAGGACCGCGGGCTTAAAGCCCGGGCGCCCTAGCCCCTTCCCCCTCTTTCGCACCTCTCTTTCCCCCTCTCTTTCTCTCGCCCTCTCGGAGTTTTCCGGCGGTTTTTGGGTGCCTCCCCCGTGTTGAGGCAGTCGTGCTGAGGAGGGTGTCGCTCCGTTCGTGCAGGGGTCGTGTTCGTGCCGTACGGTGCGAGGACAGACGTTCTACCTACAGAAGCCCCAACGGGTGCATTCTTCACGTGGAGGTAGGGACATCCGACTCCTTCGCCCTAAGCATGATCCCCTCCCCGTCTAGACCGTGGTTCTTGTGTGATTGGGGTTTGGGGAGTGTGAGAACTCCATGCTCGTGTGAGTGAGGTTTTCCTCCGAGCGTAGAATCCATGTTCTTGGGGTGTTTGAGGGTGGTTTGTGTGTTTAATGATTTTCTAGCATGATAAGCATGCTCCCCTCCCCCGTGTGTAGTGTTTCTCCCGTTTCGGGGAGGTTCCCGGAAGAAGAATCTCCGGAACCCCCGACTGGCCTGAAGGCGACATACCCTGTGTCGCCTTCTGACTGGTAAAGCGACATCCCCCATGTCACCTTCTTGAAGGCGACAGGGCCTATGTCGCCTTCTCAGTCCCGCCACCTGACTGATAAAGCGACACCTCCTCTGCCGCCTTCTTGAAGGCGACAGGCCCTATGTCGCCTTCTCAGTCCAGCGGCAGGTTCTGCTTCCGCCGCTTCCGTTTTCACTTTACTGTACCCGTGGCACCTGTGCTAGTTCCCTAGTACGGTCTCACACTAGTCGTTCGCCCGGTGCGCGGCACTTGAGGGCTTGTCCCGTGCGAGAGGTTGTTACCGTTACCTGGGACCCCCGTCCTCGGGAGCCTGTTGAGGGTACTACTCCGGGCTACGAGTGTGCTCGAGTTGGCAGCCACCAGGCGGACTCTGGAGCTGAGGGGAAAATGGTGGTTAGGACAGTGGTGTGTGAGTCGCTTGCAGAGCTCTCATGGTTGGCCTGGGACGCCGAGGATAGTTTGGAGTTCTACCCAGCACAGGCCAGTCAGTCCTTCTTCTCACTGCCTCGCTCCTTACGGCCGCGGAACCATTTGGAGAGGTCAGGCGTGGGACCGTAGTCCGGCCAGACTACGGCGGTTACTGTTGTTGTACTTGTGTCCTACCTCGCTCTGACAAGACGCGAGGGTCAGGACCTAGGTCGAGGATAAGACATCTGTGGACGCACCTGACCGTCTGACTAGTGGTGTTGTTCCCGTAGCTAGTGTTCCTTGTCCAGGCGGAGTTCCCTCCGTTTGTGTTTTACAAGCCGTGTGGTGGTCACGACGAGCAGTCGTACGGAGTTTCCGACCGAGAGTACTTTCCGTACCGTGTTAGCTTTAGCTTCGCTTCCGCACTTCCTTTTGTAGGTAGAAAGATATAAACTGCCGTCTTTCCTTTATTAATAGTTGTATATGTTCCTCTGCCTATTTAGAGCCAATAGGAGATTGGTAGTCCCTACTGAGCTTCTGTTGTGAACCTCATCCCTCTATTTTCCAGGTGAGTCTTCCCAGCAGCAGCAGGGCGCGCGTCGGGCGGAGGAGACGGGGCGGTAGTCTTGGTCCCCATAGCTAGCAGTGGTTCCCCCTCTTAGTGTACGTCACCCTCGGGGTATGCCCCTAAGGGACTTGTTCTTCCCCTGTCTTTACTTGTACTAGTGTGCGTGCGTTGGGACTGTACTTAGAGCGGTACGCAGCGGTCTCGCTTTACTTTCCTGTTTCCGCTTGTACGCTTCTAGCTTAGCAGTTGACGTTTACTTCCGTTACATATCCTGTCAGACGCGTGTTATAGCCCTTCTGGGTCCCCCTAGTCTGTGGGCGGCGACCGCGAAAATCGGGTCCTCTCGCGTGGCCGAGGGTCGGGTTCTCGGGTCGTTACAGTTGGTATCAGAGCTTGGTCTGACAGACTTGTAGTGGATCTAAACTGCAACAGTAAGTCCCAACAATAGTACAAGTACACTGCTAGCCGCCCGAGAGGTATTCATAACCTTTTCAGTTGTGTTGCCGTGTAGGTCATGGCTCCGCGTAGGCGCAGTCAGGCTAGGCAGCTGGTTGAGCAGCAGGATGGAATCCGACATGTGCCCGCTCAGGGCAGGTTCAGGAGGAGGTGTCCGTGGAGGAGTCAGTGGCACAGCCTCAGGGTGCACAGGCAGCAGCAGCAGAGGCAGCGGCAGCAGGTGGGCAGCGCAGCAGGAGTACCACCCTCAGCCTCAGCAGTATGCAGACTGGTTTCCCATGGCCGAGCAGTTCTTCAGAGCTATGTACCAGGAAGCGTGGTAGCCCGGGCAGGCAGCAGCAGGTGGTCAGTTTCCAGTACCTCCCCCAACCGTACCAGAGCAGCAGGAGGTGGAGCCAGAGGTGGAGCAGCCAGTCCGCCAGCAGCGGTCAGGTACTGGGAGTACCCAGTCCGGTCAGTGGAGGGCAGCGGTGTCGGAGGCAAGGACCGCTCTCCTTGAGAGGTTCCTGTGTCTTCGCCCACCGATGTTCCACGGTGAGTATGATCCAGATAAGGTAGAGAGCTGGACCCATGAGTTGGAGCGCATCTTCGAGACTATGGAGTGTGCTGAGGAGGACCAGGTTCGTTTGGCAGTATACCAGCTCAAGGGAGCAGCCCATGAGTGGTGGAGAGTTCATAGGCAGACTCACTTCCATGGGCAGCGGTTGGACCAGATCTCTTGGAAGCAGTTTTCAGAGGTCTTCCACGGCGAGTACTTCCCCGACTACGCTCGACGTGAGAGACGGGACCAGTTCCACGAGTTGGTGCAGGGCGACCTCACAGTTTCTCAGTACCACCAGAGGTTTGTCCGGTTGTTGAGGCATGTGCCTCATGTAGCAGGCAGTGACCAGGCTTGTGCAGAGAGGTTTATAGCAGGGCTGAGACCAGACTTGAGGTGGGGTCTGACGGCACACATGTGTACCACCTTGGGAGAGGCCGTGGCGAAGGCCACCGCCTTGGATAGGGAGGCTTGGCAGCCTCAGCAGCAGCAGCAGCAGCAGGGAGGAGCCTCTTCCAGGTCCTCGCTGTACCAGCGTCCAGTAGGCAGCCGCGGTAGTGCGACTTCCTCTTCCTTAGGCTCGGGCAGTTCCGGTAGTTCTGGAATTCGCTCGCAGTTCAGGAAGTTGTCTACTCGCGGGGGTGGACGGAGCCGTCAGCAGAGGCGTCAGTCCAGGTTTGCTGAGTAGTCAGTACAGCAGGGTGCTGAGCAGGGCAGTCAAGAGCCAGTGTGCTACACTTGTGGCTTGCCAGGCCACTTTAGGAGGGATTGCCCTAGAGGGCAAGCTCCGCAGCAGCAGCAGCCAGTACAGTACGCGCAGCAGCCACCCCAGTACCAGTACCCTCCCCAGCAGTAGGCACCGCGTCAGCAGCAGAGAGGGCAGTACCAGCAGCAGGTCCAGCAGTTCCCACAGCCGCAGCAGTACCAGCCGTACCAGCAGCAGCAGCAAATTCCTCAGCAGCAGTCGCCGCAGCAGCAGCCCCAGCAGGCGCCGCAGCGTGGACGTGGTCGTGATCGCGTGATGGCACTCACCCGGGAGCAGGCAGAGGCATCGAATCTGGTGATAGGTACTCTACCTATCCTTGGCAGAGCTGCTCGTGTTTTGGTTGATCCCGGTGCTTCTTTGTGTTTTGCTTTCGAGGAGTTTTACGAGTCTCTTGCTTGTCACACACCCGAGAGGCAGTGTGACGTGATGGTCGATCTCTCGTCCGGTGACTACATGCGTTCTTTCGGTTACCTGGAGGGTGTGACAGTCGAGGTTGAGGGTCACCAGTTGCCGGCCAGGTTGTACGCGCTGCAGCTTTGCGACTTCGACGTCATCCTGGGCATGGACTGGTTGGAGGCTCACTCAGCCATGGTTGATTGTCAGAGGAAGACCGTTCGGTTCGAGATACCTGGAGCACCTGTTCTCTGCTTTCGAGGTATCCGGTCTACCCATCGGCCATTCATTTCTTTCTGTAAGGCTCATCGTTTGATCCGTGATGGCTGCGTTGCTTACCTTGCTTCGGTTTGTTCCTTGGAGCCTAGCGGGTCTTTAGTTTTTGATGTGCCAGTTGTTTCTGAGTTTTCTGACGTGTTTCCGGAGGATCTACCTGGGTTGCCGCCTGAGCGAGAGGTAGAGTTCTCCATCGAGCTTTTGCCTGGTACGATGCTTTTGTCCAAGGAACCTTACCGGATGGCCCCGGCGGAGCTGCGTGAGTTGAAGCGCCAGCTGCAAGACTTGCTTGAGTTGGGCTTCATTCGTCCGAGCCGTTCGCCGTGGGGCGCGCCTGTTTTGTTCGTGAGGAAGAAGGATGGTAGTCTTCGTTTGTGTATCGATTATCGGCAGTTGAACCAGGTCACTGTGAAGAACAGGTACCCGTTGCCGAGAATTGATGATTTGTTTGATCAGTTGCAATCGGCCCGAGTTTTCTCGAAGATCGACTTGAGATCGGCTACTACCAGCTGCGGATCAGAGAGTCGGATGTTGGTTTGACGGCTTTCCGTTCCAGGTACGGTCACTTTGAGTTCGTCGTGATGCCGTTTGGGCTGACGAACGCACCTGCAGCATTCATGGATCTGATGCATAGGGTGTTCAGTGAGTACCAAGACCGCTTTGTTGTTGTTTTTGTTGATGATATTCTGGTCTACTCGGCTTCTGAAGAGGAGCACGAGGAGCACCTGAGGATCGTGCTGGAGACCCTGCGGAGTCACCGTCTTTACGCCAAGTTCTACAAGTGCGAATTTTGGCTGAGCGAGGTGCACTTCCTCGGGCACGTGATCTCGGGTTCTGGTGTGGCGGTGGATCCGGCCAAGGTTGAGGCAGTGTTGTCGTGGGAGCAGCCCACATCAGTTGCAGAGGTCCATAGTTTTCTGGGTCTGGCAGGTTACTACCGGAGGTTCATTCAGGATTTCGCCAAGATTGCAGCATCGTTGACTCGGTTGACGAGGCAGGACACCAGTTTGTTTGGTCAGAGGACTGTGCGCAAAGTTTATTGGAGCTGAAGTCGAGGTTGACTTCGGCGCCAGTGTTGGTCTTGCCGTCGGGCACCGGTGGGTTCGTGGTTTACACCGATGCGTCGAGGTCAGGTTTGGGTGCCGTGCTGATGCAGCATGGTGGGGTCATTGCCTATGCTTCTCGGCAGCTCAAGAAGCATGAGGAGAACTATCCCACCCACGACTTGGAGCTAGCAGCAGTGGTATACGCTCTCATGTTGTGGAGGCACTACCTGTATGGCGAGGCTTTTCAGATCTTCACCGATCACCAGAGTTTGCAGTATATCTTCACCCAGAGGGATCTGAACTTGAGGCAGCGCCGTTGGATGGAGTATTTGAAGGACTACGACCTAACCCTCTCCTATCATCCAGGAAGGGCTAACGTCATAGCCGATGCTTTGAGTAGGCGCGTGCGCTTGAGTTCGCTGATGGTCAGAGAGTGGAGGCTATTCGAGGAGCTGTCCCAGGGAGTGTTTGTTCCGTCGAGGACCAGAGACCGTGCAGTGGCGAGTAGTTTGTCAGTCAGGCCGTCGGTGTTCCGACAGGTGTTGCAGGCCCAGCAGGCAGACCCTCAGTTGGCAGACATTTTGCGGATGCCAGATGTAGAGCTCAGCGAGGACAGCGAGGTCAGATTCAGAGGCCGCTTGTACGTTCCTGAGGAGGTGCGCCAGGCGGTTTTTTTAGAGGCTCACAGATCGAGGTATGCTGTTCATCCTGGCTCCACCAAGATGTACCATTGCTTGAGGAGGTCCTTCTGGTGGCCAGGGATGAAGAGGGGCGTGGCAGAGTTTGTTGCCCGGTGCCTTACCTGTCAACAGGTGAAGGCCGAGCATCAGCGTCCTGGTGGTGAGTTGCAGTCGTTGCCCATTCCTGAGTGGAAGTGGGACAAAATCACCATGGACTTTGTGGTTGGTTTGCCCCGGTACGATGGTATTTGGGTGATTGTGGATCGTTTGACCAAGGCAGCGCACTTTCTTCCGATCAGGATGTCGTGGTCAGTGGACAAATTAGCCAAGCTGTACGTGGACAGAGTTGTTTCGTTGCACGGGATCCCAGTTTCAGTCATTTCAGACAGAGATCTGAGGTTCATGTCAGGGTTTTGGCGCAGCCTTCAGAGAGCATTGGGCACAGAGTTGAGGTTCAGCACAGCGTACCACCCGTAGACAGACGGTCAGTCAGAGCGGACCATACGAACACTGGAGGATATGCTGAGAGCGTGCTGTTTAGACTGAAGCGGCACTTGGGAGTCTCACCTTTCGATAGTAGAGTTCGCATATAACAACAGTTATCACTCGAGCATCGGAATGGCGCCATACAAGGCCTTGTATGGTCGCCCGTGTAGGACTCCGCTTCACTGGTTCGAGGTTGGTGAGAGGCAGCTTTTGGGGCCAGAGTTAGTGCAGCAGTGTGCAGAGACAGTCAGTTTGGTCAGGCAGAGGCTTCGGGCAGCACAGAGCAGGCAGAAGAGTTATGCGGATGTCCGCAGGAGACCGCTAGAGTTCAGCGTCGGTGACCTGGTCTTCTTGCGGGTCTCGCCGACCAAAGGGATCATGAGGTTTGGTAAGAGGGGAAAGCTCAGTCCCAGATATATTGGGCCCTTCCCCATTTCTGAGAGGGTCGCGCGAGGTGGCGTACAGGCTGAGTCTTTCGGCAGAGCTAGCAGGTGTGCACAGCATTTTCCACGTTTCGCAGCTCAGGAGGTACGTTGCAGACTCTTCGCACGTGTTGGACTACTCGCAGCTAGAGGTAGCGCCAGATTTGTCAGTGCCAGAGTACCCAGTTAGTGTTGTCGACCGCAGAGTTCAGCAGTTGCGCAGGAAGCAGATTCTACTGGTTAAGGTCGTTTGGCAGAACCGTGTCGGTGGCGAGGCCACCTGGGAGCGTGAGGATGAGATGCAGGAGCAGTTTCCTTACTTGTTTGATTGATCGGTATGTGGTGATCTCCCCTTTTGTCGTCTTCCGGGTTGAGACTGAGTTGTTTTCATTTCGAGGACGAAATGTCTTAAGGAGGGAGGGTTGTAACACCCCGGCCCCCTTGGGCCCTTGGCCCTGTCCTCTGGGTCGCGGCAGGGCGACTGTCGCGACGTGGTTCAGATCGCGTCAAGTTCTGGTTCTGTTTGGGATTGCGATAGGGGGTATGTCGCCTTCTTGAAGACGACATACCCACTGTCGCCTTCTGGTTTGATGGATGCAACAAGGGGTATGTTGCCTTCTTGAAGGCGACATGGCCGATGTCGCCTTCCCATCGCGTCGCCCCAGACGCAGTCTGACAGACGTGACAGGCGTCCTTTGTGTCTGTACGGCTCTGGCGGTGTCGGGTGAACGCGACAAGATGGCTGTCGCCTTCACTTTTTCGAATTCCGAGATTTGACCGTTGTTAGTGGGTTGCGACGGGGGGGGGGGGGGGGGGGGTGTCGCCTTCTGGTTCCTAAGGCGACACAAGGTATGTTGCCTTCTCAGGACCGCGGGCTTAAAGCCCAGGCGCCCGAGCCCCTTCCCCCTCTTTCGTACCTCTCTTTCCCCCTCTCTTTCTCTCGCCCTCTCGGAGTTTTCCGGCGGTTTTGGGGTGCCTCCCCCGTGTTGAGGCGGTCGTGCTGAGGAGGGTGTCGCTCCGTTCGTGCAGGGGTCGTGTTCGTGCCGTACGGTGCGAGGAGGAGACGTTTCTACCTACGAGAAGGCCCCAACGGGTGCGTTCTTCGCGTGGAGGTAGGGACATCCGACTCCTTCGCCCTAAGCATGATCCCCTCCCCGTCTAGACCGTGGTTCTCGTGTGATTGGGGTTTGGGAGTGTGAGAACTCCATGCTCGTGTGAGTGAGGTTTTCCTCCGAGCGTAGAATCCATGTTCTTGGGGTGTTTGAGGGTGGTTTGTGTGTTTAATGATTTTCTAGCATGATAAGCATGCTCCCCTCCCCCGTGTGCAGTGTTTCTCCCGTTTCGGGGAGGTTCTCGGAAGAAGAATCTCCGGAACCCCCGACTGGCCTGAAGGCGACATACCCTGTGTCGCTTTCTGACTAGTAAAGCGACATCCCCCATGTCGCCTTCTTGAAGGCGACAGGGCCTATGTCGCCTTCTCAGTCCCGCCACCTGACTGATAAAGCGACACCTCCTCTGTCGCCTTCTTGAAGGCGACAGGCCCTATGTCGACTTCTCAGTCCAGAGGCAGGTTGTGCTTCCGCCGCTTCCGTTTTCACTTTACTGTACCCGTGGCACCTGTGCTAGTTCCCTACTATGGTCTCACACTAGTCGTTCGCCCGGTGCGCGGCACTTGAGGGCTTGTCCCGTGTGAGAGGTTGTTACCGTTACCTGGGACCCCCGTCCTCGGGAGCCTGTTAAGGGAGTACTCCGGGCTACGAGTGTGCTCGCGTTGGCAGCCACCAGGCGGACTCTGGAGCTGAGGGGAAAATGGTGGTTAGGACAGTGGCGTGTGAGTCACTTGCAGAGCTCTCGTGGTTGGTCTGGAACGCCGAGGACAGTTTGGAGTTTTACTCGGCGCAGGCCAGCCAGTCCTTCTTCTCACTGCCTCGCTCCTTACGGCCCCGGAACCGTTTGGAGAGGTCAGGCATGGGACCGTAGTCCGGCCAGACTACGGCGGTTACTGTTGTTGTACTTGTGTCCTACCTCGCTCTGACGAGACGCGAGGGTCAGGGCCTAGGTCGAGGATAAGACGTCTGTGGATGCACTTGACCGTCTGACTAGTGGTGTTGTTCTCGTAGCTAGTGTTCCTTGTCCAGGCGGAGTTCCCTCCGTCTGTGTTTTACTAGCCGTGTGGTGGTCACGACGAGCAGTCGTACGGAGTTTCCGACCGAGAGTACTTTTCGTACCGTGTTAGCTTTAGCTTCGCTTCTGCACTTCCTTTTGTAGGTAGAAAGATATAAACTGTCGTCTTTCCTTTATTAATAGTTGTATATGTTCCTCTGCCTGTTTAGAGCCAGTAGGAGATTGGTAGTCCCTACTGAGCTTCTGTTGTGAAGCTCATCCCTCTGTTTTCCAGGTGAGTCTTCCCAGCAGCGGCAGGGCGCGCTTCGGGCGGAGGAGACGGGGCAATAGTCTTGGTCCCCGTAGCTAGCAGTGGTTCCCCCTCTCAGTGTACATCACCCTCAGGGTATGCCCCTAAGGGACTTGTTCTTCCCCTGTCTTTACTTGTACTAGTGTGCGTGCGTTGGGACTGTACTTAGAGCGGTACGCAGCGGTCTCACTTTACTTTCATGTTTCCGCTTGTACGCTTCTAGCTTAGCAGTTGATGTTTACTTCTGTTACATATCCTGTCAGACGCGCGTTATAGCCCTTCCGGGTCGCCCTGGTCCGTGGGCGGCGACCGCGAAAATCGGGTCCTCGACGTGGGCCGAGGGTCGGGTTCTCGGGTCGTTACAAGCATTAAATTAAATTGGTGTAAGTATATACACATTAAATCTTATCTACAGTTCTACCCAATCCTCACTCAGGTATGATGGTTGATTTAGACATGTGTCATGGTAATTTGTCCTAGGACAACCTAGACCTTAAGAGTTTCCAATGGGGACATCCTAGAACATACTAAACCTAAGATATCTGATTAAGACATCCTAGGCTCTGATACCAACTGTCACGCCCCACCAATTTAGCAGCGGAATAAATTAGGGAGACGTGAGAAAAGTGCATAGTAATGTAAATCGCGCCACAGTTATGTAATTCAGAGCATCTAATGAACAATAATTGGAATAAACTCTTCATTTCATTAAGAATTTCACTAAGACTATTACAACCACTAATCCAGAGCCAATACATATAGCTCAATGACACCATTACATTGGAAAAGAAATCTAATGCAATAACTACTAGACGCCATGGTACTAGGGTAACTTCATCAGTTGACTCCAGGTCGCTCATCACTCTGGTCCTGTCCCATTGGTGTGTGTGACGTCATCATCCGACTTACCTGAGACACAATAACGAAGGGTGAGCGATAACGCTCAGTAGGACTTAAATCTCATGAACCAAGCACGCTTTAAATGATTAACGCTTTAAAGAATGGAGTAACTAATGATAGAGAGAGTCATGTAAAGTCAAGAAAGTAATAGCACAAGTAACGTAGTTCAAATAGAACATGAATCAAGTATAGCACAATGAATATGATCAAGTCACGATAGAAAGTGATAACTCACGATAGCAAGTAACGTTATTGTCAAGCAAATAGAAAGTAACATGTATAGAAAGGAGAGAGAGAGTAGTTGGCCATATAGAGAGTAAATTGCACTTTGATTGATTTTCCTCAATCAAAATAGTATAGAACTTTGATTAACTTTTGTCAATCGAATTAGTATTGCACTTTGGTTATCCGTAGATAGCCGAGAGAGAGTATAGTACTTTGTTTGTCAATAGACAATGAGAGAATATAGCACTTTGGTTTGTCAAAAGACAATGAGAGAATAGAGCACTTTGGTTTGTCAAAAGACAACGAGAGAATATAGCACTTTGGTTTGTCAAAAGACAACGAGAGAATATAGCACTTTTTTTTTATTGTCATAGATTAATCTTGATAGTATGGCACTTGGATGTAATGTCAACATCCTGATCATTTTAACTCCCATGGGCAAATGGCACTTTTTCGGGTGCTCCTCCCAGGACCAGATCGCTCCCTATTGCGTTGGCATTGGTTATTTTTGTTTATCTTTAGACAATCAGTTAATGGACATTAGAGAGTACCAAGAAATAGATAAGAGCACTAGATGAATAGACGAGAGAGCAAAGTGAGTGTGAATAGATGAGCGAGTCGAGTATAGATGAGAACTACAAGTCATTGCACATAAAATGTCGAGTAAAGGGGCGAGTGTAACAGTTGCACAACACACGCGATTGGTGTTGACAGTCAAGTGGAATTCACTACCCTTCCACTGGCCATGTTATGCACAGGTCCAGATGTCCGGCGTGATTCAAGCTAAGAGAGAGAGAGCATTCTAAGGCCGTTTGGATCTTGCTGATCCCTAAAGGGTATCATGGGTGTTAGGGTACAACCAGCTCGTCGACCATGTGGGAATCCATGGACAGAGGAGACTGATTGAGGCCTTGAACAATGATTTACTAGTCCAGCAGGAGTATCCTACGGAGAGTTCGTCCAAGTCAAGAGAAGGTGTATTTATAGAAATAAGTGTTCGACGTTCTAGAGGAATTCTAGAGCAGTGGAGTGTCGATAACGGTATTCCCAAAACATCGAGAGAAACGAAGACAAGTCCACTTAAAATAAGGCAATTCAAATACACTATTAAAGTAAATTACCAGATATTTTATGGAAAATTTTCGTGCCAAGTCAAGTCTTGTTGGATGGTTACAGGTATGTGCATGTGATAAAGAGAATCATGGATATGAAAAAATCATGTGAATGACTTTTAAATTAACAATTTCATAGCCAATTTTAACAACTTCGGTTACTGTGTTTGAGACAGTTAACAGGGTAAGAGGTTACTGTAAAAAGTCAAGATTAGCAAAAATACAAGGTTTTCATGCAAAAGTCCAGATCGTGACGTACCATTGTAAGGATCGCGACAGGGTCTGTACAGAACGCGACATAGTCAATCAAGGGTCAAAACAGGTCAGTAAGGTCAGGTCGCCAGAGTGCGACGCCAGAGCCTATCGCATTCAGAACACGACAAGTTGCTAGTCGCGATTTGTCATGTCCTAGTAAAAAATCCATTTACTGAATATGACAGATATTAATCACAAAAACTTGTATAACCTTTATACATATGCCACTAATTAAATGGAAACATATTACATGATATACCCCGTTTTAGTCTAAATGAGGAACAGGCAAAAAGACATTGTAGACTTATTACATTTACATTTATCTATAATGAAAACATAACTAATAGCATTCTTGGCATCGGGTGGTCCACTCGACACACAAATCCCCTTAAGCAACATCTCCATCTTTTCAACCTGAAAATAATAAATTAAATGAGCTAACTAGCCCAGTAGAACTCAATTCCATTAAATGAAAGGGATTCAGATGTAAATCCTCAAGGTAAGAACAGGTATAGATTGCTAGCACTGAGTGTTCAAACAATGATCAAATGAATCAATTTGATAACATGTCTTGAACAAGAATAGTTTAGAAACAAGATCAATAACTCAGGATGATACTTGAATTCAGAATCAGACACATTTTCACATACACAAGCATGATGTGATGATTAATCAAACAGAATTGATGTATGCCAACATCCACAAATTCTCATCACCCCCGCACGGCCACTGGTGAATTCGGGCGCTCCCCCAGGACTGAACTAGCCCTTTATTTGCAAGGCATATTTCTCAAACGAGTCCAAAGACTCACTTCTTGTCATCATAACACATACATTCTTGTAGTAGATCAAGGACAAACAAGGATTCACTCATGGTTTACACACAAGAATTATGGAACTCTGTTCTTTCATTGATTACAAGAATTTATGATCTCACGAGGTCAATTATGTTCAGAACTTTGAAGAGATGACTCATGGTAAAAGAAATGAAACTTGATGAGTTTTAGTAGAGGTTTAGGTGGTAGAAACATCTAAGAATGAGTAAGCATTTGGTTAGAACAATTGGGTGTAGTTCGGGTCAAGAAATGGTTCAAAGTAGGTGATGGAATCTGGAACTGATAGTGGTTGTTGATAACCAGTGGGGTGGTTGTTGACAACCATAGCTTTCCCAGAAGCTGATTTCTCAGCCTGACAGTGGCTGTCGGCAACCAAAGGGGTGGTTCTTGACAACCATGGCTTTCCCAGAAGCTGAAATCTCAGCCTCGCAGTGGTTGTCGACAACCAAAGGGGTGGTTGTCGACAACCCCTGTCAGATTACATTTTCTAGCTCTGGACAGAGGGCCCTGTCAACAGCTAGAAGCAGAGCTGTCGACAGGTGCCATGTAGGCTTCCAAACATGGATTAAAACCATCTATAAATTGTACTACCAAGCTCTTCCATAATTCCTAACACGATCAAAACTCTAGCCAAGCATGATCTTAGCTTTAAGAATCAAGCAAACATGACAATAAAATGAAAGAAAGATCATGGGTATGATTCATATGGATGATCAACAAGAAGACAAACTCAAGGGAAATTTTCCGGAAAAGTAATACTCATAAATTTCTTTCTTTCTTTCATCCATTACTTATCAAGCACTTATCAATGCACACACTCACTTGAGACTTTCTCAATGAATCATTTCTCAATCGTAGAAAGAACTGTCATAGTTCAGTCTACTCTACATAGTGAAGTCAACATGATTCCAGATTCAAACAAACTGAAACCGAGGGAGTAGTATGTAGCTACCAATGACTTGAAGACTAAATAAAATATGATGGAAGATTCACTTTTTATCAGGAACACATTCCCTAAGCTAGAAAATTAGTTAGAACGTGATGACGAATCTCTTCAAACCAATAGCCCGAAGTAGAAGGAAGGAGAGGATTAGGAATTGAATTCTACCTGATGTGAAGCCCCACAGGAATAAGAAGAAGGAATGGGAAACTTGCACGATTGACTACTTTGACAGATGCAACTTGAGAGATGCAACCCTTAGTAAATGAAGTTGTGACAACGCACAACAACCAGCTCCAATTGCAAGCTATCCACGCAAGGATGCAGAGAACACTCCAGCATGGCCACTCCAACAGCCAAAAATAAGAAAATGGATGCAGGAGCTATGGTGCGCAAGGGTGAACAAGTGACAAAGTTAGCTACGATGGCCATTGGGGTATATTTATAACTCCAAAGATCTCCATGCACAATGACAGGTCGACGGCTAATGTGTCATGGTAAAAACCATTTGGTTTTTAACTCGACACGTTGCCCATGCAAGCTATCCCGTGATTACACATAGGTAACTAATGTGTTACCTTCTCTAATAGGTGTGTTGGCCTCCCTTAAACCTTACACGTAGGCGCCCAGCTAAATCCCATAAAATCCCAACCATAAATACACCATAATTCGGCTGGTCTAATAAACTTGATGTAAACAAGTCCATATGGTATCCATTTGTCATGAAATTTCAACCATAGCCCAATATGATGGTTTTACAAATTATGGTGATTTTAGTTTAATTTTTAGAATTTATATTATAGTAGGTGAAAAATCACCCGGAAAATAGTCGCGTCTACTTATCCTCGAAACCCGCATGCCGAAAAATTTGGATATTTATATTTCTGAGATCTTCACATTTTTCTGGAAATTATGGTGTTCTCAGATTTTTATTTTGTTGTCGTTTTCCGGTGTCGCCCTGTGGAAGCGCGCACCTCTGTGTATGACACTGGGATAACATACGTTACTACTAATTAAACCCAAAATCTAATTATCTCAATTTAATTACAATCCTAACGTATAATAACCATATTATTCATATTTTCTTAACACTTCAAATTTTTTTGGGGCGTTACAACTCTCCCCCACTAAAAAAATTTTGGTCCTCCAAATTTAATAACACAAGGAGATGGTTACTAACCTATAAACAAGTCCAGATACTTGATCTTGATGGTATCTTCTTGTTCCCATGTTGCCTCTTCTTGTCCACGTTTACTCCATTGAATCTTCAACAAAGGAACTTCTTTGTTTCGTAGTTGCTTGATTTTTCGATCAAGAATCTGTACAGGTCTTTCCTTGTATGCTAAATTTTCTTGTATCTCAAAATCTTGATATCCAATGAGGTTTTCCGGGTCATAAACATATTTTCTCAACATTGACATGTGAAAAATATCATGTACATTAGATAACTGCGGTGGAAGTGCTAGTTGTTACGTCATTTCTCCAATTCTCTTTAATATCTCAAATGGTCCAATGTACCTTGGACTCAATTTTTCCTTGATTCCAAATCTTCTAATTCTGCGTCGTAGAGATACTTTATGGAATACATGTTCTCCTTGCTGAAACTCCAATTCCCTTCTTCGACGATCAGCATAGCTTTTCTGTCTATCTTGGGCAGCTTTGATTCTGTCTTGCACTAATTTGATAATTTCTGTGGTTTCTTGGATCATTTTAGGTCCAAGAATATGGGATTCTTTTAGTTCCACCCAACACAGTGGTGATCTACACTGGCGACCGTATAAGCCTTCAAATGGTACCATTTGAATAGTTGACTGGTAACTATTATTATAGGCAAATTCCATAATTGCTAAATGAGTGTTCCAGTCATTTCCAAACTCCAATATACAAGCACGACACATCTTCGATAACTTGGTTTACCCGTTCTATTTGTCCATCAGTCTGTGGATGAAATGCTTTGCTAAATTTTAATTTAGTCCCCAATGCGTCTTATAGTTCTCTCCAAAAATGTAAGGTAAATCTTGCACCCCTATCTGACACTATATCTTTCGGAAATCCATGTAATCAGACAATTTCTTTCATATACAATGCTGCTAAGACACCCACAGACCATCTTGTCTTGATTGGTAAGAAATGAGCTGACTTAGTAAGTCGATCAATGATTACCCATATGGCATCAAATCCACTTTGTGTCCTACGTAATCCAACAATAAAATCCATACCGATACTATCCCATTTCCACTATAGCACTTCGAGTGGTTTTAACTTTCTGGCTAGTTTCTGATGCTCAGCTTTAACTTTCTGACATGTCAAGCATTTCGCAATAAAATTCACAATATCCTTTTTCATATTGCACCACCAAAAATGTTTATTCAAATCTTGATACATTTTAACAGCTCCAGGATGAATGGTGTAACGTGACCGGTGAGCTTCTTCTAAAATTTGCTTTTTGATCTCGGGATAATCCGGAACACACAAGTTGTCTCGGAATCGAAGATTCTTATGAATATCCTCATTAAAATCAAGTTTAAAAGTTAACTTTTCTCGGATCTCTGCCAATATTGGATCATTATCCTGTTGTTCTCCAATTTGTTTTATCAAATCTGATTGAACTATCAAGTTATCAATCATAACTTTTCCTTCTTGTAATTCAACCTTCAAGCTTAATGTGGAGAACTCCTCTAGCAATTTCCATTCCTTTACTTGTAATTGAAACATCTTAGCTATAGGATTTCTGCTAAGTGCATCTGCCACAGTATTTCCTTTCCTTGGATGGTATTCAATTTTGAAATCATAATCTTTAATATACTCCATCCATCTTCTTTGTCTCATATTCAATTTTTTCTGTAAAAAAAAAAATACTTAAGACTCTTATGATCAGAGTACACTATAAATTGATTGTCATATAGATAGTGCCTCCATAGCTTGAGTGCAAAAACTACTGTGGCTAATTCCAAATCATGTACTGGATAATTTTTCTCATGGGTCTTCAATTGTCTTGACGCATAGGTAATGACTCTTCTATCTTGCATCAATACACATCCTAGTCCAATACTTGAAGCGTCGGTATAAACCTCAAATAATTTACCCTCTACCGGCAAGGCTAGAATTGGTGCCGATGATAGACATTCCTTTAATAACTGAAATGCTTGCTCACAACTCTCACTCCATATAAATGCAGTTCCTTATCTAGTCAGTTGTCACGCCCCGACGCGAAATATCGGAGCGCGAAGGCAGTTGCAAGGAAAGGGTATAGAGTGAGTACTAGACATCAAACCATTGTACCTTGAATAACACTAAAGCAAATCTTTCTCATTACTAACTTTTCAAATGTCTAGTTACAACCACTAATATCAGAGCCATTCTATATGGCCCAATTACATTGCAATAAAAGGAAATAACTAACTACAACTCTAAGATAACATAATGACTCGAGGGTACTCCTGGCTTCACTCTTGGTCATTCCCTTCCTCGTGAGTATATGTGTCATCCTCGGTCTCACTTGAGAACACAACATCAAATAACGTAGGGTGAGCGATAACGCCCAGTAGGACTTAAATCTCAGGCTCAAGCAGGCTTAAAATAATTAACGCATTTAATGGCAGAGTATCTAAAGATACCAGGTATAAGAGAGTCAAAATATAGCAACAGATAGCACAATAGCATGAGATCGAACATAGTTTCAAAAAATAGCACAAGTATCGAGTATAGCACGAATAGCAGGATGGCCATAGCACAACTAGCACAAGTATAATAATAGCACGACGAGTATAGCACTTGTTTGTCATTCTAGACATCGAGAGGGTATAGCACGTTTTGTGTTTTGATTGTCATATAGATAGTCGAGATAGATAGCACTTGAGTGTAATGCCAAACACTCTGATCATTTAACTCCCATGGGCACTAGCACTTTCGGGCGCACATCCCAGGACCAGATTGGGTCCTTTATATATTGCCAGGCATTGGTTATATTGTTTATCTTTAGACAATCAGTCAATGGCCAATATAGAGTACTAAGAAGTAGATGAGAGCACTAGATGAATAGACGAGATAGTAGAGTGAACGTAAATAGACGAGCGAGTAAAGTACAGATGAGAGCTAGTGGACATTGCACGTAATGCGACGGGTAAACAGGCGATAGTAGCAGTTGCACAACGCGCGCATGTCGTATTGGTAGTCAGGTGGAATTCACGATCTTCCCACTGGCCATGTTATGCATAAGTCCAGAGGTCCGACGTGATTCAAGGTAAGAGCGAACTTCTAATAGCCGTTTGGATCATATCGATCCCTAATGGTGTAATGGGTGTTAGGGTACAACCGGCTCGTCGACCATGTGGGAATCCATGATCAGAGGAGACTTAGGGAGGCCTTGTGCAAGGGTTCACTAGTCCGGTGAAAGGAATATCCGACGGAGAGTTCACCACAAGCCAAGTAAAGTGTGTATATAAAATAGGTGCTCGACGTTCTAGAGGAATTCTAGAACAGTGGAGCGTCAATATCGGTATATAAACAACGTAAGAAACGAATACAAGTCCTTTAAAATAGGGCCATTAATATACTTTATTGCAATAAATTCCCAGATACAATATGAGATATTTTATGCCAGATTTCAGTCATATATGGGTGGTTCATGTGTGTGCATGTGTAAGAGAAATCATAGATAGAAATAAGTCGTGAATATGTATTTTAAATCATTCAATGTAGCTCCATTTTTAAAACAAGTTTTACTGGGGGTATAAATGTAAAAAGGCGACGGGGTGCCCTGTCGCGTTCAGAACGTGACAAGAAGAGGCGTCGCGACGGGCTTGAGAACGCAACCTATCGGGCCGTCGCGTTCTCAGGTCCGTGGACTGATTCTGACAGAGCTCTGATCTGTCTTGGATTGCGGTCCAAAAACTTACCTTTTTGACATAGGGTAGTTCAGAAAATCATAACTAATCGTATACACTATGAAAATCATGAAACCAGTTTTAAATTGATCCAGAGATGCAAGGGTACTTCCACTAATTAGGAATTTGAAAACAATCATGGTATCGACATAGTTCTAACAAGTTGAACAAGAAGCAACCTGATCCCAGGTGCAGCAGAGATGAATGATTTAATTCGGGCAACATGCTTGATAAAAATTAGGGCTTTTAGGGGAAAAAGATCCCCAACAACAGGTGGTATCTACAGTAAAATTTTCGTAGCATGGGAACAAGTGTACATGGAGATCTGATTTAAACATGATGACTCGAGGTTATCATGTATGTAGAACTTCAAAAATCAAGAACAAAAGATTGGCTCGATGAAAAATTATGAAACAAGAGGGCTTTTGTTCTTGGTGATTGGAACTACCTATAGATGGATTTGATTTGGTTTTGCTTGTGAGAATGCCTACCTTTGAATCGATTTATCTTCTAGGGCTTAGAACTCCAAGAATGAAGGAAGAAGCTTGATGGATCATCCTCTCCTCGATTTCTCCTCCTCCTAGGCCTCTTCTCCACGTCCAAGAATCCCTTTGCATGAGCTAGGGTCGGCCATGAGGATTTAAGAGGTGTATTTATGTAAACACAAGTTCCTATTCCTACTACTACCCAAATTCTTCTTAATTCCGAGATTTCCTAACTCCACCTTTCCTCTCTTGCTTTCCAATCTCTAATTGGGTTAGGATAGTATCTAAATTCGTGCTAGACTATATGGGGTAGGTTTAGGAATTCAATTCCAACTCTAATTGCCACTTTTATTGCGTTAATAACCCCTTTCCAATTATGAGATAATTAAACTCCTAATTTAGGGTATTTTCTTATTATTCTCCCTTTGTAAATTCATATTTTGACCCAATAAATTCTAAATGGTCCATTAAGCAAAGCCCATTACTCTTTTCCATTTATTGGGTTTTATTTAATGCTCTTCTCATTTAAATATCCATTTAGCTAGGTTTTAATTCTTTATTTAAATTTTTATTTTTCTTAAAAATTCAGGTTGCTACATTAGTTGTGTGAGAGGCGAGGCAATTCTAGAGAAATTCTGGACAAATCGCCGGTAATAACTAGCCATACCCAGAAAACTTCTATCCTCAGTGAGGTTCTTTGGTTGCTCCCATTTTTGTATGGTCTCAATCTTCGAAGAGTCCACAGACAATCCTTCTTTTGAAATAATGTGTCCCAAAAACATCAGTTGCTTCATCCAAAATTCACATTTACTAAACTTTGCATATAGCTTGTGATCTCATAATAGTTGCAAAGTAATCAATAAATGTGTCTCGTGTTCTTCTATGCTCTTAGAATAAATCAGTATGTCATCAATAAACACAACCACAAATTGATCCAAATAAGGTCTGAACACGTCATTCATGAGACGCATAAATGCAGCAGGTGCATTAGTTAATCTAAATGGCATCACTACAAATTTGTAGTGTCCATATCTTGTTCGGAAAGCTATTTTGTGAATATCCTGCTCTTGAATTCTGAGTTGATGATATCCAGATCTTAAATAGATCTTGGGGAAACACTGAGCCCTAGACAATTGATCAAATAAATCGTCAATTCTCGGAAGTGGGTATTTGTTCTTTATAGTCAACTGGTTTAGCTGTCGATAATCTATGCATAATCGCATCGATCCATCCTTCTTTTTAACAAATAACACTGGAGCACCCCAGGGTGAAGTACTTGGTCTAATAAACCCTTTTTCTATCAATTCCAATAATTGTCTTTTTAATTCATTCAACTCTTCCATTGACATTCTGTATGGTGTTCATGACACTGGTGTGGCTCTTGGTACCAATTCAATCGAGAAATTCACCTCTATTAGGTGTTATGCTAGGTAACTCTTCAGGGAAAACATCAAGAAATTCCTTTACCACCAGAATATCTCCCAATCCCATGATATCGTGGTTTAATATTGTTATAGAAGCCAAGTAACCTTGACAACCTTTTCGTACTAGCTTACAAGCCTTAACTGCAGAAATTAACAGTATTCTTCTGGTATGAGGTTTATCAAAAGTTGTAGAATAAATTCCTTTTCCTGGAAAGGTGACGTGCCTTAATTAGCAATCTAAATTGGCATGATATTTAGATAATCAATCCACTCCAAGAATCACATCATAATCCCACATTTCCAAACATATCAAATCACCAGATAAGTTGTGTCCTTCAAGTAGAATCTGACTATCAGGGTAATACTCCCTAAGCTTTTTACCTTCACTCAAAGGAGTTGCTACTTCCAATTGTGTAGGCAATGGGACAAGTTGTATTTCCAAAGATTTAGCAAAATCATAACTAATGAAGGAGTGTGTAGCTCCTGAATCAAACAATACATGTGCAGGTTTTGAGTTTACTATTAGTGTACCTTCAATCAGTCCACCTTCCTGTGGGGATTCAAGCTCTACCTCTTTAATAGCTTGTATTCTCCCTTGCTTTGGTTGCCTTGCTTGGGGATTCGGTTTGGCTGGCGCATTCTTGATCATCGAACACTCTGAAATTCGATGCTGAGTACTTCCACACTTGAGACATGCTCCCAACCTACGCCAACAATTTTCTGCCTTGTGTCCACTAATGTGACAGTGTTTGCACACATCCTTGCTTCCACTCGGAGCCTTCCCTATCTTGTTTCCAGATTACTAAAATTTTGGGTCATTTCCTGGCTCAAACTTTCTCTTTTGATCTGAAGATCCTTCTCCCAACCTTCCTTTAATTTTATCCACCATATCATTTGCAACTTCGAAAGCCAAAGCTCTTTTGACCATATTCGAATACGTAATAATCAAATGTGGAGTTAACTGCATAATATAGATAGGGCGTAGTCCATTCATGAACCTCTTGGCTTTTAACTTATCTGTGGCTATGAGATGTGGATCATACTTGGACAATCGAGCAAATTGGGCCACATATTCGGACACTGACATTCTTAGTTGTTTCAGATTAGAAAACTCATTTGCTTTCTTTTCCTGGACTACCTCAGAGAAATATTGGTCATTGAATAACTCTACAAATTCATCCCAACTAATTTGAGTTGGATCCTCCAATGTGGATGTTACTGTGTCCCACCACGCTCTAGCATCCCGTTCCAACTGAAAAGTCACCAATCAGATCTTCTCTTCCTCAGTGCATTTAATCACTCCAAATATCCTTTCAATATCTCTTAACCAATTTTTCGCCTCGTCTGGGTCTGTACTTCCTGCAAATTTTGGAAGATCTAAGCTTCGGAAATCCCTGAATAGACTTGTCCCATTATGGCTGTTATTCTTAGCTACAGTCCTCATCACTCAGGTCAAGTCATGCATCGAACTTTCCATTTTCCTCCAATTGGCGTCACTTCCTTCCATGAAAAAATTATGAAAATATCTGAAACATTCAATAGGACATACATTAATTCCACAGTCCATCCAAACTTGCATTTATCACATACACATTTCAAATCCATCTAACACACCATTTCTATTCATTAACCAAATATTTACATCAAAACATGCATCATAAACCAACAGCTAAGTCACTGCCATTCCTCCTTCCAACTTTTCACAGTACAAAACATACTTTCACTAACCTCTCACTTTCCCTTCACATGGAAATTATATATGCATTCAGAACTTAAGCAAAAGGAGAGTTTCACAAAAAGAAGGACAAGTTGCCTAAGTCCTTTCTAGTTCTGGGTCAGGTCTATAACAGACTCTGCAGGTGGTGGCTGTTGTGCTTCTCCGGCTCCGTGGTATAATTCCCTTGCCGCATCGATTAAAGCTTCCCAATACCCTTCAAACTAGTGAAGCAGCATATCTTGCCCCAGCCTGAGATTGTCTAGCCTACACATGACTTGAGTCATTACTTCCAATGAAGCACCAGGATTGCCGGCAAAGAAAGCACCCACAGTCAAATTAAGCACTTCTTCCTTAATTTGCATATGAGCTTCTTGCTGGGCTTGGGCATATGGCTAAATGTCTTGGCGTAGCATTTCTAATGCTACTACCATCCTTTCTTGGGCATTCATATGCATACTAAAACAAATATCAAGTTAAGCATTTATATAGTTACAAATATTATGCTAACTAATCCCATGTTTCTACCCCAACTCACTAGTTATCCCTAGGTTTATCGAACTAATGCTCTGATACCAATTTAACTGTCACGTCCTAGTAAAAAAATCCATTTACTGAATATGACATATATTAATCACAAAGACTAGTATAACGTTTATACATATACCACTAATTAAACGGAAACTTATTACATGATATCCCCCGTTTTAGTCTGAATGAGGAATAGGCAAAAAGACATTGTAGCCTTATTACATTTACATTATCTATAATGAAAACATAACTAATAGCATTTCTTGGCATTGGGTGGTCCACTCGGCACACAAATCCCATTAAGCAACATCTCCATCTTGTTCACCTGAAAATAGTAAATTAAATGAGCTAACTAGCCCAGTAGAACTCAATTCCATTAAATGAAAGGGATTCAGATGTAAATTCTCAAGGTAAGAACATGTATAGATTGCTAGCTCTGAGTGTTCAAACAATGATCAAATGAATCAATTTGATAACATGTATTGAACAAGAATAGTTTAGAAACAAGATCAATAACTCAAGATGATACTTGAATTCAGAATCAAACACATTTTCACATACACAAGCATAATGTGATGATTAATCAAACAGAATTGTTGTATGCCAATATCCACAAATTCTCATCACCCCCGTGCGGCCACTGGTGAATTCGGGCGCTCCCCCCAGGACTGAACCAGCCCTTTATTTGCCAGGCATATTTCTCAGACGAGTCCAAAGACTCACTTCATGTCATCATTACACATACATTCTTGTAGTAGATCAAGGACACACAAGGATTCACTCATAGTTCACACACAAGAATTATGGAACTCTGTTCTTTCATTGATTATAGGAATTTATGATCTCACGAGGTCAATTATGTTTAGAACTTTGAAGAGATGACTCATGGTAAAAAGAAATGAAACTTGATGAGTTTTAGTAGAGGTTTAGGTGGTAGAAACATCTAAGAATGAGTAAGCATTTGGTTAAAACAATTGGGTGTAGTTCGGGTCAAGAAATGGTTCAAAGTAGGTGCTGGAATCTAGAACTCACAGTGGTTGTTGACAACCAGTGAGGTGGTTGTTGACAACCATAGCTTTCCCAGAAGCTGATTTCTCAGCCTGACAGTGGTTGTCGACAACCAAAGGGGTGGTTGTCGATAACCATGGCTTTCCCAGAAGCTGAAATCTCAACCTGGCAGTGGTTGTCGACAACCAAAGGGGTGGTTGTAGACAACCCCTGTCAGATTACATTTTCTGGCTCTGGACAGAGGGCCCTGTCGATAGCTAGAAGCAGAGCTATCGACAGGTGCTATGTAGGCTTCCAAACATGGATTAAAACCATCTATAAATTGTACTACCAAGCTCTTCCATAATTCCTAACATGATCAAAACTCTAGCCAAGCATGATCTTAGCTTTAAGAATCAAGCTAACATGACAATAAAATGAAAGAAAGATCATGTGTATGATTCACATGGATGATCAACAAGAAGACAAACTCAAGGGAAATTTTCCGGAAGAGTAATACTCATAAATTTCTTTCTTTCTTTCATCCATTACCTATCAAGCACTTATCAAAGCACACACTCACTTGAGACTTTCTCAATGAATCATTTCTCGATCGTAGAAAGAACCATCATAGTTCAGTCTACTCTACATAGTGAAGTCAACATGATTCTAGATTCAAACAAACTGAAACAGAGGGAGTAGTATGTAGCTACCCATGACTTGAAGACTAACTAAAATATGATGGAAGATTCACTTTCTATCAGGAACACATTCCCTAAGCTGGAAAAATAGTTGGAACTTGATGACGAATCACTTTAAACCATTAGCCAGAAATAGAAGGAAGGAGAGGATTAGGAATTGAATTCTACCTTTCTGAGTAGAGTAAGTTCATCCTTGATGTGAAGCTCCACAGAAATAAGAAGAAGGAATGGGAAGCTTGCACAGTTGACTAGTTTGACAGATGCAACTTGAGAGATACAACCCTTAGTAAATGAAGTTGTGACAACGCACAACAACCAGCTCTAATTGCAAGCTATCCATGCAAGGATGCAGAGATCACTCCAGCAAGGCCACTCCAACAACCAGAAATAAGAAAATGGATGCAGGAGCTATGGTGCGCAGGGGTGAACAGATGAGAAAGTTAGCTATGATGGCCATTGGGGTATATTTATAACTCCAAAGATCTCCGTGCACAACGACAGGTCGATGGCTAATGTGTCATGGTAAAAACCATTTGGTTTTTACCTCGACACGTTGCCCATGCAAGCTATCCCATGATTACACATAGGTAACTAACGTGTTACCTTCTCTAATAGGTGTGCTGGCCTCCCTTAAACCTTACACGTAGGCGCCCAGCTAAATCCCATAAAATCCCAACCGTAAATACACCATAATTCGGCTGGTCTAATAAACTTGATGTAAACATGTCCATATGGTATCCATTTGTCATGAAATTTCAATCATAGCCCAATATGATGGTTTTACAAATTATGATGATTTTAGTTTAATTTTTAGAATTTATATTACAGTAGGTGAAAAATCACCCGGAAAATAGTCGCGTCGACTTATCCTCGAAACCCGCTTGCCGAAAAATTCAGATATTTATATTTATGAGATCTCCACATTTTTCTGTAAATTATGGTGTTCTCGAATTTTTATTTTGTAGTCGTTTTCCGTTGTCGCCCTGTGGAAGCGTGCACCTCTGCGTATGACACTGGGGTAACATACGTACTACTAATTAAACCCAAAATCTAATTATCTCAATTTAATAACAATCCTAATGTATAATAACCACATTATTCAAATTTTCTTAACACTTTAAATTTTTTTTGGGGCGTTACACGATTAGCCCCTAAGAACACGTCCGATCGGGCCGTCACGTTCTCAGGTCTTGTGCCTGAGTCCGAGCGGGAAAAGGACTTTCCTTGGATTGTGGTCCAAGGTTTTCATGTTTTGATACAAGGTAGATTAAAAATTGATAACTCGATGTACAATTGATCAAAAATCACAAAACCACTTTTAAACGAATCTAGATATGCAAGCGTATACACGATAAATAGGAATTTGTAAATCATCAAGGTCTGGACAGGTTTTAAACATGAACATGCACGAAGAACATAGAACAGTGTACAGTGAAGGTAAACGATTTAATTCGAGCAGGATACTAGATGAAAATTGGGGCTTTCATGGGCAAACGATGCCTAACAACCATCCGTATCTCTAGTTAAAATTTCGTAGCATGGGATTAACAAAACATGGAGATCTAGTTTTAACATGAGGGCTCGCGGTCAAGGAGATTGCAGAACTTCAAAAAATGAAGAACAAAAGATTGGGTCAACGAAAAATAGAGCAACAAGAGGGCTTTTGTTTCTCATGTTTGGAACAATCTACAGACGAATTTAATTGAGTTTAGCTTGTGAGAATGCCTACCTTTGGGTCGTTTTGTCTCATAGGGCTTAGAACTTGAAGAACGAGGGGTAGAACTTGAGCAAGCCTTCTACCCCACGAGTTCTCCATTCCTTTGGCCTCTTCTCCAAGTCCAGCAAGCCTCAGCAACGCATTAGGGCCGGCCATGGAGAGGTTGGGGTGTATTTAAGCTTCCTTCGTTTCTATTTCCTAATAGGACTCTAATTCCTATTTAATTCCGAGTTTCCTCTATTTCCTTCCACCTTCCAAGCTTTCCATCTCCTAATTGGGTTAGGTTGGGATGCAATTTCGTGGCTAACTAATTAGGGTAGGGTTAGGAGTCCAATCCCAACACATATTAGCTATTTTAATGATTTAATAAACCTTTTCTTTTTAGGGAATATTTAAGATACGAATTTAGGGTATTTTCCTATTATTCATCTCTTTAAAAATCACAATTTTAGTCCAATAAATTTTATATGATCCATTTAACAAAGCCCATAATTTTTTTTTGTTTAATGGGTTTTAATTTATGAGAATTTCTCCTTTTAATTAGGGAATAATAGAGTTACGGATTTTATTGTATTTTTCTTAACTTAAATTTATTTGTGGGCTATGAGAGGTTCATTGGTCCAAATTCTCATGATGGATTATGAATACATATCATTTGGAGTCCACCCATAATTTTACTTTAATTTTTAATCCACTTTGGCTCATGTAATAATGGGTTTTCCGACCTATTCCTTAATTACAACAATAAGTCACATAAATTCTAAAACTTGGTCCAAATGATTTTTCTATGCCCAAATTTCTTAATGGGTCATTAGAGAATATTATTTAATGTTTAACTATTATTTTTACAAAATGTTTATATGAGTTTGTACGCATGCAATAATGATGCGTATCTTTTTAACTAGTTTCATTTTTATTAATTGAAAAAAAAAAAATTTATCTATAATTTTAAATTAATGAATTTTCTGGGGTACTACACATTTGGTGCCAATAACTGGATGATCCTGAGATATAGGAACCAAAGTCCAGACTTAGTTGCGGTCGAACTGGTTTAGTTCTTCCTACATCGCCATGATCCAGGATGCATCAGTGAGAGCTTCATTTATTGATTTTGGTTCTATTAGAGAAACAAATGCACTATGTTCATAAGACTTTAACATACCTCTTGTTCTTACCTTCTCATCTGGTTGTCCTAGAATGTTGTCTTCAGGATGATCTTTGAGAAATTTCCATTCTTTGGGTAGATCATCAGGTGTTGTCCTTGTCTGTTGTAAATCTTCTAGTTTGTTTCTTCACCATTCAGAGATGTGCCTTCGAGTTCCTTGCTCAAATTTTCTACTTCACTGTCATGTTCTTTTTCTTCCTTAATGGAGGGGTTAGTTTCATAAAAAATTACATGAACAGTTTGTTCTATGGTTAGAGTTTGTCTATTTAGGACTCCAAATCCTCTTGGTTTAGATACATATCCTAATCAAGTTTATCTAGGTTATCTTTTCCATTATTCAGGACATAGCATTTGCAGCCAAAAGGTTTTAGATGAGATTAGCTAGGCTTTTTACCTTTGAGTAATTCGTATGAAGTTTTCTTGAGTATGGGTCTTACCATGGCACGATTGATGATATAACATGCAGTATTGACAGCTTCAGCCTAGAGATATTTCAGCAAACAATAATCTGACAACATAGTCCTTGCCATGTCAAGTAATGTTCTATTTTTTCGTTCTGCCACTCCATTTTGTTGAGGTGTTTTAGGAGCTAAGAAGTTGTGTTGTATTCCATTTTCTTTACAATAATCAATAAACTTTTTGTTTTGAAATTCTCCACTATGATCTGATCTAATACTTATAATGCTGAATTTCTTATCCTTTTCCAGAAGTTTGCTGAGCTTTAAAAATGCAGGGAATGTATCACTTTTGGATTGTAGGAAGGAGACCCATGTGAATCTTGAATAGTCATCCACTACTACATATCCATACAATTTTCCACCAAGGCTAGTAGTGCGCATTAGCCCAAACAGATCCATGTGTAATAATTCAAAAGGTTTGGTGGTTGTCACTATGTTCTTTTGCTGGAATGAAGACTTGACTTGTTTTCCTTTAATGCATGCGGAGCATATCCTTGAATTGTTTGTCTTTACATTTGGAAGACCTCTAACTAGATCATACTTTTGAAGTTTCTTTATCACTGATGTGCTAGCATGCCCCAACCTTCGATGCCATAAATCAAAGTCTTCTAAATCTTTAGTTGATAGGCAAACATTTTCTCTCTTTAGATCTTCTAGCTGTATTATGTGCAGGTTTTTATGTCTGACTACTTTAAAAATCTTCTCACTTCCTTTGGCAATGACACATTTATCTTCTAAAAATTGTATCTGATGACCTTTGTCACACAATTGACTTATACTCAAGAGATTGTGCTTCAGCCCTTCAACACATAATACATCTTCAATCAAGAATTTTGATTTTGTTGAGATATTTCCTTGACCAACCACTTTTCATTTCTGATTATTATGAAGATTACTTCCCCTTTATCAGACGTGATTGAAAAGAATAACTTCATATCTCCAGTCATGTGCCTTGAGCATCCACTATCTAAAATTCATTTAGATGCTCTAAGACTTTCTTGAAAAATAAAGTACTGAAACTTTTTAGGTATCCAAGTTCTCTTGGGTCCTGAAGAGTGAGTTGAATGTAGTTTAGGTATCCATAACAGATGCTTAGTGGTGCAGGTAGTATGAGTGTGACCTAAATTATCGCAATGTGAACAACAATTGATGTCTTGTGTTTTAGAGTTTTCTTTCTTTTGGTTGCTTGGTAGGTTTATCTTTTTAGTTACTGAATTTTTTGTTTCTTTTAAAATTTTTGGTAATGGATATTGCTTAGTATTTTTCGTTCCTTTCTCATCTTTATTTGGAATGTATCCAAGACCATAATTTTCTTTTCCTTTTCTACAACCTTTTAGACAGAGCATTAAGGATGTTTTCCCATTAGTTAGTTTGCTTAGAGATGTTTTTAAATATTCATTTTTATTTTTAAGATTTATTATTATGCTACCTTGGATTTTTCAGTTTTTACTCTCTTCTTGTAGGTCCATGATATGCTCATACAATTCTTCATTTAGATTGACTGTGTCTAATAGTTCTACTTCTCTATGTTTTGCTTTTATTTCAATTGTTTTTATATTAACATTTAGTTCTTCTATTTTCTTCTTCTAATTGTTCTAACTTTTTGTTTACTTTCTTTAACTCTTTTGAGGTTATCTTATATATTTCATAAAGTTCATTAAATGCACTTTCTAGATCATCATCATCAGTTTCATAACAAGAACTATAGGAAGTTTCAGAAATAACCTTTTCTTCAAGATGTGCCATGAAGGCACAGTGTGCTTCTTCTGTGTCAGATTCAAAGCTTGAGAAACTAGAACTTGAGTCATCATTTTCCCATGTTGCAGCCATTGCTTTTCTTGATATTTTCTTGTACTTTTGTTGATTGCTCCTTCTATCTTTTCTTGAAGCTAAACATTTCTTCTTTAATCTTGGATAGTCGATCTTATAATGTTCAGGTTGTTTACATTCATAGTAGACTGGTTCTTTTGGTTTGCTCTTATTTCTTTTGTACTCTTGCCTGGATTGATAGTTAATTTTCTTGGCAAGAATCCTCTGCAACCTTTTTGATAGCAGTGCTTCTTCTTCATTAGTGTCGTCAGTGGTCAATGAACCTGTGTCATCACAGCTAGACAAAGGTGGTGCTACTTTCAAAGCATTTGTTATTCTTTTCTTAGACAAGCTTTCATTTAATCTTTCCATATTAATTTCATAAGCTATTAAGGATCCCATCAATTTTTCCATTTGTAGTATTGATAGATCATTAGCTTCTTCTATAGTAGTTACTTTAGGGGTCCATTTAATAGTTAGTGATCTTAATATTTTCCTAACTATTTCACTTTGACTAAGTTGTTTACCTAGTGCATTTAATCCATTTGTTATATCGGTAAATCTAGTGTACATTTGTGTTATAGATTCATTTTCTTCCATTTTGAATTGTTCATATTTAGTAATAAGTATATCAATTCTAGTTTCCTTGACTTTGTCGGTTCCTTCATAAGTAACTTTCAGAGTGTCCCACATCTCTTTAGCAGTTTTACATGTTGACACATGATTAAATTCCTTTTTAGATAATGCACAACATATAATACTTTTTGCACAATAATTTCTAGCTATTAATTTCTTATCATCAACAGTCCATTTAGTTTTATCTTCTGTACTATGATTTTTATCCCCATCTTCAATAACTAGCCAAAGGTCAAGATTTATTCCTTCTATGAAGAATTCCATGCACGTTTTCCAGTAATTGTAATCTTTTCCATCAAAGAGAGGAGGGTGATTGATTGGCTGACCTTCTTGTCCGAACTCAGTTGCCATCTTCTCGAAATCGTTGGATTTCTTTTTGAGAGAACCCGGCTCTGATAACACTTGTTGGATAATTGGCAGTAGAGATTTTCACCTAGAGGGGGGGTGAATAGGTGTTTTTCGTCCTGGAAGACCTTTTAAAAATTACTTAAGAGCACACGTTAGTTGTGTTAGTCAAACCACAAGGAACACAAAGATTTTATCCTAGTTTGGATCTTCCTTTCAATGGAAGCCCTATGTTAAGCCAAGCTTAGGATTTCACTATCTTTTCAATGATACAACACATCGGTGCTAACCGGACTTCCCTTCCACACAAGGGGAAAATTAAACCACTAGTTACAACTTGCCTTCCCTTCTGCAAGGGGAACAACCCACCAAGGTTATCATGGCCTTCCCTCTACTAGAGGGGTAGAAACCACCAAGACTACCTTGGCCTTCCCTTTCTAAGGGATGTACTTAACTTTTAACAAGCTCCTTGTTAGTTGTGTTAGTCAAACAGCAAGAAACACATAGATTTTATCCTAGTTTGGATCTTCCTTTCAATGGAAGTTCTACGTCCAGTCCCTAAGCCAAGCTTAGGATTTCACTATCTTTTCAAAGATACAACACATCGGTGCTAATCGGTCTTCCCTTCCACACAAGGGGAAAAATAAACCACTAGTTACAACTAGCCTTCCCTTCTACAAGGGGAACAACCCACCAAGACTATCGTGGCCTTCCCTCTACTAGAGGGGTAGAAACTGCCAAGACTACCTTGGCCTTCCCTTTCTAAGGGGTCTACTTAACTTTTAACAAGCTCCTTAGATGGAGAACTAGACCTCAGAAGGACTTCAGACTAGAAGAATAGGACATAGAGGTTTTAGTCTGAAGAAAGACTTCCTGAGTCCAAGAAGAGAGCCTTTACAAGGCGAAACTGAAAGGCTGCTACCTACAAGCACATGCAAGGCTTCAAGTAGCGACCATGCAATGTTTATGGAAAGGAAGCTTGATGCAGCATGCTCGCACCTTTTTCACATTTGCTTGTGTATGTGCTTGTTTCTCTCTTTTGCTTTCTTGTATGTGGCTTGTAATGTCACTGTTGTGCCAGAATTTCGCCTGGCTTCTCACAAGGAAGAAACAAAAAAAGGGGAGAACTAATAGAACAAATGGAAAAAATATGGAAAAGCAGAGGGAGACTTCACCTCTATCCCTAGCCGCCTGGGCCTTTGAAGCCCCTGTTTGGGTTGGCCGCTGCCCTTGTTCGGGCCAACGCCAATCGCCGCTGGTGCTTCCCCCATCAGGTGGTGACTCAGGTCTTCACACAGCAAAGAGGAAGAAGAAGGGGTAGAGATGAAAGGGACGTCACCGTGGGTGGCCCCTGATGATGTCGCCACTAGCCCCTGTCGCCACCGCCGTCAACTCTGTGTCGGTGGCCACTGTTGGTCCCCCACCCTGCAGCCGCCGCTCGCACCCAAGGGAGCTGCCGCGGGGCTGGACGCCATCACCATCACGGGTCGCAGCCACCGCCGCCAGCTCCCTCCCAAATTGTAGTCACCGGTGCGGGGTCCCGATGGAGAGGCCCTGCGTGCGCAGCCGCTGTCGCCCTGACGCGCCGCCGTCGCTGCCTCAGCGCGTCGCCGCAGTCCCCAACCACAGCCACCGCCGCCGTAGGCTTGCCCTCCTGTCGCGCACCTCCTCCTTCCCAGCTTTGTCTCTCGTGGGTGCCAAACAGGGAAGGGGTCGAGCCGAGAAGGGAAGGGAGGAAAGGAAAAAAGAAACTTTCCAAAGGGCTAAAATGCAAATGTTGGATCGAATAGGTGGATGGATCAGATCTAGAAGGAGGGGTTGAATAGATCTGACACAACTTACTGCGGAAGCTTAAGCAATTCAAAATTACTTCGAATCAAAGATCAATTCAGACAAACAATTTACTGATCTGAAGTGTGGGTGTGTGTAGATTATGTGTGAAGCAATTAAACACTTACTGTGAAAGCGAAATCCTATGCAAGCATCTAGCCCAGACAAGCAGATCAAACCATTACACAAAGGATTTTAAGGTGGTTCGGAAATCACACCAGTGATTCCTACATCCACCCCTCACACAGTGAGGCACCACTACTCAAAAGAGTACAACTCACACTGGAGCACGACGACTCCAAACACCCTTGAGCACGATGGCTCAGCACACAACCTTGAATTTAACGACTCACAAACTGAGCACGATGGCTTAAACAACAACCGGAGCACGACGACTCCAAATTGAGCACGACAGCTCAAACCACACAGTGAGTGTGACGACTTACAAACCAGAGCTCGATGGCTCACAATACAAAAGCTAGATCAAACACGAAAGAAATCAGATCCTCTAGCAATGATCTGATTCACAGACTCAATAAACTCAAAAATCTGTACAGAACTTCATGTACAGATCTCACAGGAAGAAATAAGATGAACACTCCAAGAATTAGGTGGAAGAAGTATGAATTGGATGTTCTTCGGTGAAGAGGTCTTGTAGACGCTTGAATTGAGGAGCCTTGATGGAATTTGGTGGAGATTCTCCACAATTGGCGATACTATGCTTTGATGGCATCTGAAATGCCAGAAATCCCTCTTCTACTACTGCTCTTCAGTTGGATCTGCTCCCTTTCCTAGCACAACAACCTTCTCTCCAGAGATTCCCCTTGATTCCCACGTCCTTCCTCTTGAAAGGATGGCCTGAAGCTTCTGGAGATGGAGCCAGATCTGGAAAGCCCCTTTTTGCCGCCAAAAAGCTTCTTCTGGAAGTGTATGGGATCTCTTGCCTTTGGGGTAGGAGAATCATGGGTAATTATAGCCCCATATGTCCATAAAGTGCCTTGGGATGCATGGGCACAGAAATCTAGGTCAAATCCCTTGATTCCCAAGCAGCCACATGTCCTGAAAAATTCATGTTTTAGAGTTTCAGTCGAAGTGTGTCGACACCACAGGGCACTGTGTCGACACCACATGCATTGTCTTCAAACTGGGCTTCTGGGATAGTGATCTAGTGTCGATACCACAGGGCACTGTGTCAACACCACAGGCAGGCTGTGTCGACACATAGGCAGACTGTGTCGACACCACTGGCTACTGCTTCAGAACACGCTTTTGGGACAGTCATCTAGTGTCGACACCACAGGGCACTGTGTCGACACCACAGGTGGACTGTGTCAACATCACAGGACAGTGTGTCGACACCACAGGTGGACTATGTTGACACCACTGTGACAAATTTGTGTAAACCTGAAAATATAAAGTGTAAACCATTAATACAAGATGTTATCATTAAAATGTGAGATATTAAACATCAAAAACATGTTGTTTAAGCATTGTTGTGATATGTATAAAATGTATAACATGTTCAATTAGTCATCATTTTAATATGTACAAAATGTCATCATCAAAATCAAATTATGAGCGATGTCAATTAGTCATGATTAAAGTCATCATTAAAAGGTTTCAAATACACACTCAACCTAACATTCTCCCCCTTTTTTATGATGACAAAATATATTCACAATCTCCCAATAGCTTGACTCCCTTGACTGCAATAACTGCCCTTGACCATATTCACCCTTTGAACAACTTTCTCCCATAAGAAACTTTCTCCCCTTTAAAGAACTTTCCCCCCCTTTTTGATAGCATCAAAAAGATAGATAAGAGAGAGAAACAAAGAATGGTAGGAGATCAAGAAATGAAATGTAGGAAATGAAGGTTTAGGAATGATCAAAATAAATGAGGCAAAGTGATATTGTCAAATGAGAGAAATTATTGTGTTTTGGTTATTGTGCAACAAAGTTTAATCACAAAGACACACTCAACATAAAGTATAGCAAAATATAATGATCTGAATGTAGTTAAAATAATGATGCAAATGTGAAGTAAATTGACCTATATGAGTGAGCAGAAGTATTTAACATGGATGTTAGGAGCTTTAATTGTAACACAATGTAGAATAATAGGTCTAAACTCAGTAAACATGAACTTTATTAAGGTCTTAAGCTTTTCTATCCTGTCTTTTTGATTTTCTTTCAATTTTAGCTGGGAAAGAATACAAGAATAAATTAGTCAAATCTCACTTTTCAGTGCAAGAGATCACATTGATCAGATGCAAGACCTCCTGATTACTCAGTGGTTTAACTTTCATTATCTTATACAGAGTTGAAAATTTTGATTTCCACTTTTTGACGCAAACAAATCACTTTTTAGGTGAAATGGTCCGGTTACTAAGTGGTTCAAGAATTTGCATTGCTCTGTTTGTATCTTTCGAGATTGTTGATCATTTTCTTTTGATGTTTTGCAGGAATATGTTTGCTTTGACCAGAAAAGTCGTGACTACGAATTTTAAAAAATTATTCTTAACATGTGGTAAAAATGAAGCTTAAACATACACATGTTAAATAATAAGGCCACTCATGTGCCTACAAGTGTTTTGAAAGTCATTTTAAAGACATTTAGTATTAAGATTGCTTAACCTTGAAATGATAATGAATCTTTGAAATTAAACTAAATACACAATGAGTTTAGTTTCAATGTCTTAATTCTCTCATAAGAAAATAGCACAATGACTCAAAAAAATCTGATGAGTTTGGGGTTCAAGATAGACAAGTAAGGTCAAGGAATGTGACATTGACTCCCCCTTTCATGTATCTCCCCCTCACAAGGTGAACATGAGGATTATCGAAGAAATAGGAATGGAATGAAGTGAAAATAGAATGAACAAGAATATTTTATTGAATGATAGAGACTCCCCCTCAACAATTGCATACAAGACTCTTGATACTTGGCGGAGACATATACTCACGCATAGTGAAAGTGTCCAGACAAGCCTGGCTTGTCTTTCTTCAAATCACCATTTAATATATCAAGAATGTCTATGTAATGTGAGAGTGAGAAATTTATTTGCAAGAACAGGAAGACTTTTATTTGCAAAAAGAGATAGAAGATATCAAGAATGTGGAAATGTGCACAAACCAAGCTCTCTTCTTAAAGATGAGAATTTGTTTTCTGGAAGAGGCTTAGTAAAATATCTGTAATTTGTTTTTTAGTTTCAATGAAGTGAAGTTCAAAATATTTCTTAGCGACCTCATCCCTTAGAAAATAGTGCCTTATTTCTATATGCTTTGTTCGTGAATGCTGAATTGGGTTTTTAGAGAAATTAATAGCACTAGTGTTATCACACAAAATAGGAATACAACCCAATTTGTGATTATAGTCTAGGAGCTGATGTTTCACCCACAGAACTTGAGTGCCACAACAACCAGCCGCAACATATTCAGCCTCTGCAGTGGATAGAGCTACTGAATGTTGCTTTTTAGAAGCCCATAAAATTAGGCATCCACTTAGATATAAGCACAAGCCACTAGTACTTTTTCTATCAAGCTTACAACCAGCATAATCAGCATCACAGTAAGCAATTAAATCTAACTTGCAACCAGCAGTATACCAAATTCCAAGTTCACATGTTCCAACAAGATATTTAAAAATTCTTTTGACAGTTAACATGTGACTTTCTTTAGGATTAGCTTGAAATCTAGCACACATACACACACTATACTGAATATCTGGTCTAGAGGTTGTGAGGTAAAGTAGAGAACCAATCATACCTCTGTAGGTCTTTGGATCTACTGACTTACTAAATGAATCTTCCTCTAGTCTTACATTTATTGCCATTGGTGTGCTTGAATGCTTGAGGTGCTGAAAGTCAAACCTTTTCAGAAGTTCTTTCACATATTTTGTTTGACTTATAAAAATCCCTTCACTGGTTTGATGTACCTGCAATCCTAAAAAGAATTGTAAGTCTCCCATCAAACTCATTTCAAATTCAGTTTTCATGTGATCAGTAAATTCAGTACACAGTTCGTTATTTGTAGACCCAAAAATTATGTCATCAACATAGATTTGGACAACAATGATTTGATTATCGATAATTCTTGTAAACAAGGTTTGGTCTACATTACCTCTTGTGTAACCTTTATTCAACAAAAATGAGCTCAAACGGTCATACCAAGCTCTTGGAGATTGCTTAAGACCATAAAGAGCCTTACTGAGTTTGAAAACATGATCAAGATATTTTTTACTTTCAAATCCGGGAGGTTGTTCTACAAAAATATTTTCTTTGATGTATCCATTCAAGGAAGCACTTTTCACATCCATTTGATAAACTTTAAATTTCAGGGATGATGCAAAAGTAAGAAATATTGTCACAGCTTCTAGTCTAGCTACAGGGGCATATGATTCTTCAAAATCAACTCCAAACTCCTAATTGTATCCCTTGGCAACTAGTCTAGCTTTATTCCTAACAACCTGTCTATTTTCATTCAATTTATTTTTAAACACCCATCTAGTACCAATAACAGATTGGTCACTAGGTCTAGGTACTAATTCCCACACTTGATTTCTGTCAAATTGATGAAGTTCATCATGCATTGCATTGATCCAATCCTCACTAGTTAGAGCTTCATCAATTGACTTGGGTTCAATTTGGGAAATTAGTGCTAGTGGGTTTTCATTTATTGCATTCAGAAAAGATGATCTAGTTATAACTCTATCATGCACATTACCAACTACATTCTCAATTGGATGATCTCTTAAAAATCTATTTTTAGCAATTACCTCTTGGGATGCATTCAGTTCTGGAACAATATTACCTGAACCACTTGTGGTAGGTGATTGATTGTCCAAATTTTCAAATGGATCTTCATCCTCTTCAACAGTTGATGAAGATTCGACAACGAAGTCATCCTCTTCATTATTTTGAGGAACCCTGCAAGATGTAGAGTCATCAGTTTGATATGAGTTTTTATCAAAAACCACATATGGAGATTCTTCCACAGTTTTATTCTTGAGAATGTAAACTCTATAAGCTCTAGAAATTTATGAATAGCCAAGAAAAATGGCTTCATGACTTTTGGCATCAAATTTATCAAGATTTTCTTTATTGTTGTTATGTACAAAACACTTGCAACCAAAGATTTTAAAATAAGACAGAGTTGGCTTTTTGTTTTTCAAAAGTTCATAGGGGGTTTTTCTGATTTTTGGTTTGACCAATGCTTTGTTCAAGATGTGATTTGTTGTGTTTACAGCTTTAGCCCAGAAGGATTTGGGCAATTTACTTTCTAAGAGTATAGATCTAGCCATTTCCACCAGAGTTTTATTCTTCCTTTCCACAACTCCATTTTGTTCTGGAGTTCTTGGAGAAGAGAATCTGTGAAAGATATTCAGTTTAGCACATAAATCAGAAAAAGCTTTGTTCTCAAATTCTCCCCCATGATCAGTCAAAATGGATTTGATTTTATGTGAAAAACCCATTAAGGCAGTGGTGCAGAAATTCCTGAATTATAAACAAGCATCACTTTTATGAGATAGAAAGATGACCCAAGTGTATCTAGTAAAATCATCAATGATGACAAATCCATATCTTTTACCACTAAGACTATGAATTCTTGTTGGCCCAAAAAGGTCCATATAAAGTAATTCTAGTGGCTTAGAAGTGAGTACATCATTGAAAATTTTAAAAGATTTTCTGGTTTATTTTCCTTGAGCACATATCCCACAAAGTTGATTCTCTACACTGGGAAGAGATTCAGGAAGTCCTTTAACCAGATTTAGCCTTAAGAGTTTATTTATTGTGTTGAAACTTGCATGACCAAGTCTTTTGTGCCATGTCCATGCAATTTCATTTTTATTTGCCACTAAACAAATGTTTTCAGCAAAGTTTTTATCAAGATTGATCATGTAGACATTGTTTTCTCTTTTGCCAAAGAATTTTATTTTTTCAGTTGAACAATCAATTATTTTACAAAAATTAGATTCAAAAACAACCTTGTGACCTTTGTCACACAATTGACTAATACTCAAAAGATTATAATCCAAACCATCAACTAACAAAACATTTTCAATTGAGTTTGAGGAGGATTTATCAACATTTCCAGATCCAATGATTTTCCCTTTATTTTTACCTCCAAAAGTAACAGATCCTCCTTCCTTTTCAATCAGAAATGAAAACTTTGTTCTGTCTCTAGTCATGTGTCGTGAACACCCACTGTCAAGGAACCACACATTGGAGTTGGGTGCACGACTTTCCATCATAAATCAATCAGAGAAGAAATATTTTGGTACCCAAACATTGTTGGGACCATCAGTTTGTTTGAGCAAAAATAATAAGTCATTTCTGATCCAAATTTGAGTTGTTTTTGGCTTTTGCTTTGTTTCAGAAATGATTTCCCTTTTTGGCATTTTAACATTCTGATTTGGAATGAAAACACCAGTGTTTTTCCTTTCATAAACATGGAAATTATGCATTTTTGCATGATTATTCATGTATGGAAATCCAAACCAAGAATTCTGTTGATATCTTGGAACCTTTGGATAAAAAGATTGTGAATGGTACCAATAAGGATTATGATACCATTGATTCCAAGAATTGATCCAATTAGATTGACATGATGTCCTGGATCTCCAATAACCATCATGAAAGTTTGTTTTTGTGTTTTTACAATTTTTCAGATTTTTATTTGAATTTATGTTCAACTGGTTGTTGTTTTTCAGAATTGGACAGGTCGACCTGTGTTGGACTGGTGTCAACTCAGCGGCCACAGTTTTCAACTTGTGGTTGACTGGTGTCGACCTATCAGCAATGTGTGTCGACCTGTTTTGTTTCTTTTGGTTAGAAACATTCTTTTTGTTCTGATTCTTGGGTATTTCAGATATGTTCTTTGACACTTGTTTATTTTTATTTTCTGGACTAGTGCTTTTGACAAATTTTATCAAAGGAATTTTTGAAGGTTTTCTTTCTTTTCACCAGATTTATTCTTCTAAGATTTTTCTGTGGCGAATCCTAGTCCATGTTTTGTAGCATTCATTTTTAGTCCTAACAATGCATCATTGTTTTCCTTTCCATTTGTGAAATTTTTTATCACTTGTTCCTTTTCATCCAACAACTTCTTGAGTTTCTGAACTTCATCAATGACTTGTTGCTTTTCTTTTTGTTGCAATTCTATTCTTTCAGAAAGTTTTTCAAAATCATTGTTGGCCTTTTTAGATGCAATTTTAAATTGATCAATGTCATTCAAAAGATCTTCCTTTTCTTCATTCAGTTCAGTTATTTCATTTTCAAGTTCAGATATTCTTCTATTTAAGGAAGTATCATGCATGACATTTTCAATTTTTTTTCCAGATATTTGTTTTCTTTTCTTATTTCAGAATATTTTTCAATCAACTCAGCATATGCATCTTTCCAATCTTCAACAGTATATTGTTCAAAGAAGGACTTACCTTTCCATCACTACTGTTTGCCATAAAGCATAACTCCTCATTTACAAAACTTGAGGAGTTCTCTTCTTCATCTTCACTTTGGTCTTCATCCGACCAAGTTGCTATCATGGCTTTTGGCTTCTTCAATTTGTTGTTCTTCTTGTATATGTCCTTTTTGATCTCAAGACACTCACCCTTCATGTGTCCCACCTTGTTGCACCTGTAGCAAATAATACCTTCATCAGTTTTCTGATTTCTACCAGCATTAAAATTTGAAGAAGAAGCATTCCTTTTACCAGAGAATATTTTTTCTTTCCATTGAATTTTCCTCTTCTTGATTTTAAAAATTTTTTGAATTGCCTAGTCATGAGGGCAAGTTCATCCTCATTGGACTCAGACTCATTAGAACTTCATTTTTCTCTTTGTTGCTTGATGAAGCCTTAAGCACTACAGGTTTAGCTTTAAGCATATGTTCACTTCTTTTCAGATTTATTTCATAAGTCATTAAAGATCCTATGAGTTCATCCAAAGAAATTTTGGATAAATCCTTAGAATCTTCAATCACTGTAGCCTTTGTGTGCCAAATGGATGATAGAGAACGCAAAATTTTTCTTACCAGGTCAGCATCAGTGTATTCCTTACCTAGTGCCTTCAATCCATTGACAATTATCATAAACCTAGCAAACATTCTAGAAATTGATTCATCAGATTTCATCATAAATAATTCATATTCAGAAACAAGTATGTTTGCTTTGGTTTCCCTAACTTGAGATGTTCCTTCATATATTAATTCGAGTTTTTCATTACATTTCTTTAGCAGATTTACACATGGATAATCTTGAATATTCTTTAGGGCGGACAGCACACTGAAGCATATTCATGGCACTGTAATTAAGAGTAGCTTTCTTAATCTGCTCTCTAGTCCAATTCTCCTCATCTTCCTGATTTTCATAAGGACCCTCTTCAACTATCCTCCAGATTTCATAGTTTTGAGCCGTAAGAAAAACTTGCATGCGATTTTTCCAATAAGAGTAATCAGACCCATTAAAGAATGGTGGTCTATTAATGGAATGGCCCTCAGCTACAAATCCTCGAGAATCCATCAATCACAATGAGAGAGAATGAAAGAGCAAGCAAACAATTCAAGCAATTAACACAGAGATCAAACAGAAGCAATCAAATCAGATCAGAAACAGATATTAACCCGCTCTGATACCAATTGTAGGATCGAATAGGTGGATGGATCAGATCTACAAGGGGGGTTGAATAGATCTGACACAACTTACTGCGGAAGCTTAAGCAATTCAAAATTACTTCGAATCAGAGATCAATTCAGACAAACAATTTACTGATCTGAAGTGTGGGTGTGTGTAGATTATGTGTGAAGCAATTAAACACTTAGTGTGAAAGCGAAATCCTATGCAAGCATCTAGCGTAGACAAGCAGATCAAACCATTGCACAAAGGATTTTTAGGTGGTTCAGAAATCACACCAGTGATTCCTACATCTACCCCTCACACAGTGAGGCACCACTACTTAAAAGAGTACAACTCACACTGGAGCACGACGACTCCAAACACCCTTGAGCACGACGGCTCAACACACAACCTTGAGTTCAACGACTCACAAACTGAGCACGACGGCTCAAACAACAACTGGATCACGACGACTCCAAATTGAGCACGACGGCTCAAACCACACAGTGAGTGTGACGACTCACAAACCAGAGCTCGATGGCTCACAATACAAAAGCTAGATCAAACATGAAAGAAATCAGATCCTCTAGCGATGATCTGATTCATAGACTCAATATACTCAGAAATCTGTACAGAACTTCATGTACAGATCTCACAAGAAGAAATAAGATGAACACTCCAACAATTAGGTGAAAGAAGTATGAATTGGATGTTCTTCGGTGAAGAGGTCTTGCAGACGCTTGAATTGAGGAGCCTTGATGGAATTTGGTGGAGATTCTCCTCAATTGGCGATACTCTGCTTTGATGGCATCTGAAATGCCAAAAATCCCTCTTCTATTACTGCTCTTCAGTTGGATCTGCTCCCTTTCCTAGCATAGCAACCTTCCCTCCAGAGATTCCCCTTGATTCCCACGCTCTTCCTCTTGAAAGGATGGCCTGCAGCTTCTGGAGATGGAGCCAGATCTGGAAAGCCCCTTTTTGCCTCCAAAAAGCTTCTTCTGGAAGTGTGTGGGCTCTCTTGCCTTTGGGGTAGGAGAATCATGGGTATTTATAGCCCCATATGTCCATAAAGTGCCTTGGGGTGTATGGGCACAAAAGTCTAGGTCAAATCCCTTGATTCCCAAGTAGCCACGGGTCTAGAAAAATTCATGTTTTTGAGTTTCAGTCGAAGTGTGTCGACACCACAGGGCACTGTGTCGACACCATAGGCATTGTCTTCAAACTGGGCTTCTGGGACAGTGATCTAGTGTCTACACCACAAGGCACTGTGTCGACACCACATGCAGACTGTGTCGACATACAAGCAGACTGTGTCGACACCACTGGCTACTGCTTCAGAACATGCTTCTGGGATAGTCATCTAGGGTCGACACCATAGGGCACTGTGTCGACACCACAGGTGGACTGTGTCTGTAACGCCCCTCTTAGACCCAGTACAGTTACACCAACTCACATTGGATCTAGTAGAGGTATTACAGTGGAACGAATCCAACAATTACAATACAGGTTGAAATATACACAAATAACTATTCATTCCAATGATAATTCACAGAACATGGAATTAAACACTTGCAATCAGCATTTATTCAAAAGTAAATCTAATGCATAAAAGATAACAATACTCCAAAGTTTATTACATTTTAATGACTAGCTGTATAAAGAAATTACATAAGATCCTCACATACAAGAGTCACTCTAACTCTCTAGGACAAGCTAAATCTCCACGTCCTCACGTTCTGAGTCAGTTTGCACTAACTCCTCCGTATCCTCTGGCTCTCCTGAAATTTAGGCAAGTATGAGTCTACAAGACCCAGCAAATCACATGAAAGACAGTTCAAGATATTAACAGTATATTAGTTTTTAAAACATGGTAGTACATTAACATTTCATTCATTGATATCATATACTTTTCCTTACTACAGTTCTAAGCCCATTGGCAATCATTCATTTCATAGTAATTCTAACTATTATGGAAATAAAACATGTTTTGTGTGTAACATGGAATCACTTATTCATGGAATCTCTTCGATGTCATGTGACCTACAACAATTCTCATGTATTAATTTCTCACTTATACATGCACTATTCTTTTACCACACAATTTTCATGTAGTAATATTAAAACATTGTCATGTAGCATGAAATTCTTTGAACAAGTTCACATGTAGGAATGTAAACATATAACATGTAGTATGTAGCATGTAGAACAGGTAGACATGTAACTTGTAGCATGTAACATGTAGCAGGTAGACATATAACTTGTAGCCTGTAATCATTTTCATATAGTTGCCAAGACATAGCCCACACTAAATTAGAGATCAGTAGTCATTTAACATTCACTTATCACCTAGGCAATGCGGTGATTAAGTCATAGTATTTGCGCAAAACCGGGGAAAGTCCTTCCCACCTTGGCCAGTAGAACAAGTCTACCTCTAGGATTTCAACCCGTTGCCCACGGATTCATTTATTTACATGTAGGTGAACCATTACCATAGGGGCATCTACGGTGTAGTTCCTTGTAGGAATCTCTAAGATATCAATGTCTTATTGGCATCATTGATATAATGCATACACTAACATGTATAATATACAATGACATTTCATTTCATATGATTTAAACATGTGTTAATGCAATATTTCAAAGTACAACACTTTCAGTTTTGAAAATTCTATTTACTGTACCACAGATCCCTATCATGATACTAATATTCATTTTTGCATTATATTCATATTTAATCCATTCTATGTGTAATATATTATTCAGAAATTCATAACAGAACGTACACATGTCTGAAAATTCTGAAATTTTAACAAAAATTCGAAATCAGGAATTACAATGTACATGCCAAATTTCATAATTTTCTGATTTGTGCAACTATTTTTCATGAAATTAACTCTATTAAATCAACTAACTAGCATGGTTCAATATTGAGAAAGTTCATAATTTTCATATGGAACAGGGATTACTGACATATTATATCTATCACAGTAATTTAGACATCAATCAACATGCTCTCCTTTAAACCATCGTACTTATCTTTTGCTAACTTAACATTGATTGTTGCCATGTAATTATGCAAGTTCAACAATACATATATATACATAACCTGTACATTATAGCAATAGACAGTCCATAATATAACAATGACATGCTCTGATATTACATGGTTAACACACACATACTTCATAAATTATACATTTAATAAATTCACTCAGATTTCTGGAAATACATGATTCTGTTAAACTTGACGTCAATTGGTATGACGTTTACTATAGTAGACGTCCACATACGATGTCGTCAAGTAATTATAGACGGCGGCACATAACGCCGTTAACACAAACCGACGGCGGCACATAGCGCCGTTTACATATAGTAAAGATAGAAAATACATAAAATTCGGACGAACTAAACGGCAGTCGATATTGCCGTTTACAGGATATAGACGGAAATACCCCTGGATATCTAGTTCTAAGACACAGAAAACACAGAATACCTGCATGCAATAATGACGTTTCTAACCCTTCCCGTAGGTTGTTTACATGCTTTAAAAATACAGAAAAAGGTTAGATACGTAGTATAACATATCCTAAACTAATCCCCCATGCAACTTGCCTTAATCCCTCCTAATGGAGTGATGAATCTGAGCTCAAAGAAGCTCGTCTCGCCAGGGAGACAGTTCTTTCCTCCGCCTTCAAGCAACCCAAACCTCCTCCGATGTAGTTCCTCCGCCTGGATGAGCCTTTGGTTAAGAAGTTCTATGCATCTCCTTGGTGAAGAAGCCTCCGATCCGCACGAACAAGTACCAGGTCGCTCTGCAAAACCCTTCCTCTGCCCTCTTTCTCTCCTCCAGAACCAAAGCAAAACCCCCTTTTTCTTCCTGCGAGATCTAGTCTTATAAAGACCTCTCAAGCAAAGGCCAAACCTAGTCTTGACCCCCGGATCTAAACGCATTGGATCAGCTCATTAAAACCTTCCCGAAACGGCCGATCTCCTTAATCCGGAACGGAAAGCCCAAAAATAGGCAAGTCAGCTTAACGTCAACATAGGTTGCCGTCTACCCCAAATATAAACGTCCATCAATGATGTAGTTTATAGTCTTGCCCGTAATAAATAATTCAGAAAAATTACTAACGTCAATACCTGTTGTCGTTAACATCATATAAACGGCATACGTTATTGCCGCTTACAAGTCTTAACGTCAAATGATCTTGACGCCTAGTTCTTACACACAACAGCATTCAAAATATGCAGAAATAAACAAACAATGTACAGAATAAATTCAAGAAAATTCTAGGGTACTACATCCTCTCTCCCTTAAAATAATCTTCGTCCTCGAAGATTGAGTTAAGCTACTCACCGAACAAAGACGGATAAAGCTTCTTCATTCTTTCTTCAAGCTCCCACGTTGCCTCTTCACGTGAGAAGTTCCTCCATAGAATCTTCACAAATGGAATGGACTTTGATCTTAATTCTTGCACCTCCTGTCCAGAATCTCCACAGGTTGCTCAGAATAAGACAAATCTGGCTGCAACTGAATCGGCTCATAACTGATCACATGAGCCGGATCTCTAACATACCGCCTCAACATGGATACATGAAATACTGGATGCACCGCTGCTAAAGATGGTGGCAAAGCTAACTGGTATGCCACATTCCCGATCTTCTTCAGAATTTCAAAGGGTCCAATGAATCTCGGTTCAGCTTACCCCTCTTTCTGAATCTTACTACACCTCTGGTTGGCGAAACCTTAAGGAAAACATGGTCTCCGACCTCGAATGCCAAATCCTTCCTTCTTGCATCTGCATAACTCTTCTGACGATCCTGAGCCGCCTTTATTCTCTGCACAATCATCTGAATCTTTGCTGAAGTCTCTTGCACCACTTCTGGTCCAACCAGATGTCGATCTCCTGACTCCTCCCAACACAATGGGGATCTACAGGGTCTTTCGTAAAAAGCTTCAAAAGGTGCCATACCTATGCTCGAATGGAAACTGTTATTATAAGCACATTCCACAAGAGATAGATGGCGCTCCCAATCACCTTTCCATTCTAAAACACAAGCTCAAAGCATATCTTCCAACGTTTGAATAGTCCTCTCAGACTCTCCATCCGTTTGTGGATGAAATGCTGAACTCAACTTCAACTGACTGCCAAAAGCCTGCTGCAAGCTCTGCCAAAACCTAGAAGTGAATCTCGGATCACGATCTGAGATAATCGACTTTGGAATCCCATGAAGCTTCATAATACTATTAATATACAGTCTGGCCAAGCTCTCAACAAACTGCTTCTTCTTCATGGCAAGGAAATGAGCACTCTTCGAAAATCTATCAACGATCACCCAAATGGAATCATTTCCTCTAGCCGATCTAGGCAATCCGGATACAAAGTCCATGGTCACTTGCTCCCACTTCCACTGAGGGATATCTAACCTCTGCATCAAGCCTGAAGGTCGCTGACGCTCTGCCTTCACTTGCTGACAAATCACACTTCGCCACAACATCAGCCACATCTTGCTTCATGCCAGACCACCATAAAGAACGCTTCAGATCCTTGTACATCTTCCCACTGCCTGGGTGAATAGAGAACTGAGATCTATGCGCCTCCTCCAAATTTCCTTTCTTAGATCAACATTATTAGGGACACACCCTAAGATTCAAGCGAATCACATCATCTTCATCTCTGGTACTCCGCTCTTTCCAACCAACTCCTGCAACAACGGATCATCTTTCTGCAATGCAATGACCCGATCAAGAATAGAAGATCTCAAAGACAATTGTGCCATGAACAAGTTACACAATTGAGGTTCTAGAACAGCTAAAGAACTTGAGCGTCATCTAGCATCTTCCAGTCTTGCCTCATCATCAGCCTTTTTCTGCTCAACTCATCTACCACTACATTGGCCTTCCCTAAATGGTAAGATAGTTCAAAATCATAGTCTTTCATGAATTCTATCCACCTCCGCTGCCTCAGATTCAACTCCTTCTGCGAGAACAAGTATTTGAGACTCTTGTGGTCTGAGAAGAGCTCAAATCTAACTCCATATAGATTGTGCCTCCAAATTTTCAAAGCATAGACCACAACTGCTAACTCCAAGTCATGGGTCGGGTAGTTACGCTCATGCTCCTTAAGTTGCCTAGAAGCATACGCCACAACTCGACCACCCTGCATCAGAACACAACCAAGCCCAATCTTCGAAGCATCTGTGTAGATAGAGAAAGAATCTACATCATTGTGCAAAACAAGCACTGGCGCTGAGGTCAGACGAGCCTTTAATTCCTGGAATGCCTTTTCACAAGCCTCTGACCACTCAAACTTGACTCCTTTCCTTGTCAACTTCGTCAAAGTCGCCGCAATAGATGAAAACCCTTCGATGAATCTCCTATAGTAGCCAGCCAAGCCGAGAAAACTTCTGATGTCAGCTGAAGATCTTGGTGTTTCCCAATCAAGAACAGCTTCCACTTTAGCTGGATCTACAGACACACCTTCTCCTGATATAACATGACCCAAGAAATGGACTTCTTTCATCCAGAAGTTGCACTTGCTGAATTTAGCATACAGCTTATGCTCCCTCAGGACACCCAACACAATCTTCAGATGCTCGCTATGAGTCTCTTCATCGGGTGAATAAATCAACACATCATCGATGAAGACTACCACAAAAGAATCCAGATACTGTCGAAAACTCTATTCATCAAATCCATGAAACTACTGGAGCATTTGTTAAACTAAAGGGTAAGACAAGGAACTCATAATGGCCATATCTTGTCCTAAAATCCGTCTTAGCAGAATCTTCCGGCTTAATTCGGAGTTGATGATAGCCAGAACGAAGATCAATCTTAGAGAATACAGAAGCTCCTCGCAACTAATCAAACAAGTCATCAATACGAGGTAAAGGGTACTTGTTCTTAACAGTTACCTGGTTGAGCTTATGGTAATCTATGCACAACCTCATCGATCCATCCTTCTTCTTCACAAAAAGAACAGGTGCTCCCCATGGAGAAATGCTCGGTCGGATGAAGCCCTTATCAAGTAATTCCTGCAACTGCTTCCTCAACTCTACCAATTCCGCTGGTGCCATGCGATAAGGTGCAATGGAAATAGGTGCTGTGCCGGGTACCAGCTCAATGCCAAACTCTAACTCTCTTGCAGGTGGCAAACCTAACAAATCTTCAGGAAAGACATCGCTGAAATCTCTGACCACCTCAATATTCTCGACAGATACCTTCTTCGCATCCTCGGTCACAACCACACTAGCCAGAAACCAACAACCCTTGCTCAACATCTGAGTCGCCTTCAAGCCGAAATCACAAATTTACCCGACATGACCTTGGTAAAGGGTGAACAAACTCCTCCTTTCCAGGAATCCGAAAACAATAAGCTTCCGCCGACAATCCATCAGAGCATAATGCTCCTCGAGCCAATCAAAGCCTAAGATAGCATCATAATCCTTCATCTTCAGTAAATAGAAATTACCAGGCAAAACTTGCTCCTCAATGCACACAGAAAGCGACGAAAAACACTGCTCGGTCAAGATAGTTCCTGCTGGAGTATGCACAGACAAGGGAACCTCCAACTTTTCTGGAACTAGACCATTCTCCTTAATCAAGACCTTGGCAAATCTCTCGGAAAAAAAACTATGCGTGGCACCGGTATCAAATAAGACTCTAGCATGCATTCCCATAATTAGAATTGTACCTTCAGTGACGTGCTCTGCCAACTCTGCCTCGTCTCTCGCCAAGGCGAACACTCGAGCCGGAGCCCTCGTCTCTCCCTGCTGCTCTCGGTGCCGGTCTCGCTGCTGCTGGTGCTACTGCCGCTGCAGTCTGTTGTGCCATCTTCGGACAGTCTCTAATCTTGTGGTTCTTATCACCACATCTCAAGCATCTCCTGGAAGTCACCCAACACACGTCGCCTCCATGACGCTTCCCGCACTGGGTACACACTGGCTTTTCTGCAATCATACCTCCGCCTGGAGTCTGTGCCGCTGCTCTCGCTGGAACCACTGCTCTATGTTGAAAAGCTGGGGTCTTCTTCTTCTTATCCTGCTGCTGGAAAGCTGATGCTGGCCTCTTCAAAGAAGCTCTCTTCTCTTCAAGGTAAACTCCATCTTGCCTCCTGCATACAAGCTGCTGACAAAGCTTCCTCCATGGAACGATGACCTAATGCCACTAGTCTCGTCCTCAGGGACGGCTTCAACCCCATGATAAATTTCTTTACCTTCCTCCGCTCATCTGCCACAATGTGAGGCGCATACTTGGACAGCTCCGCAAATCTTGCCTCATACTCAAGTACACTCATCGACCCCTGGGTCAACGTCAAAAACTCCTGCTCCATGCGGTCCTGCACGTGCTCTGGAATATACTTCGCCTTGAACAAGCGGACGAATTCAGTCCATGCAACTTCCATAGCACCATCCTCAAACTATGTGCGTAGTACAGAGGACCACCACACGTCGGCACGCTCCTGCAAAAGAAGGTAAATGTATCTAAGATATATCCAAACCATACCCATAAGCTCCTAAAAATCCATCTTTACCTGCAGCATATAAGTACCTAAGGCCAATCTTACCTCTTCCGCACAACGAAGGGCACGAAAGATCTTCTCTGTCTCTCTAAGCCAACTCTCCGCAAGAATGGGATCACTCTCTCCCTTAAAGAAAGGCGGGGTCATCCTCCTGAATCTTTCCATCATAGGCACTCCTCCAAAAACTGCCTCCTGAGCAGGTGCCCGTGCCTACAATCCAAAACATCCCTTAGATAACAACTCTTCAGTTAACACCTTGAATAATTCTTGCAGCTACCGACCTGAACCTGCACCTGCGCCTGTAATGCCGCTGTAGTCTGAGCCTGAGTCTGCATCGCATGCACCAATCCTTGCATCAATGCTCCGTAGTCTACAGGTGGTGGTGGGGGTGGCAAAGGTACACCAGTCTGGTCCTGAGCCTGCTGTGCTGCAGTCTGCTGATCACCTGCTGACTCATCACCTCGAGCCGGGCCAGCTCCTCTACGTCCACAAGTCGCCATAGACTGCAAAATAAGCATCATATTTAATAACCTATTATTCTACATAACTTGGACTAATTCTTTATGCAGACTTGAAATGTGAATACAGTACTGATATTCTATTTATGTACATGTTCAACCTGGATCGCTCTGATACCAATCTCTGTAACGCCCCTCTTAGACCCAGTACAGTTACACCAACTCACATTGGATCTAGTAGAGGTATTACAGTGGAACGAATCCAACAATTACAATACAGGTTGAAATATACACAAATAACTATTCAATTCCAATGATAATTCACAGAACATGGAATTAAACACTTGCAATCAGCATTTATTCAAAAGTAAATCTAATGCATAAAAATAACAATAGTCCAAAGTTTATTACATTTTAATGACTAGCTGCATAAAGGAAATTACATAAGATCCTCACATACAAGAGTCACTCTAAACTCTCTAGGACAAGCTAAGTCTCCACGTCCTCACGTTCTGAGTCAATTTGCACTAACTCCTCCGTATCCTCTGGCTCTCCTGAATGTTAGGCAAGTATGAGTCTACAAGACCCAGCAAATCAAATGAAAGACAGTTCAAGATATTAACAGTATATTAGTTTTAAAAACATGGTAGTACATTAACATTTCATTCATTGATATCATATACTTTTCTTTACTACAGTTCTAAGCCCATTGGCAATCATTCATTTCATAGTGATTCTAACTATTATGGAAATAAAACATGTTTGTATGTAACATGGAATCACTTATTCATGGAATCTCTTCGATGTCATGTGACCTACAACAATTCTCATGTATCAATTTCTCACTTATACATGCACTATTCTTTTACACAACAATTTTCATGTAGTAATATTAAAACATTGTCATGTAGCATGAAATTCTTTGAACAAGTTCACATGTAGGAATGTAAACATATAACATGTAGTATGTAGCATGTAGAACAGGTAGACATGTAACTTGTAGCATAACATGTAGCAGGTAGACATATAACTTCTAGCCTGTAATCATTTTCGTATAGTTGCCAAGACATAGCCCACACTAAATTAGATATCAGTAGTCATTTAACATTCACTTATCACCTAGGCAATGCGGTGATTAAGTCATAGTATTTGCGCAAAACCGGGGAAAGTCCTTCCCACCTTAGCCAGTAGAACAAGTCTACCTCCAGGATTTCACCCGTTGCCCACGGATTCATTTATTTACATGTAGGTGAACCATTACCATAGGGCATCTACGGTGTAGTTCCTTGTAAGCATCTCTAAGATATCAATGTCTTATTGGCATCATTGATAAAATGCATACACTAACATGTATAATATACAATGACATTTCATTTCATATGATTTAAACATGTTTAATGCAATATTTCAAAGTACAACACTTTCAGTTTTGAAATTCATTTACTGTACCACAGATCCCTATCATGATACTAATATTCATTTTTGCATTATATTCATATTTAATACATTCTATGTGTAATATATTGTTCAGAAATTCATAACAGAACGTACACATGTCTGAAATTCTGAAATTTTAACAAAATTCGAAATCAGAAATTACAATGTACATGCCAAATTTCATAATTTTCTGATTTCTGCAACTATTTTTCATGAAATTAACTCTATTAAATCAACTAACTAACATGGTTCAATATTGAGAAAAGTTCATAATTTTCATATGGAACAGGGATTACTGACATATTATATCTATCGCAGTAATTTAGACATCAATCAACATGCTCTCTTTAAACCATCGTACTTATCTTTTGCTAACTTAACATTGATTGTTGCCATGTAATTATGTAAGTTCAACAATAATATATACACATACCTGTACATTATAGCAATAGACAGTCCATAATATAACAATGACATGCTCTGATATTACATGGTTAACACACATACATTCATAATTATACATTTAAACAATTCACTCAGATTTCTGAAAATACATGATTTTGTTAAACTTGACGTCAATTGGTATGACGTTTACTATAGTAGACGTCCACATACGATGTCGTCAAGTAATTATAGACGGCGGCACATAGCGCCGTTAACACAAACCGACGGCGGCACATAGCGCCGTTACATATAGTAAAGACAGAAAATACATAAAATTCGGACGAACTAAACGGCAGTCGATATTGCGGTTTACAGGATATAGACGGCAATACCCCTGGACGTCTAGTTCTAAGACACAGAAAACACAGAAAACCTGTATGCAATAATGACGTTTCTAACCCTTCCCGTAGGTTGTTTACATGCTTTAAAAATACAGAAAAATGTTAGATACGTAGTATAACATATCCTAAACTAATCCCCCATGCAACTTGCCTTAATCCCTCCTAATGGAGTGACGAATCCGAGCTCGAAGAAGCCCGTCTCGCCAGGGAGACAGTTCTTTCCTCCGCCTTCAAGCAACCCAAAACCTCCTCCGATGTAGTTCCTCCACCTGGATGAGCCTTTGGTTAAGAAGTTCTATGCATCTCCTCGGTGAAGAAGCCTCCGATCCGCACGAACAAGTACCAGATCGCTCTGCAAACCCTTCCTCTGCCCTCTTTCTCTCCCCAGAACCAAAGCAAAAACCCCCTTTTCTTCCTGCGAGATCTGGTCTTATAAAGACCTCTCAAGCAAAGGCCAAACCTAGTCTTGACCCCTCGGATCTAAACGCATCGATCAGCTCATTAAACCTTCCTGAAACGGCCGATCTCCTTAATCCGGAACGGAAAGCCCAAAAACAGGCAAGTCGCTTAACATCAACATAGGTTGCCGTCTACCCCAAATATAAACGTCCATCGATGATGTCGTTTATAGTCCTTGCCCATAATTAAATAATTTAGAAAAATTACTAACGTCAATACCTGTTGTCGTTGACATCATATAAATGGCATACGATATTGCCGCTTACAAGTCTTAACGTCAAATGATCTTGACGCCTAGTTCTTACACACAACAGCATTCAAAATATGCAGAAATAAACAAACAATGTACAGAATATATTCAAGAAAATTCTAGGGTACTACATGTCAACACCACAGAACATTGTGTCGACACCACAGGAGGACTGTGTTGACACCACTGTGACAAATTAGTGTATACCTGAAATATAAAGTGTAAACCATTAATAAAAGATATTATCATTAAAATGTGAGATATTAAACATCAAAATATGTTGTTTAAGCATTGTTGTGATATGTATAAAATATATAACATGTTCATTAGTCATCATTTTAATATGTACAAATGTCATCATCAAAATCAAATTATGAGTGATGTCATTAGTCTGATTAAAGTCATCATTAAAAGGTTTCAAATGCACACTCAACCCAACAGCAAATGTATAATCCAAAAAATTACGTAAAACTCCCTGTGTGGGTGTGCAGACCTCCGGGGAGGAACTTAAACCTCCCGGCCGGGGTGCTTCCTCCATCCACTATAAAAGGAGGGGGGGGGGGCGCCCAAGAGAAGGGGGTGGATTTTTAGGTGGAGAAACCAGAGCAAGGCTCTGAGAAAAGACTGCAAGGCAGTCTGGGAGAAGGGTCTGCAAGGCAGCACTAAAGAATATCGTGCAAGGCACGATTTAATTTTTCTCAGTCTTAAAAAAGGTCCATTGGGCTTCCTTTATTGGGCCAAACTTCTTATTGTGTCTCAATTGCTTATTGGGCCGAACTTGTATTTTTCATGCAAATGATTATGATGTTTCATGCTTAATGGGCCTAATGATGCTTAATTGGGCCGGCATTTGACGCATTCTCACGTGTGATGTTTAATGGGCCTATTTGGCTAATTCACTTATTTAATCACGCCTTATATGATAATTACACGTAGTTCACGTTTATTTCAAACTTTCACTACTTGGTTTCTTAATCAAAATCAATCAAATTTTCAACCAACTTAACAAAATATTTCATAAACATTGTTATTTAATTTTCAATAACATAAAAATAACAAACAAGTCATGTCTCACGTTATTTTTGATCCACCTTAAGTTAATCACCTTTTAAATCAATAATAAATGAAAACATTAATTTAATCCATAATCATAATTTAAATAAATAAATGACAAAAATTTAAAACTGAAATCAATGATTTTAAAATACCAAAATGAGCAAATGGATTTAAAAATCAATAAAAATGAAACAAATATCAGAATATTCCAAAAACATAGATTGCATGCTTGTAACTTTATTGTCTTTCATGTACATTCATGTCATTCATTGTGAGTCCCGCTCTTCTATTTCAAGGGTTGTCTGATGGTTAATCAAGGGTATTCAGCCTTTGTGCTGATGTAATTAACACTAATCGAGGTTAGTGGGGGAGGTCAAACGAATTAATAAGACCATGTCCATGTAAATAAATAAAAAACCAAATAAATCAAATCCAAAGATAAACTTAAAATTTTTTAAATGTTTAAAAAATGATTCTCACAGTCACGCTCTTGTTCATTGTTTTCTTTTTAACTGTCTTCATATATAAAGCTTCATCTTTGTAGCTGTTGCTTGGTCTGTTCGAATCTACCCATTGGAGAGATAGTCGTTGTGACGGCCCTCATTATAGCGGTACGGTTATACCAACCCACGTCGGTATAACAAGTGCTGCCACAGTGGGACATTTACTCAAACGATACATACAGCTGAGATACACGCGATATACAACAGAGTAGCGGAAGTAAAAGAGAACTATCTCCATTCATTCATCATCCACATTAACCATACATGAATTTTCACAATTAACAATGAGGAACTAAGAGCTCACATAATTAAATTGCTAAAATAGGATTACAAAATGTCCATAATACATTCCTTTCATGATAATTCTAATACAATTCCAAATACATACTATGAAGTACACAAATCACAAAGAAGCTCCAACAACTAGCTAGTCTCCGCGCTCGGAGTCCGTCTCTGCTGCCTCCTCCAAAGGTACTGTGTCACCAACTATACTGTACGCCGAAGCAAGGAGTGAGTCCAAGGACTCAGCAAGCAACACTACTCATGATGTACACTTAGAAGTCCTAATGGTTCTACATGCACATTACAATTAGCAACACATAGCATGCTAGTCATTTCAAGTTTTCACCCTATCATGAACATCTAAAATTTCATACATAACTCATGCTTTCAGTTTTCTAAATAAACTTCACCTATCACATGGTCTCTATTCAATTTACTCATGAACTTTAACCTTTTAAGAATCAAACATAAGAGCTATCAACATGAACATTTACATGCATGTGAGGTAACGCAACTAGCATGGGTTTTTACACATTTTTAAACACTTACATAAACCTTTTCACATGCTTTAGGTTGCTGATTTCATATGATTCAATGGCTATAAACCCTACACATGAGGGCTACAATGTTGCTTAAAACATATCATATGAACAATCTATCATGCTATTTGCACACATATTCATCTCGTGTCCCTAACCTGGACTCTAAACATTTTTGCACACATAACATAAGAATAATACATGCATTTTCTGAATTCACATGGTTTCAGATTTAGTCTCACATGGGTTTCAATAATGCATTTACACATCTAGAATTTCACATTTTTCTTTACACTAGTTTTCCTCTTTTCACATGGTTACACTTTACACATACACATTCACATGTCACTTACACATTTACACATGGTCACATACACATTTCACATTACACTTTACACATTTTTAGGTGCCGTGACACATAGTCCAAACCACCAAAGAAGGACATATCACATCACATTACACATAGACGCCATCTAGGCATTCCAATGGCGACTCTTGGACTGCGCAGACCGGGAGAACAGTCTCCACCCTAACCAGTGGTACTTGTCCACCTCCAGGATTTCACCCTAATGCCCTTAGGGTCACTTAACACAATGAACTTTCTCAGGGGGATTTTTCCCTGATACAGCTCCACTGCCCTCTACGGAAGCAGTGTCACATTGGCACAGTTACCACATTTACATAATTACCGTTTTACACTTGGTCTTACACATAACACTTCATCTCATTCACTTTCTCACTCACATGAATACCTCTGTGTTTTTCCTAACATGGTACTACAGAATTTCAAGGTTTAACATACAGTAAACACACTAATCATGCTGGGTTTAAACAAATCTAATCACATTAAGATCATGTGCACGAATTATCACATTTCACATGAAAAATACATAACCTTTTATTTACTGATCCAAAAGACCTAAATTTTAACTACATGCTGTTTTCGGGTTCAAGGTCATACCCTCAATTTTTCAGATTTTTCTGAGCTAAATAGGATTTACATAAAATAAAACGCCTAATTAGCATGCTATTAACAATTAAATTAACATAGTCTAACACATTTTGCAAATTGGCCACTTGCTGTTTACACATAAGCCATTCACATAGGCATGAACTGAGAACACAAAATTCCCTAATTCATACATCTATGGATTGAATACTACAAATCATTCTTGCATGCTCTCATTTATTCTACCGAACTTATTAGCAATTTCGCAAGCATGCTGAATTACCAAATTTTCAAAACAACATACATGCCCCCCAATTCTTCATAAATAGACTGCACCCATGACATTCATTCAACTAATCCAAATCATGGAACATGGATTTGCAAAATTATCTACAAGTCATGCTCACAATTTAAAAGATACTATTAACCCACATTCACCATCACACCACATTCATTCACACACCACAATGCACAATATACATAGGGTATAAGATTTACCATATATCCTCATCACGTAAAACATACGAAATTAATGTAAACAGGGACAGAACAGCTCACTGTCTGTCCAGAAGAACTCGCCGGCGGTCTCTGGCCGCTGACTCGGGTCAGCGGCATGGTCGATGGACGCCAAGCTCATCACAGGCGTCCAGGGACCTTGCCGTCTAACCAGGTCTGTGTAGAAACCCAGACCCGAGCCTGAATCTTGGGTGAATTGGAGGGTCTAGGACTCGAGGAAAAATCCTTAAAATTCACAAAACCATCCTAGACTCATAAGGGACATCAATGATAGGTCACATGCCTTTTAAAAATCTTCTAAGGGATTTAGAGGCTTGGTGAAGACCTCCTGGGCAGTCCCAAGAAGTTGCAGAAGTGCATCCAAACGATCTCTCCTCCGGGCTCCTAGATGATCTCCACGCCGAGGGGATGTCGGGGAAGCCTTCCTCGTTGGGCCAGCAACCTCCTTGCAGCAGGGGGACGCCGGATCAGGGTCCAAGGGTCGGATTTGAGGGTGCCAAAATGGGTTTTTCTCACAGGCTTCTCTAGGGTTTTTCTTTCTCACTTTCTCTCTCTTGCAAGGGTGAAGGGAAGAGTGGGAGAGGCCACTTCGGGTTCAGGATTAGGAGAGCCCCTCACCCACTCACCATACCGATTAGATAGCCTTAGAGCCGTTGGGGGACATCCCCCAATGGTGGCCATGCCTTTGCTCCCGAATTTTCTGGCTCTGCAACGCATGCGGTCAGAGAAGTAGCGTCCATATCGCTGGACCCCGGAGTTCGTGTTGGCGTCCAAGTCTGGACGCTGACACCAGATAAACGGCCTAGGGTTACGCCAAGGTGGCCTTCGGCCGAACCTAATTTATGCAGAAACCATGCATACCAAGCATATATACATGCTATACCTATGGTATTGTATCCACACTATCGCCATGCAATACATACATTATTTATATTTAATATAACACATGCTACGTAATTATACTAATTAATGCGTACGTAAATATGTACATACACACACACAGCACAAATATGCACACATAGATACAAATAACGACGGAAATTAGAGGGCCTTACACCCTCTCCCCCTTAAGAAACTTCGTCCTCGAAGTTAGAACGACACTACTCAAACAAAAGGGGATACATCTTCTTCATCGCATCCTCAAGCTCCCACGTAGCCTCCTCACGTGAGAATGTTCCGCCATAGAACTTTCACCGATGCGATACTCTTGTTCCGGAGATGCTGAACCTTCCGGTCAAGAATGGCTACTGGTTGCTCGACATACGAAAGATCTGGCTGGATCTCCACGGGATCATGACTAATCACATGAGATGGATCTCGGACATACTTCCTGAGCATAGATACGTGGAATACCGGTGAACGCTAGCCAAAGCTGGGGGTAAAGCTAGCTCGTACACCACGTTGCACAAGTCTGAGAATCTCATATTGGCCGATGAACCTAGGGCTTAGCTTGCTATGCCTGCCAAATCTGACAACTCCACGAGTAGGCGATATCTTCAAGAAGACATGATCGCCAACCTCGAACTCCAATCCTTTCTCTCTGTGTCGGCATAACTCTTCTGCTATCCTGTGCCGCAACAAGTCTTTTCCTGATAAGCTGAATCTTATCCGAAGTTTCCTGAACCACTCTGGTCCGATCAACTGCCTATCACCAGTCTCCTCCCAACATAAAGGAGATCTGCAGGCCTACCATACAACGCCTCGAATGGAGCCATAACAATACTAGCATGAAAGCTGTTGTTGTATGCGAACTCCACAAGAGGTAGATGACGCTCCCAATCATCCTTCCATCCAGAACACACGCTCTCAACATATCCTCAAGCGTCTGGATATCCTCTCGGACTGTCCATCGGTCTGGGGATGAACGCCGAACTGAGCTTAAGCTCCGAACCTAACGCATCCTGAGACCTTTCCCACAACCTCAAAGTAAATCTCGGATCTCGATCCGAAATGATCGACTTCGGCACGCCATGCAATCTAACGATACCGCTAACATACAATCTAGCTAAACTCTCTACTGACTGCTCTTCTTCATAGGCAAGAAATGAGCAGTCTTCGAGAATCTATCTACAACTACCCAAATCGAGTCATTGCCTCTTCTAGATCGAGGCAAACCCGATACGAAATCCATAGTGACAGCTTCCCACTTCCATACGGGGATATCCATCCTCTGCATAGGCCGGATGGTCGCTGTCGCTCGGCTTTCACCTGCTGACATACTAGACATCTAGACACATAATCCGCAACATCCTTCTTCATGCCGGACACCAAAATGATCTCTTCAGGTCTTGATACATCTTAGTGTTACCCGGATGAATAGAGAATCGCGATCTATGAGCCTCCGCTAACACATGCTCACGGACATCTACCACATGGGGACACAAACACGGTGCTGAAATCTAATCACACACAAACACGGTGCTGAAATCTAATCACACCGTCCTCATCACGAGCAATGCCCGCCTTACCCACTAACTCTAACAATCTAGGATCGGCTTTCTGCTGCTCAATCACCTCATCCAAGACTGAGGATCTAAGAGATAGCTGAGCTACAAAAGCCTGACACAACGACGGCTCTAACTCGGTCATAGAGCACGGTGCATCCTCCAACATCTTCCAATCCTGCTGGAGCGAAGACCTCTTTCTACTAAGAGCATCCGCTACGACGTTCGCCTTTCCAGGATGATACTGAAGGTCGAAGTCATAGTCCTTCAAGAACTCAATCCATCTCCTCTACCTCAGGTTTAATTCCTTTTGGGAGAAAAGATACTTCAAGCTCTTGTGGTCGGTAAACACCTCAAATCTGACACCATAAAGATAGTGCCTCCAGATCTTTAGTGTATGAACCACAGCTGCGAGCTCCAAATCATGAGTCGGATAGTTCCTCTCATGCTCCTTCAACTGACGAGAAGCATAAGCCACTACCCTCTCTTGTTGCATGAGCACACAGCCTAAACCAATCTGAGATGCATCCGTATAAATGGCAAAACCTTCTAGACCACTGGGCAATACCAATACTGGAGCAGAAGTAAGCTTAGCCTTCAATAACTGAAAGCTACGCTCACATGCCTCAGACCATACGAACTTCTCACCTTTCCGGGTCAGCTTTGTCAAAGGGGCGGCGATGGATGAGAAACCCTCAATGAATCACCGATAATAACCAGCTAACCCAATAAAACTACGAATCTCCGAAGGGGGTCCTGGGAATCTCCCAATTCATAACTGCCTGGACTTTTGCTGGATCAACTGCAACACCAGCGCCGGAGATGACATGCCCGAGAAAATGAACCTCGCGCAACCAGAACTCGCACTTGCTGAACTTCGCATACAGCTTGTGCTCACGGAGAACCTCTAAGACTAACCTCAAATGCTGACGATGTGTGGCCTCATCCGGAGAGTAGACCAACACGTCATCAATAAACACAACAACAAAGCTATCTAGATACGGACTAAACCCGGTTCATGAGATCCATGAACGCTGCAGGGGCGTTGGTCAATCCGAAAGGAAGAACCAAAAACTCATAATGTCCATAACGAGTTCTAAATGCCGTCTTGGACACATCATCACTCCTAATCCTCAACTGATGATAACTAGATCGCAAGTCAATCTTGGAAAAGACTGATGCCTCTCGCAACTGGTCAAACAGATCATCAATCCGAGGTAAGGGATACCTGTTCTTCACAGTCACCTGGTTTAGCTTCCTATAATCAATGCACAACCGAAGTGACCCGTCTTTCTTCTTGACGAATAATACAGGTGCGCCCCAAAGGGAAACGCTAGGGCGAATGAATCCCTTGTCGAGCAATTCTTGCAATTGCTTCCTCAACTCGGCTAATTCTGCAGGGGCCATCCGATATGGGGCCTTCGAGATAGTAGAGGTGCCTGGAAGCAACTCTATAGTGAACTCTATCTCCCTATCCGGTGGCAATCCAGACAAGTCATCGGGAAAGACATCTGGAAAGTCCTGCACCACATCAATCTCTACAAGAGTCAGTGACGAACCAGCATCGGGTACTAGCATAACGCTGGCAAGAAATGCGTCACAACCCTTGTTCACCATGCGCATCGCCTTCATGGCAGAGATAACTAACTTTCCCGCTAAGTTCTTTGGCAAGGGATGAGAGAACTCATCCTCACCAGGAATGCGGAAAACAATCTTCTTCCTACGACAATCCACTAACGCATAGTGCTCCTCTAGCCAATCCAGACCAAGGATACAATCATAATCCTTCATCTTTAGCAAGAAGAAACACCCATCTAGGAATCTATCCTCAATGCACACAGGTAACGACGGAATGCACTTCCTAGTCGATACCGTACCCGCAGGGGTGTGCACAGACAAAGGGACCTCTAACTCCTCAGACTCTATGCCTGACTCTAGGGCTAACTGCCTAGCGAACCGCTCGGAAATGAACGAGTGAGTATCACCTGTATCAAACAAAACCCGAGCGTGCACACCGAAAAGTAAAACTGTACCTTCGGTGACATGCTCCGCCTGCTCGACGTCCTCACGAGCTAACGCAAACACTCGAGCTGGGGCTCGAGGCCTTCCTGGTCGTCCTGTAGCTGGCGCGGCTGCCGCTACTGCTGGTACTGGCGCTCCTCGCTGAGCTTCCTGCTGAAGTCTTGGGCAGTCCTTGATCTTGTGGTCGCTGCTCCCACACTTTAAGCATCTACCCGCTACTAACCAGCACTCGGAACCTCCATGGGTCTTCCCACAATGGGGACACTCTCTTTCGCTCCGGGGGAACGTACAGAAGGTACCTGAGAGTTGCTGACTGCCATTTGTTTCTGCGGTGTCTGGTACACCGTTTTCCTCTTATCCTTCCGCTGGAAAGTTGCTGCCGGCCTCTTCTGCGACGCCTTCTTCTCCTCCAGATACTGCTCCATTTCTCCCTCCTGTCTGCAGGCTGTGCTGAGGACCTCGTCTAGCGTGCGGTGGTCGAACGCTACGAGCCTCGTCCTCAGTGATGGTTTGAGACCCATCACGAACTTCTTGGTCTTCCTGCGCTCATCCTCTACTATATGCGGTGCATATTTATAAAGTTCAGAAAACCTTGCCTCGTATTCCAGGACGGTCATTGATCCTTGCATCAGGGAAAGGAATTCTTGCTCCATCTTGCCCTGGATGTGCTCGGGGACGAACTTGGCTCGAAAGAGCCTCACGAACGCATCCCATGCCACATCTACTGCTCCATCCTCGAAGCGTGTACGCAGTAGGGAGGACCACCATACATCAGCTCTCTCCTGCATACACCTTCATAAGCACTAACCAACAATTTCTAACTTGACAAACAACATACAAGCATAAACCAAAACATACTGTAGCATGTAGGTGGCTAAGGTCACCTTGTCCTCATCAGGACACCTGATAGCTCGGAAGATTTTCTCGGTCTCCCTCATCCAGCTTTCTGCTAATAGCGGATCACTCTCCCCCTTAAAAGAGGGTGGGGCCATCCTCTTGAATCGCTCCATGATAGAAGGTCCACCATGGTCTGAGCTGGGGCCTGAGCCTGTACATTAAACAATAACAATATACAATAAACACAATATCATGCATTTAAATAGCAAACTACTAGTTGTTTTATTATTCTACCTGGGCCTCCAACTGGGCCTGGAGTGCTGCCTGGGTGTGAGCCTGCGTCTGCATGGCTTGCCCCAGACCTTGCATGAATACTCCATAGTCCACTGGCGGTGGTGGGGGAAGTACAGGACCCTGTGGGGCCGGGGCCTGCTGCTGCGCCCGCTCCTCACGCCTCTGCTCGTCGTCGCGAGCTGGCGCACCTCCACGTCGTCCACGGGAAGCCATGGCTGTAATAAAATTTCAGCCACCAATTAGAGCTAGGTTACTAAATTTTCTAACCATTTTCTTATCTATCTTTCATTTCCTATTAGTGTTTTCTACACATGTGGACTACTTAGCATGCAATGGGGATGATGACTTAGGTATATTCATGTGCAATCTCAACGGTCGCTCTGATACCAATCTCTGTGACGGCCCTCATTATACCGGTACGGTTATACCAACCCACGTCGGTATAACAAGTGCTGCCACAGTGGGACATTACCCAAACGATACATATAGCTGAGATACACGCGAATATACAACAGAGTAGCGGAAGTAAAAGAGAACTATCTCCATTCATTCATCATCCACATTAACCATACATGAATTTTCACAATTAACAATGAGGAACTAAGAGCTCACATAATTTAAATTGCTGAAATAGGATTACAAAATGTCCACATAATACATTCCTTTCATGATAATTCTAATACAATGTTCCAAATACATACTATGAAGTACACAAATCACAAAGAAGCTCCAACAACTAGCTAGTCTCCGCGCTCGGAGTCCGTCTCTACTGCCTCCTCCAAAGGTACTGTGTCACCAACTATACCTGTACGCCGAAGCAAGGAGTGAGTCCAAGGACTCAGCAAGCAACACTACTCATGATGTACACTTAGAAGTCCTAATGGTTTCTGCATGCACATTACAATTAGCAACACATAGCATGCTAGTCATTTCAAGTTTTCAACCTATCATGAACAATCTACAATGTGATACGTAACTCATGCTTTCAGTTTTCTAAAATAAACTTCACCTATCACATGGTCTCTATTCAATTTACTCATGAACTTTAACCTTTTAAAGAATCAAACATAAAGGCTATCAACATGAACAATTTACATGCATGTGAGGTAACGCAACTAGCATGGGTTTTACACATTTTTAAACACTTACATGAACCTTTTCACATGCTTTAGATTGCTGATTTCATATGATTCAATGGCTAAAAACCTACACATGAGGGCTACAATGTTGCTTAAAACATATCATATGAACAATCTATCATGCTATTTGCACACATATTCATTCGTTGTCCCTAACCTGGACTCTAAACATTTTTGCACACATAACATAAGAATAATAACATGCATTTTCTGAATTCACATGGTTTCAGATTTAGTCTCACATGGGTTTCAATAACGCATTTACACATCTAGAAGTTTACATTTTTCTTTACACTAGTTTCCTCTTTTCACATGGTTACACTTTACACATACACATTCACATGTCACTTACACATTTACACATGGTCACATACACATTTCACATTACACTTTACACATTTTTAGGTGCCGTGACACATAGTCCAAACCACCAAAGAAGGACATATACACATCACATTACACATAGACGCCATCTAGGCATTCCAATGGCGACTCTTGGACTGCGCAGACCGGGAGAACAAGTCTCCACCCTAACCAGTGGTACTTGTCCACCTTCAGGATTTCCCCCTAATGCCCTTAGGGTCACTTAACACAATGAACTTTCTCAGGGGGACTTTTCCTGATACAGCTCCACTGCCCTCTACGGAAGCAGTGTCACATTGGCACAGTTACACATTTACATAATTACCGTTTTACACTTGGTCTTACACATAACACTTCATCTCATTCACTTTCTCACTCACATGAATACCTCTATTTTTCCTAACATGGTACTACAGAATTTCAAGGTTTAACATACAGTAAACACACTAATCATGCTGGGTTTAAACAAATCTAATCACATTAAGATCATGTGCACGAATTATCACATTTCACATGAAAAACACATAACTTTTTATTTACTGATCCAAAAGACCTGAAATTTTAACCACATGCTGTTTTCGGGTTCAAGGTCATACCCTCAATTTTTCAGATTTTTCTGAGCTAAATAGGATTTACATAAAATAAAACGCCTAATTAGCATGCTATTAACAACTTAAATTAACATGGTCTAACACATTTTGCAAATTGGCCCCTTGCTGTTTACACATAAGCCATTCACATAGGCATGAACTGAGAACACAAAATTTCTCTAATTCATACATCTATGGATTGAATACTACAAATCATTCTTGCATGCTCTCATTTTATTCTACCGAACTTATTAGCAATTTCGCAAGCATGCATGAATTACCAAAATTTCAAAACATACATACATGCCCCACAATTCTTCATGAATAGACTGCAACCAAGACATTCAACTAATCCAAATCATGGAACATGGACTTGCAAAATTATCTATAAGTCATGCTCACAATTTAAAAGATACTATTAACCCACATTCACCATCACACCACATTCATTCACACACCACAATGCACAATATACATAGGGTATAAGATTTACCATATATCATCATCATGTAAAACATACCAAAATTAATGTATAAGAGGGACATAATAGCTCACTGTTCTGTCCAGAAGAACTCGACGGCGGTCTCTGGCCGCTGACTCAGGGTCAGCGGCATGGTCGATGGACGCCAAGCTCATCACAGGCGTCCAGGGACCTTGCCGTCTAACCAGGTCTGTGCAGAAACACAGACCCGAGCTCTGAATCTTGGGTGAATTGGAGGGTCTAGGACTCGAGGAAAAATCCTTAAAATTCACAAAACCATCCTAGACTCATAAGGGGACATCAAGGATAGGTCACTTGCCTTTCAAAAATTCTTCTAAGGGATTTAGAGGCTTGGTGAAGACCTCCTTGGGCAGTCCCAAGAAGTTGCAGAAGTGCCTCCAAACGATCTCTCCTTCGGCTCCTGGATGATCACCACGCCGAGGGGATGTTGGGGAAGCCTTCCTCGTTGGTCCAGCAACCTCCTTGCAGCAGGGGGACGCCGGATCAGGGTCCAAGGGGTCGGATTTGAGGGTGCCAAAATGGGTTTTTCTCACAGGCTTCTCTAGGGTTTTTCTTTCTCACTTCTCTCCTCTTGCAAGGGTGAAGGGAAAGAGTGGGAGCGGCCACTTCGGGTTCAGGATTTAGGAGAGCTCCTCACCCACTCACCATACCGATTAGACAGCCTTAGAGCCGTTGGGGGACATCCCCCAATGGTGGCCATGCCTTGCTCCCAGATTTTCTGGCTCTGCAACGCATGCAGGTCAGAGAAGTAGGCGTCCATAACGCTGGACGCCGGAGTTAGTGTTGGCATCCAGGTCTGGACGCTGACACCAGATAAACGGCCTAGGGTTGACGCCAAGGTGGCCTTCGGCCAGAACCCTAATTTATGCAGAAAACCATGCATACCAAGCATATATACATGCAATATACCTATGGTATTGTATCCACACTATCGCCATGCAATACATACATTATTTATATTTAATATAACACATGCATACGTAATTATACTAATTAATACGTACGTAAATATGTACGTACACACACAAGCACAAATATGCACACATAGATACAAATAATACGACGGAAATTAGAGGGCCTTACAGTCGTTGCTTGATCTATTCGAATCCATCCGTTAGAGAGAGTCGTGCACATTTTCTTTTGTGGGAGACGTGCATGTTTTTCTTTCAAGGGTGACATGCATGTTTTTTACACTGTTCACATACTTCTTGATGTTGATTCGTCTTTATCCAAAATATACAAGTTCCAAGATATATTAGACTGTGTCTAGTATGTTAGCTACGGATATGATCATAGGTACTTGTGAGATATTTCAAATGTTTATAGCTATCAAACAATTAATGTTATGTGGAAATATGTAGTCGGTAGAGATCGTGAGTGCAGATCTGTCAGAGAGACAATATGGATGTTCTTGTGGCAGATGTTAGAAGACCTTTTTCGCAGACATTGACTCAGTTTTCAGGATAAGGATATTTTTAAATCTATGGGACAGAGCCATAATATTTTTACACCTGAAAGTTATTTTTGTAATGATAAAGAAATTAAGAGTGATATATATACTGCCGATTTATCAAATGTGCCAAAGATTTATAATTCACAACGTAGTTGTATTCAGAAGTTCATCATTGAGTTTATTAAATAAAATATGTCATGAATATGATACAAAATGATAATGATGTATAATTGAATATATTTCATTTTGTCTGATAAGGATATAGTGTTATGACATATCATATTAGATGATGTGATCTTCATATATATAGAAGTAAACTTCGGATATGACGAAGCTGACTTCGGATATGACGAAGCTGTCTTCATATATGACGAAGTTAACTTCGGATATGACGATGTGAATGATAAAGTGAACTTTGTTTATCACGATTTCAACATGATTAGTCTAAGTAAGATCTTTGTATTTTACTTCGCATATGATGAAGCTAACTTCAGATATAATGAAGTAAACTTCGGCTAAGATGAAGTGAACTTCAGACATGACAAAGAGTTCTTCGAATATCATGATTTTAACATGATCAGTTGAAGTACGATCTTTGTGTTTTACTTCGCATATGACGAAGCTAACTTCAGATATGACGAAGTAAACTTCGAATAAGGCGAAGTGAACTTTGGACATGACGAAGTGAACTTCGTATATCATAATTTCAACATGATCAGTTGAAGTAAGATCTTTGTGTTTTACTTTGCATATGACAAAGCTAACTTCAGATATGACGAAGTAAACTTTGGATATGATGAAGTAAACTTCAGATATCATAATTCTCACATGATCAGTTGAAGTAAGATTATATGACGAAGTGAACTTCGGATATGACGAAGTAAACTTCGGATATTTCTTTAGCAAACGAAGTTATACTTAGAATTTTTGAGAGAATGATTTGTATACTTTAGGGATTCTATCTATGATAAGAGGGACATATTGTTTTGTTTATAAGTAGATAATTAATTATTTTGTCATCTTCAAAACTATTGTATATTATAGATTAAATCTCTAAATATGCAATGTATCTATTTTGGACAGAGGTTCAATATGTCCACTTTATAATGATGCTCAAGTGTAATTTCATCTTGTTGATGTCGAGCTCTACCTCTTCTTAAAATATACAAAGTACTGAGATCTGGCACATCAATATTACACATTGCATAAAAAGAGCTCACAATAGAAAGTAATTCATCTTATCTTTTGTCTCTTAATTTTTGAATGAGTGCTTTAGTAGATGAAACATGATTTATAGCATTCAAAATATCTTAAGATTTCCTCTGCAAAGTTTGACAAAGTTGATCAGAATTATCTAAAATTTCTTTCATAAGATGCAAAATAAAGACAAATTCGTAAGAGATGAATGCTTTATAAGTTGCATTTGCATCTCCACGTTGGGCAGGTGTAGCTCCATCATTAATAATATTGAGTAGAATTGTACATATGGTACTAAATATTTTTATCAAGCTGGAAACAAAATTTAAGTGTAAACTCCAACGAGTATCACCTGCTCTCTGCAAAGTACCAATTTGATTAAGTCATTTTCCAGTCTCAAACTTATTGATAGTAATTAAATGAGCAATATCTGCAGCCTGAGCATATTTTAGTTGATCATGACCCTTACATGAAGCTACAACAATATTGATGATGGAGGTCAATTTATTAAAAAAGTGACGAACAAGAATCATCTCCTTTGAAGTAGTGGTGACGAATAGGAATCATCTCCTTTGAAGCAGTGACTAATGCCAATTGCGGATGATGCACCATGCAATGAATGTAATAAGCATATGGACATACAATGGAAATTAAAGCCTGTAAACCATGCCACTCTCCTCGCATATTGCTTGCACCATCATAACCATGTTCTCGAATGTTCTGAACATCAAGATTATAATGAGAGAGAATAACAAATAATTCTTCTTTCAATGTCAATGCAGTAGTATCTTTAACATGAACAAGTCCAAAGAAACGCTCTCGTACAAATCCATTTTTGTTAACAAATCTCAAAACTACAGACATTTGCTTTTTTTTTTATTCATCTCGAGCTTCATTAACTATCACACAAAATTTTGCATCACCAATTTCTCCATGAATAGCAGTTTTGATTTTAACTGATAGAACTTGTAAACTTTCTTTTTGCACTCTTGGTGATGTGTACGAAGCATTTTTTGGAGCTTTCTCTAAAACGTTTGCAATTTTATCATTGTATGATGATACAAAACTTAGTAATTCATAAAAATTTCCATGATTCTTTGATGTTATGCTCTCATCATGACCTTTAAAATCACATCCTTGAAATGCAAGCCATTTGATTACATCAATAAAAGCTTTTAATCTAAGTCGATTCTCTGTGATTTGTTGAGCTGTAAACTTAGAAAATTTTTTGTCAATGTGCATAGCTTGATTCATAAGATCATCACATGCTTTTTTAGCATTTCTATGAGGAGACGAATATTTTCCAAAATGAGATGAAAAAACATAGTTCTTGCCATCTCTCACTGTCTTCTAATTTTTGAACCCATCAACAGTAAATGCATTTGATCCAGAAGGTCCATCTTATGTATGGAATAAATAGCAAGGTAAACAAAATGCTGCATCTTTCATAGGAGAATATTCCAACCATGATGGAAATAACTTAAACCATGATGCTTGAAAACTATGAAGATGACTTGCATGTCCAGACTTTGGATACTTTATAAGTTCACATTGATACAAATTAAACTTTCTATAGGCTCTTCGAATATCATCATGCTGGTTAACAAGATATTCCCAAATCTGTGGACGCAATCCTGGATCCGTTCTAATGAGTGTATATCAAAATCATCTTTGATTTCAATTCTAGGAGTTGTTGAAATGTTTCCATTAACTTTTGCAATTTCCACATTCTTCCTTTTGAAAAATGACTCGATTCTAGAAGATTTTCCCATCTAAAATAACAAGTAAAAATATCTGCATACATATTAGTAGGAGCCACATCTTCCCACACATATTAAAAGATAAAATATAAATAGAACCAACATCAAAACTTGCCAAATCATTCTATGGATTATGAAAAAAATAGACTATATATAACAGATGAACCATCACCTGAATTTATCATAAATATATAGAATTAAATATTTTACAAAATAAATGAGCCACCACCTAGATTCGCAGGATCATAGTATAAGAAACTAAATGTCTTACATAGTAAATGAGCCACCAACTAGGCTCGTTGGATCAAAGTATAAAAACTTAAATATTTTACATAATAAATGAGCCACCACCCAGACTCACTAGATCACAGTATAAGAAATTAAATGTTTTACATAATAAATGAGCCACCACCCAGGCCCGTTGGATCAGAGTATAAAAATTTAAATATTTTCTATAATAAATGAGCCACCACCCAGGCTCTCTAGATCACGGTATAAAATATTAAATCTTTTACATAATAAATGAGCCACCACTAGGCTCGCTGGATCACAATATAAGTTTAAATATTTTCTATAATAAATGAGCCACCACCCAAATTCACTAGATCAAATAGAAGAAATTAAAAGACAGATATGTTACCTTGGTGTCGTGAGGTGTCGTGAGGTGTCGACTCTTAAGGGCCGACAAGTTGGAGGATCTCAGTGTTGACGGGCTATTGGATGGACACTGGCCACCGTTAGATAAATAATCAACTACTATGAAATAAGATTTTTCTCAAAATTAGCAAACAAGATTAACTCATATCAAATAAAAAAGATTATCATTAAGCTTAAAAAACACAACTTCATACAAGACACAAGGATAGAAGAAGAAACTCAAAATTTTGAGATTGAAATATAAACAAAAAATGATAAAATTGCAGTATCTGATTTGATCTTGGATCTCTAATTCCATAGGAATAACAAGCAGAAGCAACGTCTGAAGAAGGCTGCAGACTCAACTGAAGAGATTGTGAGGAAAAAAACAAGCACCCACGTAGGTGGGCTGCCCGCTGCCATCTCAGGTAAAGTTTCAGAAATAAAATAAAAAAAAGGGTGGCTATGAGCACGGGGAGGCGCTTGGGGAGAGAAGCCTATTAGGGTTAAAATTGGTTGGTATTTTCATTAAAAAAGGTTGGTTGAGTTTTTTTATTAAAAAAATTGAGATCTGGTCTGCCCCTACCACAAAAAGGCACTACCAGGAGTTTTTTTTCCAGGGGTAATGAGGGTTGTTTTTGTAGGTCCGCCCCTCACTTTATATAGATACGGACGAAGGAAATGGGAGCCATTTACATAATAAAATATGTAATACATCGATAATTTTAAAAAAATAAAAACAATATAATACAAAATATAATATATTGGATCAGAAATAGAAATTTAAAATAATAAAATAACAAGAATATTATTGAATGAACAATACCCATTAATTTTTGAAAGAAAATCTCTAGAAATTAAAATTCATTAAGTAAAAATAAGTGATGAGCTTTAATAAATAGTTCGTATAAAAGTTATTGGGCCAAAATATGAGTTTTAAAGGATAGAATAAAATAGAATATTATAAAATTCATAACTCTATTATTTTCAAATTAAAAATAGCAAGTAAATCACTATTATAACTCATATATATCTAAAATGTACTCCAAACCCTACCCTAACTTGCTAGTCATGAAATTGTAGTCCTCCTATCCTAACCCAATTAGGAGGGTTAATGTTAGGAAGGCTAGATAAATATGGAAAATTCGTTGTTAAAAGAAGATAGAGTTGTGATAGGAATTAACAATGTTAGATACATAAATACACCCCCAAACCATTCATGGGTCTATTGCTCTGTTGAGACTTCTTGGACGTGGAGGAGAGGCCATAGGATGAGGGTACCATGGGGAGAAGGCCGCTAGAAGATTTACAAGCCTCCTCTTCGTGTTCATAACCATAGGAGTTTACATCGTCCAAAGGTAGGGTTCTCAGGCTAAAGATGAATAAATCATATACCATGTTAAAGCTCTTCATGTCTAGTTTCATATGCACCTATTTTTCCTAATTTTCATCGAGCATGCTTCGAGTATTAAGCGTTTTCCAAGCATCATGCAAGATTAGGGTTTTTAGTGTTCATATCGTGTTTCACGCATCCAAAGACCAAATTGAGTCAACTCAAAAATGTAGTTCTCTTCTACTCATTGTCCTCTACAACTTTCATGTTCATAGTTTTGCCTAAAGAGCCCTAGATCTCGAGCTATAGGCCTTACATGCATGACTACATCATTTTCTACTATTCTGGGTTTGAACTCAAACCGCGACCACTCTAGACATCGCGATTTAGAGACTAGTTTCGCGACAGACTAGACCATCACGATTACCTTAAAAGCGATAGCATAGACCTCACATTTTAGTTGGTTCTGACAAGATCCGATTGCATCAAATTTTGTGCCATTTCATTTTTAGTGTATGTCTGATATGCGACCTTACAAAGCGTCGTGATTTCATATTATTCCCACCTTGGAATTTATGTTTATTTTGAATTTAAAGAAGTTGCATGAACGCATCTGTAACATCCCTCCTTCTTTGGTCAGCCACCTTCCAATGAAGGTAGTGACGTATCGGGCCGTCGCCTTCTGAAGGCGATGGGATGTCTGTCGCGTTCTTGATAGGAACGCGACAGGCATGTTGTCGTGTTCACCTTCTAACCGCAACATGCATTTTTGTCGTCTTACTGTCAGGACAGTTAGGGCACGTGTCGTGGCGCATGTCACTTGAAGGCGACATATCAGTTGTTGCGTTCATGGTGTCAAGCCTGCGACGTTGACACATGGCGGGTTCGATGGTCAGGTCTGACCAAGACTTTGAGGTCACGACAAGTTGGCCATCGCGTTCATTACTGAACGTCGTGACAAGTTGGCCGCCACGTTCATTATTGAATGCGACTTCCAAGTTGTCGCGTTCTCAAGTCTGAGGCTTATATAGGAAAGGCTAGCAGAACTCTTCTCCTCTCTCCCCATTTCTTCTTCCTCTCCTCTTCTTTCCCTCCCTTCTATCCGAAGGTGACTGTGGAGGAGTTTTGGTGGTCTTTGTTCTCTCCCTTATCTCCGTCGTGGGCGTGGCATTCTCCTCTACGTGGTGGTGACTCTTCTCTGACGTGTAGGAGGCCGTGACTTTCTAGTGGACGGTGTGAGCGTGGAGCTTGGAGCGAGGAGGGGGTGACTATGCACATGAGAAGACCCCAACGGATTGTATCTTCTATTTGAGGTAGGGACCCTTATCTTTCCCCCTAGTTCTATTATGCTAGGGCCTCCATTCCCGTTCTCCAAGCCCTATAGACTCCATGCCAGGTTGTGTATTGCATGTTGAGGTTCCTCTTTTGCTTGAATTGGGGGTGTGGGATGAGTGATATCATGCTTGCATGTGAGATTTTTGGAGTGTAGATGCATATCCTTGACTGGCATGGGTGTGGATGAGGGTGGTTTGTGCCTATAGCATGTTTCTACATCGTTCTTCATGCTCCCCTCCCTCTGTGTACACCGAATTTTCCGTTTAGGGGTGTTTTGGGTGGCCTCAGGTGGACACCCAGGTCTCTGTCTATGGTCGTGACAAGGTTCTTGTCACGACCCAGAACGTGACGTGGTTTAGGTGTTCTTCCGACGCAGATCAGCTAGTCCTTCTCACTGCCTCACTCTACGTGGTTCCGGTACCATCTAGTGGGGCCAAGCATGGGACCGTAGTCCGGCAAGACTATGGCAGTTGTGTGGTTACTTTTAGTTCCGCGTGTCACTCCGATGGGAGGTGGTAGACATGGACTGGTGGTCGAGGGTAAGGTGCATGGCACTTCTGACCAGTTGACTAGTGGTAGTTGTTCTCCATGGCTAGTGTCTTTGTTCAGACAGTTGTTCTCTATCTATGTTTGCAACCTTGGGTTCGACCCAGTGCCATGGTTTACACCAGTTTTCGGTCTCGACATGTTTAGACCGATGGTCGTGCAGTTTACTTTACGCTTCCGCACTTACTCTGTTAGTAGAATATCTTAACTTGCTTAAATTCTGTTAACACATATCTATTCTGCTTGTTAGAACCAGTGGGAGATTGGTAGTCCCTACTGGGCTTCTTCGTGAAGCTCATTCCCTCCTTTACAGGTGAGACTTCATAGAAGTACCTTCCCCAGCATGCTGAGGAGAGGGGGCCGTAGTAGACGACGTCTTTCATGAGCAGTGTTCCCTTTGTACATGTGACTCATCACCCTTGGGGTATGCCCCTAAGGGATCTATTATTCCCTTTCTTTCTGCACTTGTACTTGCTACTTTGGGACTGTACTAGACTCATACTTCATGTTGGACGTTTTTCCTTCACCTATTAGTACATTTTTAGTGCTTGTTGTTGTTACATAATTCTGTTACATATCTTGTTAGACTAGTACATTAGCCCTTCCGGGTCTTCGGGCCCGTGGGCGGCAGTGCCGACGGTCAGATTCCTGGCGGGAGCCAGAGGTCCGGGTGTCGAAGTTGTTACAGTGGTATCATAGAAAGGGGTCTATCAAGACTTGTAATAGAACTAAGCTACAACGCAAAGTCCCATAGGAAGTACAAGTAACAATGCTAGCCGCCTAGTTAATCATTTAACATGATTAGTAGTTTGTGTCACAGGACATGGCTCAGCGTAAACGCAGATAGGTCAGAGAACTAATGGAGCATCAGGACATCACACCGGATGAGTCAGTCGCAGCAGAGCACGCACTGGCAGATGCTCAGCCTCCGCAAGATCACCAGCAGGGTGTCCCTTGGCAGTAGGGAGCACAACAGCAGCAGTGGTACCCACCCCTGCCTCCGCTAGAGGTTATGGAGCAGTGGTGGAGAGCTATGTTCCAGGCCCCTTGGCAGTACCAGCAGATGCCAGTAGGAGGTCAGCAGTTCGCAAAGATGGCAACAGAGGAGCAGCCACCAGTGACTCTGCAGGCAGCACCAGTACAGTTAGAGCTACCACAAGTGGTATGGGTCCATGAGCTCGAGCGCACCTTCGAGACCATGGGCTGTGTAGAGCAGGATCAGGTCCAACTTGCAGTCTACCAGTTGAAGGGGTCAGCCCACAAGTGGTGGAGGATAATGAGGTAGACTTATTTCCAGGGTAGGAGGCTAGATCAGATCACTTGGGAGAAGTTCTTGGAGGTCTTCCACGACAAGTACTTTCCCTACTACGCACGCCGTGAGAGGAGAGACCAGTTTCATGAGTTGGCATAGGGAGAGCAGACCGTGGCGCAGTACCACCAGAGGTTTGTACAGATTTTGCGACACGTCCCTCACACAGCCACTAGTGAGCAGGCTCGTACTGAGCGGTTCATTAGCGGGTTACGATCCGAGTTAAGGTGGGCCATGGCTTGCCACCTTTGTGGCACCTTGGCGTTAGTAGTGGCCAGAGCTACCGCCTTGGAGAGGGAGTCTCATTTCCAGCCGTAGCAGGGAGGAGGTTCGGAGAGGTCCACCCGTACCAGCGGCCTTCAAGCAGCCATGTTTCAGTGTTATGCACCTCTCTAGAGGGCCTACCGACCATGCCCCGCTGCTCATAAATCTTGTTAAAGAGTTGCCTAAGGCTTCCAGGTTTGTCTTCCAAAAGATGTGGCTAAACCATGAGTCCATTATTCACATTGTGTCTGATGCCTTGAATAATGTTGATGCATCGTCTCCTAATCCATTTGAAGTCTTGCAAATTAAGCTGAAAGCTATTAAAAATATGTTGATGTCCTGGAATAAAAATGTATTTGGGAAGGTGGTGGACAATGTCCGTCATGCAGAAGCTCAGGTGGAAGTGATGCAATCTCAGTTTGATGCCAACCCTTCTGCTGAGAACAGATCTGATCTCAATGGTGCCAACGCTACTCTCCGGCGTGTGCTTAACTGTCAAGAAGTCTTCGGGGCTCAAAAAGCTAGAATACAATGGCTAAATGATGGTGATAAAAACACCGCCTTTTACCACGCTGTGGTTCAAGGGAATAGAAGAAGAAACTACATCCATAGACTTAAAGTTGGTGATACTTGGTGTGAAGACCAACATATTCTTTCTAATGAGGCAGCAATTTTTTATCAACATCTACTTACTTCTGAAAATCATACTTTGGATTTTTCCATGCTTCAGCACATTCCGTTGCTTATTTCGTACGATCAGAACATTGCATTAGCTTCTATCCCTACTGATGATGAGATAAAGGAGGTTGTTTGGTCTATGAATGGGGATGGAGCGCCAGGTCCAGATGGATTCACCAGGTGTTTTTTCAAGGCCTGTTGGAGCGTGGTTTCTATGGATGTTATAGCAGCTGTCAAAGGCTTCTGTATGGGGTATCCTTTGCCAAGAGGAGTCAGTTCTTCATTAATTGCTATTATCCCTAAGGTCCCCCAGCCATCCACCTTTGGGGACTTTCGGCCTATCAATTTGTGCAATTTCTGTTATAAAATTGTCTCCAAGATTATGTGGCCACCTCACTGACATCTTACCTTTGATTATATCTGAGGAGCAGGGTGCTTTTGTTAAAGGTAGGAATATTATGGACAATATTTCTCTTTCGAATCAGCTTATTCAGGACCTTGGCAGGAAAATTCGTGGTCATAACGCCATTTTTAAGCTTGATATGATGAAGGCGTATGACAGAGTTGAGTGGGACTTCATGTTTGCTGTGCTCCACAAATTTGGTTTCTCTAATCGGTTTATTTCCTATATTGGTATGTTGGTTTCTAATTGTTGGTTCTCTATTCATTTTAATGGATCTACTGTGGGTTATTTTCAATCTTCCAGAGGCTTGCACCAGGGGGACCCGTTGGCTCCCGCTCTCTTTATCATAATGGAAGAAGTGCTCAGTAGGGGGTTAAAGCACCTTCACTCTGCCACATCTTTTCAGCCTTTTTCTGGTCCCAGAAGATGCCCGCTAGTCTCTCATTTACTGTTTGCAGATGATACCTTAATTTTCTTAAATGGTCAAAGATCAAATATCATACAGCTCCAGAAGTTCTTGAAAAGGTATGAGGACTATTCGGGTCAAAAAATCAATGCAAGTAAGAGTAACTTTATTTTATCTTCCAAGGCTCCTCCTTCTTTGGCTCGAAAAATTTCTACCATCACGGGGTTCAAGCAATAGCTTGGGGCCATTCGGTATCTTGGGGTACCCCTCAGGCCTGGAAGGACTAGAGTAGCTGACTACAAACTCCTTATTGACAAGATCAATATTAAGATGAATACTTGGAAGTCAAAATTTCTGTCTCAAGTTGGAAGGGCTACTCTGATTAATTCTGTTCTTAATTCAATCCCCATCTATATTGCTGCTGCGACATCCATTCCTAAAACAGTGGTTAAGTATACTGAGAAGACTTGTGCTAATTTTTTTTTGGAGTGGTACGGATGGTATTCATTGGAGGCACTGGGTTTCTTGGGATATCCTTCATCGCCCAATCTCTGAAGGCGGCCTTAATATCAAAAGTTTATGGCACACTCAACTTGCTTTGGCTTCTAAGTAAATATGGAATATTTATCATGGTTCTTCTATGTGAGCGAGATATGCCAGGATTAGATTCACGGTTGATTGTGGTGAACCTTTTAAAAAATCTATTCCTCATGGTATGTCTAAAGTGATGTTTAATGTTGCTAATCAAAATGTCATCAAGCATTCCAGGTGGATTGTTGGCGACGGTAGAACTGTGGATTTTCTAAAAGACGTTTGGCTTGGGCAAACTTGTCTTAAAGATCTGTTGTCCGCCCCTTATAATGGGCCTCCTATCACTGTTCGAGAGGTCATTCTCAGTGTTGATCATCCCATCCGGAGGCACCTTCCTTGCCACAATATTCTTAAGGACATCTAGCTGCTCAACCAGGTGGACTCTTGTGTTTGGACTTCATCTTCTGATGGCCTCTTATCCACCTCCTCTGCTTATAGTGTGCTATCTTTGCATGGCGTTAAGAGAACGGCCCTGGCACATTTGTCGCATCCCTCCTTCTACAAGCATGCTTCTATATTTTGTTGGAAGATTTTATACAGAGCTATTCCTATGACTCTCGCATAGCCGATCTTGGAATTGCTGCTGTTTCCCGATGCTCCTGTTTTAGCATCCCTTCTTATGAAGATCTCAACCATCTATTCAATTCTAGTGAGCTGGCCGTTAAGCTGTGGCAGTGGGTTGCGCCTATTCTTTAGGTTAATTTGAGTTCTCATGACAACAACACTAGCCGTCTTTGGCATATTATATGCTGTTGTAATCCTGTAACATCTTATGGCTTCATATCTTTGTATTCCACATTGCTTATCCTCTAGGAAATCTGGCGATCAAGATGCTTGATGAGGATTGAGGGAGAGCGGTCTTCGGTTGGAAGGATTCTCCATCACATTTGTTACATGGTTTCCATGGCCCTTGATTCTATTATTTTTAAAAGTGTTTCTTATGATCAGTACTTGAACAATATCCAATCCCTTGGTTTCTCTCCAAAGATCAAAGGTACTTCCTTCAAACTAATCAGATGGATCCACCTATTAGGGGGCAGGTCCTTAATGTGGACGGTGCGTGTAAGGGGAACCCAGGACTCTGTGGGGGTGGCAGTTGCGTAAGGGACAGCAAGGGTATTTTACTTCTGGCCTTTGCCCACTTCTATGGTTTTGGCACTAGCTTGGTTGCTGAGGTTCGATCTCTGTGTGATGGAATCCGGTTGGCTGCTAAGCATGGTCTTTTCTTGTCTGAAATTAGATCAAATTCATCTACTCTTGTCACTTCTTTTAACAATAACAAAATGTTGGATGTAAATCTTCTACCAATGTTATTTTCTTTTCTGCCGCCTCTTTACCTTGTGAATGTAAAGGTCCCCTCACTTTGGACTGGTCTGGGGTTCCTAATCTTAGGCTAGTTTAGCAGGGGTATGCCCCTCAGTCCTTGTACGTTTTTTTTTTCATAATCCAGGCCCAGGTGGATCGCACTGGTGGAGTGGGTACATTCTATTCCTGGGAATAAGGTGCACTCTCCTAGTCGCTGACCCTGAGGACCTCTTCTAATTAAAAAAAAAAAAAGCCGAGGGAGTGTATCTTCTTCTTCTTCTTCAGGTACATACGGCACTGGCATGTGCTCGAAGTTTAAGAAGATGTTCACTCAAGGGGGTAGACGGCGTCCCCAGCAGCCGTAGTACCGACATCAGCCAAATCCTATGGAGCAGTCAGTGCAGCAGGGGGCAGAGCAGGGTCAGCAGGACACAACTTGTTTTCACTGCGGTCAGCCAGGTCACTTTAGGCAGGAATGTCCATTGAGGCAGGGGTAGCAGTAGTTAGCATCTCCACAGTACTCGCAGTAGGCACCGCAAACATAGTATCCTCCACCCCAGCAGGCGCAGCGTCAGCTGCAGCACCAGGGTCAATTCCAGCCACCTAAGCAACGCTAGCAGTATCAGTAGTCGCCGCACCAGCAGCAGCCATAGCGAGGACGTGGTCCTGGACGCATGATGAACATCACCAGAGAAGAGGCGGAGGCCTCTAATCTGGTCATTGGTACAGTTCCTATACTTAGTAGAGCTGCGCATGTTTTGATTGATCCCGATACTACACATTGTTTTACTTTAGAGGAGTTCTTTGGTTCCCTTACCAAGTTTGCTCCGGAGTGCACTTGTGACCTAGTAGTTGAGCTTCCATGGGTGACTACGTGCGTACTCTAGGTTACCTAGAGGGTGTCACCGTCGAGGTATAGGGCCATCTTCTACCAGCCATACTGTTTGCCTTACAGATCCACGACTTTGATGCCATCCTTAGCATGGATTGGTTGGAGGCACACTCTGCATTGGTAGACTGTTAGCAGAAGACTGTGCGGTTCAAGATACCTAGAGCACCTATGCTTTGCTTTCGAGGTGCACGGTCTACCCACCGACCCTTTGTTTCTTTCTATAGAGCTTGACACCTGATCCGAGATGGTTGTGTGGCATATCTTGCTTCTGTGAGTTTCTCAGATTCTAGCGAGCTGTTTCAGATGTGCCTATTGTTTGTGATTATGCTGATGTGTTTTTGGAGGATCTACCTAGTTTACCGCCAGAGCGGGACGTAGATTTCTCCATTGAGTTGTTTCCGGGAATAATGCCTATGTCCAAGGCACCGTACCGAATGGTGTCAGTGGAGCTGCGGGAGTTGAATCATCGACTCGATGAGCTACTCGTGAAGGCTTCATTCATCCAAGTCATTTGCCTTGGGGTGTGCCAGTGTTGTTTGTGAGGAAGAAGGATGGTTGTCTCAGAATGTGCATCGATTATCGGCAGCTGAACCAGGTTACAGTGAAGAACAAGTATCCATTTCTGAGGATCGATGACTTGTTTGACTAGTTGCACTTGGCTTCAATGTTCTCGAATATTGACTTGAGATCAGGCTACTACCAGTTGAGGATCTGAGAGTCAGATATCACCAGATCATTCTTTCGTACCCGCTATGACCACTTCAAGTTTGTTGTGATGCCTTTTAGGCTCACGAATGCACCAGCAGCTTTCATGGAGATGATGCATAGTGTGTTCTGAGAGTACTTGGAAAAGTTTGTGGTAGTGTTCGTGGACGACATCTTGGTGTACTCAGCGACAGAAGAGGAGCACGAGGTTCACTTGAGGTTTGTGTTGGAGGCACTGAGGAGTCACCAACTTTACGCCAAATTCAGCAAATGTGAATTTGGCTAAAGGAGGTGCACTTTCTTGGTCACGTGATCTCAGGTGCAGGAGTGGTAGTGGATCCTGCCAAGGTCGAGGCCGTGGTTTCTTGGGGCCAGCCCACTATAGTTGTAGAGGTACGTAGTGTTTTGGGGTTGGCAGGCTACTACAGGAGGTTTGTGCTGGACTTCACCAGAGTTGTTGAGCCATTGACGAGGTTGACCAGGCGAGAGACCAAGTTTGTGTGGACAGTAGAGTGTGAGCAGAGTTTCCAGGAGCTGAAGATCTAGTTGACTTCAGCTCCAATTCTTGTTGTACCATCTAGTAGTGGCGGTTTTGTTGTCTACTAGATCTTGGTGCCGCGTTGATGCAGCATGGGATGGTAGTCTCTTATGGTTCTAGGCAGCTGAAGAAGCATGACCAGAACTATCCGACTGATGACTTGGAGCTTACAGCGGTCGTGTTTGCCTTGAGGTTGTGGAGACATTACTTACACAGCGAGGTGTTCATGGACCACAGGAGCCTACAATATGTCTTCACTCAGAGGGATCTGAACCTAAGGCAGCGCAGGTGGGTCAAGTATTTGAAGGACTACGACTTTACTCTTTCGTATCACTTGGGAAAGGCTAATGTCATAACGGACGCTTTGATCAGGAGAGCCCATTGAGTTCTTTGTTGGTTAGACACTGGAGGTTGTTGGAGGACGCTTTGCAGGGAGTGTTCCTTCCGTAGAACCATAGAGATAGAGCATGCTGTCTAGTTTGACAGTTCGTCCAGCCATACAGGTGTTAGAGGCTCAAAGTGCAGATCCAGACCTAGCAGAGATTTTGTAGATGCCAGAGGTGGAGCTAGACGAGGACAATGAGGTCAGGTTCAGAGGCAGGTTGAACGTTCCAGCGGACGTCAAGCAGGAGGTTTTAGTGGAGGTGCACCAGTCAAGGTACTATGTTCATCCTGGATCCACCAAGATGTACCACCACTTATGTGGACTCTTTTGGTGGCCCGACATGAAGAGAGATGTTCCTGAGGTTCTCGCACGTTGCCTTACCTGTCAGCAAGTGAAGGTGGAGCACCATCGTCCTGGTGGTGAGCTTCAGTCGCTACCCATTCTTGTGTGGAAGTGGGAGCACATCACCATGGACTTTGTTGTCTGCTTACCTCGTACTTCGTAGGGTCATGACAGTGTGTGATTGATCATGGATCGTCTGATGAAGACAGTGCGTTCCTTGCCAGTCAGGTCAGCTTGGTTAGTGGACAGACTTGCCAGATTATTTGTGGATAAAGTAGTTCCTTTGCACGGGACCCCAATCTCTATTGTCTCGGATAGAGATCCACGGTTTACTTCTCACTTTTGGCGCAGTTTTCATAGGGCACTGGGCACAGAGTTGAGATTGAGTTTAGCCTACAACCCACAGATAGATGGTCAGTCGAAGAGGACCATACAGACCCTCGAGGACATGTTGAGAGCGTGCAACTTGGACTGGGGAGGCACGTGGGAGTCGCATCTTCCCATGGTGGAGTTTGCTTATAATAATAGCTTTCACTCCAGCATTGGGATGGTGCCCTACGAGGCTCTGTATGGCCGACCGTGCTGGACACCTTTGCTTTGGCACGAGGTTAGTAAGAGGTAGTTGTTGGGACCAGAGCTTGTGTAGCAGTGTGCAGATATAGTGAGACTGATCAGGCAGAGACTACAGATAACATAGAGTAGGCATAAGAGTTACGTAGATGTTCGCCAGAGACCACTACAGTTGAAGGCAGCTAACAGTGTGTTTGTACGGATCTCACCAACCAAGGGCGTTCTTTGTTTTGGGAAGAGGGGTAAGCTCAGCCTGAGGTTCGTTGATCCCTTTCCCATCCTAGAGCGAGTTGGCGAGGTCGCATATAAGTTAGCTCTTCCACCATAGTTAGTAGGAGTTCATGACGTCTTCCATGTATCGCAGCTGAGGAAGTACATGCCAGATCCGTCAGTGCCAGAGTACCCAGTCAGTGTGGTGGACCGCCCAGTTCAGTAGTTGCGTAGGAGGTAGATCTCACTCATCAAGGTCATTTGGGAGAATCGTGTCGGTGTCGAGGCCACGTGGGAGTGCGAGGACGAGATGCGAGAGCATTTTCCTTACTTGTTTGAGTGACTGGTATGTTGCTTGCCTTTGTCCCCTGAGTTTCCCCCTTAATTTCGAGGACGAAATTATTTTTTTTGTTGGTTAGATTGTAACATCCCTTCCTTCTTTAGTCAGCCACCTTCTAATGAAGGTAGTGATATATCGGGCCGTCACCTTCTGAAGACGAAAAGATGTCTGTGGAGTTCTTGATAGGAACACTACAGGCATGTCGTCATGTTCACCTTCTGAACGCAACATGTATTTTTGTCATCTTGCTGTCGGGATAGTTGGGACACGTGTCGTGGCGGATGTCACCTGAAGGCGACATGTCAGTTGTCATGTTCATGGTGTTAGGCCTACGAGGTAGACACATGGCGGGTCTAATGGTCAGGTTTGACCATGACTTTGAGATCGCGACAAGTTGGTCGTCGTGTTCATTACTGAATGCGGCCACCAAGCTGTTGCATTCTCAAGTTCGAGGCTTATATAGGCAAGACCAGTAGAACTCTTCTCCTCTCTCCCCATTTCTTCTTCCTCTCCTCTTCTTTCCCTCCCTTCTATCCAAGGGCGGCTGTGGAGGAGTTTTGGTGGTCTTCGTTCTCTCCCTTTTCTCAAACGTGGGTGTGGCGTTCTCCTCTTCGTGGTGGTGACTCTTCTCCGACATGTAGGAGGTCGTGGCTTACTAGTGGACGGGTGAGTGTGGACCTTGAAGCAAGGACGAGGTGGCCATGCACACGAGAAGACCCCAATGAGCTGGCTCTTCTATTTGACGTAGGGACTCTTATCCTTCCCCCTAGTTCTATCATGCTAGTGCTTCCATTCCCCTTCTCCAGCCCTATAGACTCCATGCTAGGTTGTGTATTGCATGTTGAGGTTCTTCTTTTGCTTGAATTGGGGGTGTGGGATGAGTGATATCATGCTTGCATGTGAGGTTTTTGGAGTGTAGATGCATATCCTTGACATGGATGGGTGTGGATGAGGGTGGTTTGTGCCTATAGCATGTGTTTACATCATTCTCCATGCTCCCCTCCCTCTGTGTACACCGTATTTTCCATTTACGGGTGTTTTGGAGGCCTCAGGTGGACACCCAGGTCTCTGTCTGTGGTCACGACAAGGTTCTTGTCGCGACCCAAAATGCGACGTATCACCCCGTCACCTTCTGGTCTGGTAGCGATGCTCACCCTGTCGCATTCTGGTTGCGAGAAGGAGGTCTTCGCCTTCTAACCTGTTTTACCTGTGGGGTTGTGGGAGGTCTTGGGTGGGCACCCAGACCTCTGTATGTGGTCGCAACAACCCAGAATGCGACGTATTGCCCCGTCGCCTTCTGGTCTAGTAGTGACACTCACCCTGTCGCATTCTGGTTGGGATAGGGAGGTCGTAGCCTTCTAACCTATTTTACCTATAGGGTTGTGGGAGGTCTTGGGTGGGCACCCGGACATCTGTCTGTGGTCATGACAAGGTTCTTGTTGTGACCCAGATCACGACATTTCCCTAGTCACCTTCAGACCCAGGTCACGACAGGTCGGGTGTCGCCTTTAGGTGGTGACAGCCCTTGTGTCGCCTCCTCTAAGAAAGTTGTTGGATTGAGATGGCACTCTAGATGTCCTAGAGTGGGGTGAATAGGACTTCTTGGACTTTTAAAAAAATATCTGAAAATAGATAACACTAAATAGAGTTGTTAGTACTTACTATGGTGTGTGTGAAACAAGTGAGAACTTGGTGGAAACAATCACATAATTGCACAAGAGATTTTATCCTTGTTCGGCCATTCCCACATGGAAGTCCTACATCCAGTCCCCAATTAACCTCTTGGGATTTCACTAAACTTCCAAGAACACTTGGCCTTCTCACAACTTGAGAGGTATTACAAACCCACTTGCACCAATGCAAATCTTCCCTTTACGAAGGGGTACAAAGACTACCCACATCAGTAGGTCTTCTCTTCACAAGAGGGGCACTACAGGGAACAAACCCCCTGCGGGTTATCTAACACAGAAATGAAACACTTTTGTGTTTGATTAGTAGAATGAGCAAACACAGAGAATCAGAAAGAGATATAAATAAGAATTGAATCCCTAACTCTTTCTGAATCTAAGAGGGTGGACTGAAAAGATCTATAGTTACAGAATGCCACCCAAGAAGAAAAGAATTCTAAAAACAAGAGAGCTTGGAAGTCGACAGTTGAAGTAGTAACTCCCTTTCCCTTTTCGATATAAAAGCTTATGGTGACTCTTGTTGCTTGCAATTTCTGATTGGAGTTCAATGTAACTGGTTGGTTGCTTCTGATTCAAACTTCAGCTTCTATATATGAGCTTCAGAGACTTGATCTTCCCATTTGAAACTAACCGTTTGAAGGATAGCCATTGATCCTTGGATGTTGACACCTTGAGACTTCTGTTATAACCATCAGTCCTTCAGTTCTTAGAGTCCCAATGTCTTCTGGCTATGTAGGTAGTTTCATGGCTTAATAGACAGCTTCATTAATGTTCTATAAACTCCATGCTCAAGACTGAAAGCTGAGCAAGCTTCATTAATGTTCTACAAGCCTGAAAGGACAAGAAAGACACAGATACCTCCATACTTTCGGAGGTAGGTGAGATAAAAATATATAAAGCATGAAGGAGTTCAGACAGACAGATGTTAAGAGCATTAAAAGATAGACATACAGTTGTATGGGGAATATAAGGACTTTTCTTGAAAGTCATGGAATTCTGGTGAGCTCTGACAAATAACCCATGGCGCTTATACCTACCATCGCATTTGCTGCATAGCAACTGTCAAATGAAAAGAACTAAACTTCTGACAGCAAACAAGAGACCACATTATTTCAAATCATAACAAAGATATTTTTATATGTGATTATTTTCAATATATGTTTTCCTGCCTAACAGAATATTTAAATGGTAATAGCAAGAAAAATATTATTGTGTAAGACATATAAGTGTCATTCATTTTGTAAAGGATCCCATAGGGATATTGAAAATTAATGAAATAACCAAGATTATGAATTCATGGATTTTGTGGAATGACAGATTACACAAATATTATTTAAGTAAAAGTACACAGGAGTTGATCTATGGTACTTCGACTTACAAGAAGTCGGAGTCAAAGACAATATATGCAAACAGATCTTCGACTATATAGAAGTCGCAGTGAGTCATTGATTAATAACAGACTTCGACTTTTTGAGATTTAGAGTGATAAAGGTTTGTTCATCAATCGATGTCATACTTCAACTTTTAGGTAGTCAGAGTGCAAAGCAAACAAGCAATAGACTTCGACTTTCAAGGAGTCGGAGTGAAGTACTTCAACTGTATGGATGTCGTAGTGAGATATTAGACTTCGACTTCTTGGAAGTGGGAGTAGAACAAGTTCTTCAATCACACATCGACTTTTGGGAAGTCGGAGTAAGATATAAACAACAAGACTTCGACTTTTAAGGAGTCGGAGTAAGGTCCGACTTCGACTGTTAAAGAGTTGGAGTAAGGTTCAGTTGATAAGCAATCAGTATAAGGACTTCGACTTTTAGGGAGTCGGAGTCAAGCCAGACTTCGACTTTTCCAAAGTCGGAGTACTACCCGATTGATCATCAATTGGTTCAATACTTAGACTTTTCAAAAGTTAGAGTCTTCGACTAGTCTGAAGTCAGAGTCAGTATGATATACAGTATACGTTGTGGACTTCGAGAAATTTCGTGAGACAGTGTTGATACTTGATTTGTGATATTATATATGTGTGCCTTTATATTGTCATATTTATTTTCATAAATTGTGGTATAAATCAATAAATTGATTTAGAAGATATTAAAGGTTTTGTCATAGCAAAAACATAATGATTAAATGTTTAGCAATATTTCTAAGGATAGTTGCTCAACAAAAGCGACAATGACCTTGTTGCCTTCTCAAATAGAGAGTAACTTGGAGACCTGTTTGGAGTTTTCCTTCCACTGCGTCTTTGATTTCTTGGCACCTGTGTTGTTCATAGCACGGTCCTACACTAGTCGTTCGCCCGGTGCTAAGCACTTGTGGGCTTGTCCATTAGGTGGTTGTTACTGTTACCTGGACCCCCCGTCCCCGTGCACTGGTTAAGGGAGTTCTCTTGGTGGTGGGAGTGCTCGATTTACGGACTCTGGAGCTAAGGGAAAAACGGTGGGGATAGTGGCGTAGAGTCGTTTGCAGAGCTCTCTTAGCTGAGTTTGGTACGCCGAGGTGGTTTAGGCTTTCTTCCAAAACAGATCAACTAGTCCTTCTCACTGCCTCACTCTACGTGGTTCCGGTACCATCTAGAGGGGCCAGGCGAGGGACCATAGTCTAGCTAGACTACGAAAGTTGTGTGGTTACTTTTAGTTCCACGTCTCACTCCAACGGGAGGCGGTAGACATGGACTGGTGGTCGACGGTAAGGTGCGTGGCGCTTCTGACCGGTTGACTAGTGGTAGTTGTTCTCTGTGACTAGTGTCTTTGTCCAGAATGTTGTTCTCTGTCTATGTTTGTAGCCTTGGGTTCGACCCAGTGCTGTGGTTTATGCGGGTGGGTCCCAGCATGTTTAGACTGATGGCCGTGCAGTTTACGTTACGCTTCTGCACTTACTCTGTTAGTAGAATAGATTAAGTTACTTAAATTTTGTTAAACCATATAACTATTTTGCTAGTTAGAACCAGTGGGAGATTGGTACTCCCTACTGGGCTTCTTCATGAAGTTCATTCCCTCCTTTACAGATGAGACTTCATAGCAGTACCTTCCTCGATGGGCTAAGGAGACTAGGCCATAGTAGACCGCATCATCCGTGAGCAGTGTTCCTTTTGTACTTGTGACTCGTCACCCTCAGGGTATGCCCCTAAGGGATCTGTTATTCCCTTTCATTCTGCACTTGTACTTGTTACTTTGGAAGTGTACTAGACTCATACTTCGTGTTGGACACTTTTCCTTTACCTTTTAGTACATTTTTAGTGCTTGTTGTCATTACTTAATTCTGTTACGTATCTTGCTAGACTGGTCTGTTAGCCCTTCCGGGTCTTCGGGCCCTTGGGTAGCGGTGCCGGCGGTCAGATTCTTGGCGGGAGTTGGGGGTTCGGGCGTTGGGGCCGTTACAGTGTAGAACCTGTACGTCGCATTTCATAGTCATCAACTGATTACCCTTTAATGGGACCACGCAGACCGTCACAATTCTGAGTCACCAATTGATACCCTGTACTTATTTCCATGAACACGACTTTGCATCCCCTTGCGATTATGTGCATGTTCCAATTGCCATTAACGCATCCACAGACCCCGTCGCATTTAGGTAGCCACCAATTGATATATCCCCTACCGATTGCCTTGAACTCCTCTAACATGGCCATCACATTTCTGTTCAGTAATCGATAGAACGCGACTGTTACCCCCGTCGCAATTTACTGTGTTTTTCCAGCAACTTTTAGTTCAATTTAATCTTGTATTTTATGTTATATAACCATGATTAAACCCCTGTAATGCTCAATGACAAATAGTAATATCATGTTAATCAATTTTTTATAATATTGACATGATTTTCTTATTTAAAAGATATGTGCACGACTCTCATATGCTCTCTTTATTTCTCTCTCACATGCACACACTCAACATTGAATTTTTGCCCTGAGACCTTACAGAAATTACATCCACAATATATCTGGTAATTTACTTCAATAATTGTATATCATTACCCTATTTTAATAATGAACTTGTCTTTGTTTCTCACGTTGTTTTGGAATACCGTTATCGACGCTCCATTGTTCTAGAATTCCTCTTGGACGTCGAGCAACGTGTTTCTTTACACACTACTCTCTTGACAAGTTGGAACCTCTTTGTTAGACATTCTATTCTGGAAGACTAGGAACCTTTTGTTAAGACCTCCGTAAGCCTCCATACTTTGTGGATTCCCTTATGGAGACCGAGCTGGTTGTACCCTCAATACCTATGACACCCTTAGGGATCAGCATGATCCAAATGGCTTTAGATTTCTCTCTTATCTTGAAATCACGTCGGACCTCTGGACTATGTTCGTAGCACGGTCAGTGGGTGATTAGTGAATTATACCAGACTGTCAGCACCACTCATGCATGTTGTGCAACTGTTACTATCGCTTATTTTAACGTGTTTCATGTGCAATGACCATAGTTCTCATCTATTCCTTGTTCTCTCATCTATTCACATTCTCTCTACACTCTTGTCTATTCTTCAATTACTCTCATCTATTCTTGGTACTTTATTTGGTCATCTATTGATTGTCTAAGATAACAAATATAACCAATGCCAGGCAATATTATAAGGGCCCGATCTGGTCCTGGGAGGAGCGCCCGAAAAGTGCCATTTACCTGAGGGAGTTCAATGATTAGGATGTTTGACATTACATCCAAGTGCCAGACTATCTAGATTAATCGAAGACAATCAAAATAAAGTGCTATATTCTCTCATTGTCCATTGACAAACAAAGTGTTATACTCTTTCTCGATAAACTGACAACCAAAGTGGTATACTATCTCGATTGATGAAAGTCAATCAAAGTGCTATACTATTTCGATTGATGGAAATCAATCAAAGTGCTATTTGCCTCAAGGGGTATTTAATTTCTATATGGCCAACTTCTCTCTCTTTGGTATGCATATTACTTGCTATTTACTTAAAATTGGCATTTTACTTGATATCGACTCTCCATCACTCTCTATCGTGACTCGACATTAATCATGTTCATTGTGCTATACTTGATTAATGCGCTATTGAACCATGCTACTTGTGCTATTAATTTCTCGACTATACCTGACTCACTCTATCATTAGTTACTCTGTTCTTTAATACATTAATCATGTAAAGCATGCCTGATCATGGGATTTAAGTCGTACTGAGCGTTATCGCTCACCCTACATTATTGGTTATTGTGTCTTAGGTATGTCGGATGTTGACGTTAAAAACGTCAATGGGAAAGGACCGGAGTGATGAGCGACCAGCCGTCATATCGATGGAGTCACCCTAGTATAATAGATTCTAGTTAGATATTTTGCTTAAATTTCCTTTCCAATGTAATGATGTCTTTAAGCCCTATGTATTGGCTCTGAATTAGTAGTTGTAATAGTCTTGGTCAATTATCAATAAATATGAAGAGTTTATTCCAATTATGGTTCATTAGATACTCTAAAATCACTCGACTGTTGTGCAATTTACACTACTATGCACTTTGCTCACGTCACCCCGATTTATTCCACTGCTAAATTGGCAGGGCGTGACAGTTGGTATCAGAGCCTAGGACATCCTAATCGGATCTCTTAGGTCTAGGATGTTCTACGATGGACTGCCATGACATGTGTCTAAGACTACTACCATACCTAAGTGAGGATTGGGTAGAACTGTGGTTTAGATCTAAGTATATACATGTAGACACGCGAATTTGGCTCCACCGCGGGTAAATTTCATATTGCGCCATAACACCACAATTGGCCCTCTTTTTGTCTCGCAAGATTATTTTTTCCAATATTTTTGATCTTACCCTTTCTTTCTCAGTGCTTCCCCATGTGGTTCGATCGCGGATCGACCTGCGCGGTTAGGCCGCGGTGGTCCGGGGGCAGCGCCCCGACAGGGATCTCTGGGGGCAGCGCCCTTGGAAGCTAAATTTGGTTAAGGCACAACTTCATCGATTCGCGTCCGCTACAGTGGATGCCTTTTAAACGCGGCGATCATAGTGGACGCGATTCAAGACATTAACTTGGTGGCCATGCCAGACATGTTCATCAGCACGTGCTCTAAACGAAATCACGTCTGGTATAGCCTCCATGATTTAAAGTCAAAAAGGCTATGGCCCCGGAAGTCGCCGCACTTGAGAGCCTACGCTCGGAAATCGTGAGAAAATCCTGAAAATGCGTCTGGGTGGCACGACGCGATTTAGAAAGTCAAATCCGAACCGACAGCGCATTTATAAGCCGATTGTCTCGGAACCACGCATATTGTAATCGCGTCTGGGCGGCCGCTGTGATTCAAGTTGCGGCGGCTTGTCCGGACACGATTCTAAACATAACTGCAGGCTACGGCCATCATGCGCCTGTCACATCAGTTTGACTTTCTTAATCGCAGCCTGCCGCCCGGACGCGATTCAATTCATAATCGCGGCTCCCTGTTTGGACGCGATTCAAGAATCTGATGCCTATAAATAGACTCCCGAGGGTCATTTGTTCAGGGGGAGCCATTCAGAGCGGCGAAGCTCTGTCGGATTCATGTCTCGCCTTCGACTCGGGGAGACTTCCACTCCCACCCATCCATTCCCGGACCGCGGAACCGGCGTCCCCTCGTCATCCACGATGGCGTGAGCTCCTTCCTCGCCTTCCTCCATCCATCCCGGCACCAGCTACCACGCCTCCACGCCGTCCATTCGGGGAAGTACCCCCCCCCCCCCTTCTCTTTTCCTCTTATTTTCACCTCCTCCGGACCCCACGTGCCCCTTTTACTTCTTTTATAACTCACACACATGCATGCATTTTACACACACCCACATTCTTTAGGTGTTTAAAAGCCACCACCCGGTAAGTACACTTCCATGTCTTTTATTTCATTTATTCTTTATTTTTTTAGGATTTGATACTACACGTGGCTAATCCCCTTTCTTTACTTTTCTTTGTTTTTTTTGTGAGGGTAATCAATGAGGAAACGCCCTCTACCACAACCGGCCATGTTCGTAGAGGAAGAGAGGACCCGCATTCCCCCACGTAATCTCCCCGCTAAAAAGGTACGCTCGCGATCACTCTTCCACCCCGCACCCTTCGCCGTGCATCTCCCTTCGGCACCCTCGCGTGCCTGGCGATCACGATCTTTTTATTTTTATTGTCTTTTCCACGTTTCCCCTCCATCTCCACACACCACGCATATAATCCACCCATATTTCTCTTTGTGGAGGACCGCGTCCCTTAAAAAAGGACAAGATCCGTATCTACAAATTGGCGATCACAGTGGGGCTTCTTTTTGCATTTTCCATTTGATTACCCTCCTCCTTTGTGCCCCACGTGGCACTTTCTTTGGCACCCTCTTGTGCCCCTCCTTCTTTTACATTTTTTATAATATACAAAGCATGTTGTGTGTTTAATTTTTGTCTTTCCATGTCTCTTGCATATTTCCTGCTTTGTTTCCTGGTTTTTTTGTTGTTCTCGGTTGCTTTTGGAATTGTGTCCAATACAGCGGACGCGATTTTGTGTTGAGAATGTGCCCGGCTATCCGGACGCGTCTCTCCTTCGTGTCGCGGCAGCTCAGGCCGGCGCGTCACTATTTTCTATCACGGCGGCAGAGGCCGATGCGTTTCTACCAGCAGACCGTCCACAGGGACTAGGCGCAGCGCTGACAGCCTTCTGGGGCTCTCAGTTCCGCGTCCAGGTGCAACGACCCGCTTCCACCCGGTACGGTTATACCAACCCACGTCGGATGATAGCAAGCCGCTACAGGGGAGAATACCCCAACAAGTAACAAATGAGCTGAGATATACACAAATAGAGTTGAATAAATGCAACGGAATTTAAATGAATTTTATTCCATCAACTTTTAAATCCACATACCACAGTCTGTATAGTTCAACAAGAGATAACATAAGTGCAAAATGTTCCAAATACATAGCCGACTCCAAGTACATTTGAACAAAATCCAAATTTCAATTGTGGCATTACATACTTATGAAATATAAATTACAATTCTTCAATCCCTTAGTCCAACTCCACTTCAATTCCTGCTAGCTCCTCCGCTGCTAATTTCCTGAAATGTTTAGCAAGAGTGAGTCTACGCAATAGACTCAGCAAGTACTTAAGATTCAATACATACATGCTTTTTACCAATTAACACAATAAAATTTCAGCAGTTAAATCATACATGGTCATGCTATAACCTAAACAAATTCCATTAAACAATTATCTAAACAAATGTAAAACTAGAATCTAAACAAGATCACTAACACATGGTGTCATTAACATGAGAAAAATACACATTCACACGTTTTCATGCTTTATCCAGTCATTGTAATGTTGCACAACTAAACCATGGAAACATATACAAGATAGGTAGCACTCCTAGCATGATTTCTAACTCACTTTGCATGCAATCATAACAATTTACTTCACATTTAGCTTGCTGATTTTATACCAATTTTATCACATTCATATTACCTTTGCATAGGGATCACCTTTAACTATACAACATAATACTAAGCACATGTGCATCCAATCCTTCAAATTCCATGAATATGAAAGTATATATTTACATTTTGGTACTAATGGTAACATCACTTTTAGCATTTGACAATTTATACATAAGCACATACACACACATTTATACACATCAATAAACAATTTATCAATCAACTCTATTGTCATTTACACTTATACGATTTTCTCATTACACACAACCATATGATGAACCTTGGCTTGAAGAGTTATGCGGAATAACACAATACGGTAATCTAGAAGGGGGGGTTGAATAGATTACAACAATTTTTAAATTACTGATGACTTCTTTTCGATGCTATAGCGATCTTAATGAGACTTGATTAGAATTCGATTAAGTATAAGACCGCTTGAGTTGATCTAAATGAGAACAGGGAATCAAACGTGCGTATGAACACCGTGCCTACCAATCATCTATCGCAAAACGTGAACAAACCACAGAACACGATGATTTAAGGTGGTTCGGAGTACACAACTCGTGTATCCTACATCCACCGTCCACACACACACGCAGAAACGACTTCTTATGAATGAGTTCAACACAACAACTCAAACACACACACGTTATCTGATGAACCACGATCAAAACAACCACAAATTCGTGAATCAAGCACAAGGGATGCTCGAAACACAACCACACACACACACGATGGAATGGAAATTATGAAATGGAGAAGAATTTAGAGTTGGGGAACAAATCCAGTTGGAATTCTTCTCGTGGATAGTCCAAACGCTCTTCAAACTTCGATTGGATGTAGACTGATGGATGTAGAAGGTTGAATTGACGACGATCCAGCTTCAACTTCGCATGGATGGCGATTCCACAACGATCTGGGCAGAAAGTTGAAGCAAAGCAGCAATTTGGGGCTTTTCCTCTTGGTCCCTTGGAGGCTCTTGGATGGGAGGCTGCTCTCTGCGAATTTGGCTCCAAAAGGATGCTTATATAGTGTTAGGTAAAGGTGGGGGTCGTGGAGGAAGGAAACACCTAAGTGGGGCCGGATTTGGAAACTCTAAATCTCATGTTTCTATCGTCTGTCGACAGGTGCACTTGCATCTGTCGACAGGCGCACTCAGGCTGAGAACTGGGTTTCAGAAAATTGAGTTTCTGAGTGTATCTGTCGACAGAAAATTTGCATCTGTCGACAGGTGCGAACCTGAGTTCTGTCCTTGGTTGACTGTGTGAATCTGTCGACAGGTACATTGCATCTGTCGACAGGTGCACTCAGAGATGCAAACCTGAGTTCTGTCTTGGAATGACTGTGTGAATCTGTCGACAGGTACATTGCATCTGTCGACAGGTGCACCTCTTTGACAGTTTTTTGTGCTATTTGCTCATCTCTTCAATGCTCCATCTTTCATGCTTGTGCACCTACATGCAAATACATTGTTAGTGATATACATTGTATGATTTAGCAATGTTTAACTCAATCACTTTCATGGTGTTTTCATGTTAGTTAGCACATCAATTTTGCATTAAATCAATGTTCAAGGATATTAATGTGATCATCAAAAACATGATATATGGAAAACCAACAATCTCCCCCTTTTTGATGATGACAAAAACATTCAATTGATGCATATTGATGTTCTCCCCCTTTTTGACAACATACAAAATGTCAAGTCATGCACATTAGGAGACAAATAAACATGAACTGTGAGTTTTCATTGATTGATCATTCAATTTCACAGTACAAGAGACCATCATTACATGACTCAATAAAATCAAAAGAAAGGGAAAGAACATGAACAAGCAAAAGATGACTGGACAAGTGAGACTAACTCCCAGCTAAGACTCTTAATGACCTCTAACGACCCTGAGACCTCTCTATTTATTGTCATGTCCAGCAGGTGGAGGATGACGGGATCCATCTCTCTCGGAGTAGAGGAAATCAAGCCGGTCTCGGATCTGCACGTGAGACTCATCCAGCGAGTTGAGGCGAGCGTCCACTTGATCAAATCTAGAATTCATCTGAGCAAAACCTGAGATCATTTGTTGATGCATTTGTGCCAAGTAATCACGAAGAGATTGTTCTTGAGGCACAGGTACATCATCATATTCTTGAGCTTCATCAGGCATTTGCTCATCCTGAGGTTCTTCATCACTGCCTTCATTTGCTTCATCGGCTTCATTGTCTTCTGCATCAGTTGACTCTTCAGCTCCTTGGTGTTCCTTTCCTTTGAGAGTCCTTGTGACTGTACCATCTACAATCTTGTAGCCCATTCGATTAGCAGCAGTGAGGTCAAAGGCACTGCGGGATTTTAAGGAGATGAGCTCACTTGAAGGGATAGGAATGCCAAGGAAAATGAGAAGAGATGTGATGGGGCAAGCATATGGCATGATCTCTTGGTGTTAGAGAAACACCGACGGATGAGGCTTATCATGAGTTCAGGCAGATTGATTTGTTGACACTTGAGGAAAAATATGAACAAAGATTTGTGGACCTCGGTGACTAATTCTCGGCTTCCATCCTTCGGGACGATCAAGGTAGTGAAGATGTGATGGATCATCCGGATCAAAGGAGGAAAGGAGTTGGCATTGAGACGAGCAATTTCCTTAGTGGAGTCATAAGGTTGCAACGTGAGAAGTTCATAGTACTCAGAAGCAGAAGGATTGTAGTTGAAGATTTCAACTCCTGAGTTTGGAATTTCAAGGGCTGTAGAGATAAGATTGGCGGTGAGGCGAAAACGAGTGCCTCTCACCGAAGAGAAGAGATCTCCCTGATCGGAAAGCCCTAGGTTATTGAAAAACTCGTGACGGCAGTTGGGAGTATTGCAAGTGTGAGTACAAAAGGATGTCCACCCTTGAGTGTCAAAGTAGGGTAGGAGTGAGGGGAACATCGGTGCTAAGGACTCGAAGTCCACATACCGGGATTGGACAAGTTTCTTGGAAGGTGCCGTTGGGCCGGATAAGATGGAGACCTTGAGGAACATTGAGTTCCGGCAACCGATCCTCGCGATGCTTGCTGCGACGTTCGGAAGGAGCCCTGGAACTTTCTCCGGCGTCCGTCGAAGCGCGACGACGGCGAGAGAGAAGCTTTGATTTGGGTGCCATCTCAGGAAGGAGGGTGAGAATGGCGTTTGGGAGGGAGAGTGGAGGGATCCCAGACGAGGAGCAGCAGGATCGTCGGAGACGGGGCGGATCTTGAGCCCTGAAGGGGGAAAGAGGGGGTTGGAAAAGGAGGAGGAGGAAATGAGAGGGGAATGGTGAGAAGTGGTCGTGGGAGCCTTAGAATGGTTTAGAAGGGTTTTAAAAAAGAGGCCCCACAAAAACTTGAACCGGCGCGAGGGTTTGCTTCAAAAACGGATCTGGGCCGTCGTCTGTCGACAGACGACAATCTATCTGTCGACAGATAACCCCTTTTTGGCTAAAACTTGATTTTTGACAAGATTTTTCAAAGGGACAAGTGTTCATTTTTGTTTTAAGGTAAAATAGGTGTATGTACAAGATAAAAATTCATATCCATTATGATGAAGACATGACACAATTCTAAAATAGTTTGAATTAAAACAGATAAGTTCTTAATTAGATCATGAAGAACACATTTCACAATAGCCAGTGAAAATTAAATAACTCTTTTGATTAAGGCCGTTGAAGAAAAACATGCATCTAAATAGAGATGATAGTCAGATGACATTTGAATTAGATGGCCACAAGAACATCTTACCCATAAGAAGCACATTGGACTTGACATAAAAAGTTTTCGGAGGCTTCATTCTATTTCTGGTATGATTTTAGAATCTTTAAACAACGAAGATGGAAAAGAGTGGCAATGAGGAGCACTTTCACTTTTTCATGTGAAGGTAGACATTTGTGATGCCAATACCCCCAGTTACTCAATGTGAGTGTCCATCAAGCCATTGTATAGAGATAATGAAACAACCTTTTGACGCGAAGACCGACATTGGTGATGCCCATGTCCCCGGTTACTTAGTGATTTTCATCATTGCTCTACCTCCATCCCATAAATGAGATAAATTTTGTTGATTGAACCGAAGAAATAGGTAGCTTTTCTCCTTTTTTTATTTTTATTTTATTTTTGCTTTTCGTCAAGTACATGAGATTTCTTTAGGCAAGTTATAATGTAGAACATCAAATTCAAGAATCTTCTGATTTTTTCAAATCATTTTAGATTCATGTTTAACGACAAGGGAGTTAATCAAAGGAGATGTTTAAAAATCATTTGGTTTGCTCATTGTGTTCAAAATGATCTAAAGACCTCAATCAAGTGTTGCATCAAACATCATTTAGACTTGGTTCACGACTTTGACATGAAGTGGATATGAAAAGGTTATATTGCACACACAACAAACCAAGTTTACCTTTAAATCAAGTAAGGAACACTTTCTTGAAATATGAAGAAGAATTGAAAAATAAAGAGAATGTGTGTATCTGTCGACAGAAGGAATCTGTCTGTCGACAGATGCACACAGACTGATGAATTGAAGTTTCAGTCAGAACAAAACTGAGTGTACCTGTCGACAGATGGAGTGAGACTGTCGACAGATATGAACAGATTGGATTTTTCTGTTTTAGATTGATTGCACATTGAGTTCAAGGAAGTGAGAATTCAACAAGGAGATGTAGGAAGAGTTTCCAAAAAAAAAATACTCATCTACCCTTAACTCACTCCCCCATAGTGTGTGCACGTGTTGACACAACATCTAAGCAAGGATTCACACAAGCATTTGATACAAGACAAACATGATCATTAAAGAAAGTCATACACAAGCACATGATCACAGAAAAACATTGTTTCATGGAGTTAACATGATAAAATGTAAGGAAACTAAAAATCCTATGTGAAGTACAGGGCCTTATATGAAATGGGACTATTATACTTGGCGGAGAATATTTTCTCACGCATGATGATAGTTTTCAAACAAGCCGAACTTGTTCTTCCACAGTTCACCATTTGATATACCACATAGTCATTCACACATAAAGAGCATGTACTCCAATATGGTTTGTCAGTTTCATTGCATTTTACACAAACCCAATTCTCTTCTTAAGGATGTGAATCTATCTTCAGACAAGGGTTTGGTGAAAATATCAGCCAATTGTTTTTCTGTGGGAATGAAATTAAGTTCCAAGGTTTTATTGGCAACTTCATCTCTCAAGAAATGATGACGGATTTCAATGTGTTTAGTCCTTGAGTGTTGGACAGGGTTTTTTGAAAGGTTGATAGCACTTGTGTTGTCACATAGGATAGGTGTGCATCCAATTTCAACATTATAGTCAGCTAACTGACTTTTGATCCACAACACTGAGTTGCACACTTCCTGCAGCGACATATTCTGCCTCTGCAGTGGAGAGTGCAACCGAGTGTTGTTTCTTGGATGCCCACGAAACCATGCAACCGCCAAGGAATTGGCAATATCCACTAGTGCTTTTTCTATCAATTTTACATCCAGCATAATCAGCATCAGAATATGAGATCAAAATACTGCCTGCGCGCACCAAAAACCCAAATTGCATGTGTGAAGAGAGATATCGAAAAATTCTCTTGACTGCAATTAAATGGTTTTCCTTTGGACTAGATTGATATCTAGCACAAAGGCAAACACTAAATTGTATATCCGGTCTACTTGCAGTAAGATAAAGAAGTGAGCCAATCATACCTCGGAAGTGCTTTGCATCTACCAGTTTACCTTTCTCATCATTTTCCAATTTGATGCTTGTGCTCATTGGGGTGGAGGCCGGTTTAGCTTGCTCAAATTGAAATCGTTTGAGAAGCTCTTTGACATATTTTCTTGATTATGAAGAATCCGTCTTTATGTTGTTTCACCTGCAAACCAAGAAAGAATTGAAGCTCCCCCATTAGACTCATTTCAAATTCACTGTGCATTGTTTAGAAATTCTTCACACAGTGAAGGGTTAGTTGAACCAAATATAATATCGTCCACATAAACTTGAACAACAATCATGTGATTGCGAACTTTCTTAGTGAAGAGAGTTTGGTCCACTTTATCTCTTGAGTAGTTTTTGCTTACCAGAAAATTGCTTAGTCTATCATACCAAGCTCGAGGTGCCTGTTTCAAACCATAAAGAGCTTTGTGCAATTTATACACATGGTTAGGCATTTCAGAATTTTCAAAACCTGGTGGTTGAGAGACATAGACTTCTTCTTTTATATAGCCATTTAAGAAAGCAGTTTTAACATCCATTTGATAAAGTTTGAACTTATGGGAGCATGCATATGCCAATAAGATTCTGACTGCTTCTAACCTGGCTACTGGAGCAAAGGACTCTTCAAAGTCTACACCAAATTCTTGACTATATCCTTTTGCAACGAGTCTTGCTTTATTTCTGACCACTTTTCCTTCTTCATTAAGTTTATTCCTAAACACCCATCTAGTTCTTATGATAGAAATTTCAGGGGTTCTAGGAACTAAACTCCATACATTATTTCTTTGAAATTGACCAAGTTCCTCATGCATAGCATCAATCCACGAGTTATCATTTAAGGCTTCTTCAACATTTTTGGGTTCCACTTGAGAAACAAAAGCAAAAAGATCATGTTCAATTATTTTTCTTACTTGAGACCTTGTTTGAACAGAATCATTTAAACTACCTATCACATCATCAAGTGGGTGATCTTTGGAACACCTCACATTTGTGATTGTTGAAGGGCCGGGAGTATCTTGTCCTTGAGGAATTTGATCTTGTGAATGTCGTTCTTCAGGAGGTTCACTTTCTGGTGGATTCTCATCAAGTGTTTCATCTTGTTTTCTGAATGCTATTTCATCATCTTCATCGTAGTCCCTGTGAAGATATCCACCTTTGGTCTTGGAATCTTCTTCAGATTTGTCTTTTGCTTTGACTTGTAGGTCCTTAAGCGATGTTCCTTCATCCTCTTTTTCAGTCCTGTTAACATTCAAGCTGTTAGTTTGGCATAAGTCTCATCAAAAATGACATGTGGAGTTTCTTCCACAGTGCGTGTTTTATTGTTAAACACCCTATATGCCCTAGAGTGTTCTGAGTAGCCTAGAAAAAACACCTTGATCACTTTTGGCTTCAAATTTATCTAAATCAATTTATCATTGTTATGAATAAATACCTTGAGCCAAAAACTCGGAAGTACCCAAGGTTGGGTTTCTTACCTTTCAACAATGGTAGGGGGTTTTCTTTATCACAGGTCTTACCATGGCTCTGTTTAGAATGTAGCATGAAGTGTTCACTGCTTCTGCCCAAAAGCTTTTGGAGAGTTGGCCTTCAACTAGAAGAGTGCGAGCCATTTCCACCAATGTTCTGTTTTTCCTCTCCACTACTCCATTTTGTTCTGGAGTCCTTGGGGAAGAGATAGATGTTCAATCCCTTGGTGCCTGCAAAAATCAGAAAATGCATTGTTATCAAATTCTCCCCCGTGATCGGTGCGGATTGAGCATATTTTATTCACATTGCCATGCTCAATCTTGTTAAAGAATTCTTGGAAGATTGTAAGTGTTTCACTTTTGTGTGCCAAGAATTTGACCCATGTGAACCTAGAAAAATCAACTACAATGACAAAACCAAAACGTTTGCCATTGAGACTTAGAGTTCTGGTTGGTCCAAAAAGGTCCATGTGCAATAGTTCATATGGTTTAGATGTGCTTACCGGTGCTTTAGATTTGAAAGACTTACGGGTCTGTTTTCCCTGTGCACATGCATCACAAAAACTTTCATTGTTGTTAAGAGAAATGTCAGGAAGTCCACTTACTAATTTGAGCTTCATGATCTTGTGCAACACGTTGTAGCTCGCATGGCCAAGCCTACGATGCCACAAGGTCATTCATCCTGTCTATTTGCAACAAGACACAAGTTATCATTTTCTGGATCATCTAAGTCAACTAAGTAAATGTTATTCACTCTTTTCCAGAAAATTTTATACTTCCTGTTTCTTTATCAACAATTTGACATGAATTTGATTCAAACATGACGTTGTGACCTCTATCACACAATTGACTTATGCTAAGCAAGTGATTAAGGCCATCAACCAACAGTACATTCTCAATTGAATTGGAGGGACACTTACCAACATTACCTGTGCCAATTATTTGGCCTTTGTTGTTACCTCCAAAGATGACTTGTCCTCCGTCTTTCTCCACTAGGAAACAGAATTTAGCTTTGTCGCCCGTCATGTGCCTCGAACAGCCGCTATCCAAGTACCATTTTTTGATGTTGGGCTGCTAGGCATTCCTGCATATGTGGATCAGACAAGAGGTTTTGGTACCCAAATTACTTTGGGTCCCAAAATTTCATTCATGCAACAGAGTAAATGCTTAGGAATCCAAACTTGTTTGAATTTCTGTTTCTTCGGATTATTCCAGCATTGTTTTTCATCATGACCAATCTTTTTACACAATTGCATGAAGGAACTTTCTTTTCAATTGATTGTTGCTTGATAGACTGTTTTTGGTTGAAGTTGTTCTGCCTGTCGACAGGCACCATTCCATCTGTCGACAGGTGGCTTTTTCTTTTGTTGGTTGCATGTGTTGGGTTTGAGATTGACTTGTTTAAGCTTTGTGGGAACATGCTTGCTTGTGCTTGGGCTAGGATCAACAAAGGAAGTGATCAATGATTCTCCTATTTTCTTTTGTTTGACAGGTTGATATCCTAACCCATGCTTGGTTACATGTATTTTAGCACCCAAAACCGCATCTAGATTTTGCTTCCCTTTGACAAATTTCATTAAGTCCTCAGATTTTTCTTTCAATTCCTTTCCAGTTTGTTCCAACTTTTTCTTTGTTTCTTGTTGTTCTTCTTGAAGGAATTCAAGAGAATGGCTTAAACAGTCTTTTTCTTTTTGTGTTTCTTGCAATCTCATTTTTAAGCAATCCAGCTCTTCATTATGAGTCTTTTCATCAACTTTCATCATTTCTATTTCTTTGTCATGAATGCAATTCGTTCATCATTGTTCTTATCATGCACAAGGAGTTGCATTTCTTTTTTAATGCTTTATTTTCAGATCTATATTCACAAAATTTTTCAAATAGAGTAGTGTATGCTTCCTCCCATTCACTTGCAGTGAAATCATCAAATGAGAAGTTTACCTCGGTGGAGTCATCACTCCTAGCCATAAAGCATTTCACTTCTTCATCATCGGATGTTTCTTGTGCATCTTTATCTTCATCTTCATCTTCATCACTCCAGGTAGCCAACATTGCTTTGGCTTTCTTGGAGGTGAATTTTTCCTTCTTCAGCTTCTTCTTGAGTTCCGGGCATTCTCCTCTCATGTGCCCCTGTTTCTTGCATTCATAACAACAATATCAGATTTTTTGTTGGACTCATATTTCTGTGAAAAATTTTTATTTGAAAGGTTTAGAGTTACCTGTGTCTCTCCTTTTGAACTTCAAAATTTCTTGAATTGTCTAGTAGCATTGCCATTTCACCATTATCACTCTCACTAGATGTTTCTTGCTCATCACTATCTTGTTGAATGGATTTCTTGGAGCTTGTTGATGTTTTGTTGGATGCTTTTAGAGCAATTGACTTCCTAGGATTTTCTTCTAATTCTTTTCTTTTGATGTTGATTTCATATGTCATTAAAGAGCCAATTAGTTCATCCAATTTCATTTTGGAAAGGTCTTTGGAATCCTCAATGACAGTGGCCTTAGTATTCCAAGATGAAGTAAGAGATCGAAGTATCTTTCTTACTAAGTCACTTTCAGAGTATTCTTTCAAGACCTTTTAGCCCGTTAACTATTAGCATGAATCTTGCAAACATGTCTGATATGTTTTCATCAGTTTTCATCTTGAACATTTCATATTCAGACACTAACATGCTAACTTTAGTTTCCCTTACCTCGGACGTACCTTCGTAAATGAGTTCAAGTTTGTCCCACATCTCTTTTGCTGTTGAGCATGTGGAGACTCTTGAGAACTCCCTTGGATGCACCGCACATTGCATCATGTTTAGTGCGCTCCAGTTGAGAGTTCCTTTAGCTATTTGGTCTTTCGTCCAGGTGTCTTCGTCCTCGGGCAACACATATGGTCCCTCGCTGACTATCTTCCACAGCTCGTAATTTTGAGCTCTCAAAATACATGCATACAATTTTTCCAATAAGAATAGTCAGTGCCATCAAAATAGGGTGACCTTGTTACTGAATGTCCCTCGGCCATATACCCTTTGCTAGAATCCATAAGATCGAGAATCTCCTGATCGCTAGATCAAATTACGAAAACTGTAAATCGGAGAAACCCTCTCTGATACCAATTGAAGAGTTATGCGGAATAACACAATACGGTAATCTAGAAGGGGGGGTTGAATAGATTACGGCAATTTTTAAATTACTGATGGCTTCTTTTCGATGCTACAGCGATCTTAATGAAACTTGATTAGAATTCGATTAAGTATAAGACCGCTTGAGTTGATCTAAATGAGAACAGGGAATCAAACGTGCGTATGAACACCGTGCCTACCAATCATCTATCGCAAAACGCGAACAAACCACAGAACACGATGATTTAAGGTGGTTCGGAGTACACAACTCGTGTATCCTACATCCACTGTCCACACACACACGCAGAAACGACTGCTTATGAGCGAGTTCAACACAACAACTCAAACACACACACGTTGTCTGATGAACCACGATCAGAACAACCACAAATTCGTGAATCAAGCGCAAGGGATGCTCGAAACACAACCACACACCCACACGATGGAATGGAAATTATGAAATGGAGAAGAATTTAGAGTTGGGGAACAAATCCAGTTGGAATTCTTCTCGTGGATCGTCCAGACGCTCTTCAAACTTCGATTGGATGTAGACTGATCGATGTAGAAGGTTGAATTGACGACGATCCGGCTTCAACTTCGCATGGATGGCGATTCCACAACGATCTGGGCAGAAAGTTGAAGCAGAGCAGCAATTTGGGGCTTTTCCTCTTGGTCCCTTGGAGGCTCTTGGATGGGAGGCTGCTCCCTGGGAATTTGGCTCCAAAAGGATGCTTATATAGTGTTAGGTAAAGGTGGGGGTCGTGGAGGAAGGAAACACCCAAGTGGGGCCGGATTTGGAAACTCTAAATCTCATGTTTCCGTCGTCTGTCGACAGGTGCACTTGCATCTGTCGACAGGCGCACTCAGGCTGAGAACTAGGTTTCAGAAAATTGAGTTTCTGAGTGTATATGTCGACAGGCAATTTGCATCTGTCGACAGGTGCACTCAAGAATAGAAAACCTGAGTTCTGTCCTGGGTTGACTGTGTGAATCTGTCGACAAGTACATTGCATCTGTCGACAGGTGCACTCAGAGATGCAAACCTGAGTTATGTCTTGGAATGACTGTGTGAATCTGTCGACAGGTTCATTGCATCTGTCGACAGGTGCACCTCGTTGACAGTTTTTTGTGCTATTTGCTCATCTCTTCAATGCTCCATCTTTCATGCTTGTGCACCTACATGCAAATACATTGTTAGTGATATACATTGTATGATTTAGCAATGTTTAACTCAATCACTTTCATGGTGTTTTTCATGTTAGTTAGCACATCAATTTTGCACTAAATCAATGTTCAAGGATATTAATGTGATCATCAAAAACATGATATATGGAAAACCCAACATGGCTTTCACATGCACTCACTTTGTTCCATCACACAATACTTATACACATTTCCCATTAATTCCTCTTTCACATTCACACACTTCTTATCATTTCACTTTTGCACATAACATGTGCCACATTTACACATCTCTCGCACATACCTTGTGCTATGAACACATATCACTTTTCACATCACACATGCTTATTTTCACTTAATGCCAAGACACAGCCCAAACCACCATATAGACGATCACATAACACACACATTCACATTCACTTACTTAATCACCGGCATAGTGATAAGTCTTAGTTCCTACAGAAACCGGGGAAAGCGCTTCCCACCATTACCAGTGGAACTTGTCCACCTTCAGGATTTCACAAGACCCTTTGCCAGGGTATACACATTATCAAGACCCTTCTCTAGGGTATCACATGTCACATTGAGCTTTCCCGTAGGGGCGTTACTACGGTACAGCTCCAAGCATCTAGGGTGGCAGTGTCTTATGGGCATGTTTGTTTATCTTATGACATTAACCATTTTACAAACCTACACCACTTGTTCTCTCACGTCCCATGTACACACTCATACATAATTCATACACACATAAGTCCTCATTACTGATTTTAACCTCACTGTTGCAACTGCCAAATAATCATAATACAGATATAATCATACTGAAATTTACTGAATCACATCAAGTCACAATTAACATGCTCACATAGTTATTTTTCACATTAAAAATCCATAACATACTTACTGTCATCAAAATAACATGAGATTTTAACCACAGACAATTTTAAGGTTTATAATCACGCATACAATTTTTCAGATTTTTCTGAATCATATTACATTTACAGCAATTAAAACATTCAGTTTCATGCTATTCATAATTCACTTTAACATGGAACATAACACGAACATCAGATTTAACCATTCACAACCCTGATCCTAACATAATCATCATCACAGAAATTTTCCCTTGATTTATTGCACAACACACAATTTAATGTAAATTTTACAATTTCGACGCATGTCTTTCATTTCCAAAACAGAAATTCCAGTAAATCCCACAGTCATGGAAAAATTCTCAAAATTTCAGGGCATGGACTGATATATATACACATGGTATAGAAAAATCTAGGGCATTTAATTCCTCAGGAATTTGGTAGACAGTAGATGAACATGCATAATCCATTTTTCCCAACATGCATTTCAATAATCTAAAAATTCATGCCATCCACAGAAAAATGCAGAAATTTCCACACATATCACATTATCTATTTTACATAGCATATAAAAGTTACACTATATCCTCATTGCGAAAACATATCGAAAATAATCATCTACCCGGAAGAACAGCTCACTGTTCTATCCTGAAGAACTTGGCGGCAGCCTCTGGCCGTTCAAGGGTTTGGATGGCACGATCGCTGGACGCCGATGGGAGATCTTGGCGTCAAGGATATTGACGCCAAGTTCCTGTCTGTGCCAGGGCACAGACCGAACTCCAAATACAGAGTGAAAGGGAGGGTCCAGGACACGATTTAAAATCCACAAAATTTGCTGGGACGTAGGACACATGTATGGGATTGAGATCTATGGGTTACTTGCCTTTCTAAAAACCTCCAAAGGGGTGAAAATGGGCGATGAAGCTCTCCTTGGGTAGTCCCAAGAAGCCTCCAAAACTCCGTTACTCTGTCTTCTGTGGTGTTGTAGCTACCAGTCCGAGGCTGGGGAAGCCTCCTCCTTCGTCCAAGCTAGCTTCTAGTCGTAGAAGATCGCCGGAAGAAGCTCCAAGTCGCCGGATCTGAGCTCTCAAAGCTCAGGTTTTCTCACAGGCTTAGGGTTCCTCTTCTCCTTCTTGCAAAGAGTCCAAGGAGGGTTTTTGGGGTTGCAAAGAGGGTTTGGTTTAAAGGAGAAAGACCTCTCCTTTCACGCAGAGGTTGATGTGAGGCTTTCACAGCCGTTGGGGACAGCTCCCCAATGGCTGGGGTTGCTTGTCCCCGGAATTCCGGGTCTGCTGCGCATGCAGGTCAGAGAAGTAGACGTCCACCTATATGGACGGCTACTTAAGCCTTGGCGTCCATCGATATGGACACCGACATCTCATGGGCGTCTACCCATGTTGATGCCAATTTACGCTCCTGCCAGAACTTAAAATCATGCAGAAATCATGTTCAACTTGCACATATATATACATACAATGTATGTAACATAGTATACACACTATCATACCATGCATTCAAACCATATTTACCATATAATTATTCGCATGCATACATAAACACAACTAGCTAATACGTACGTAGATATCTACCTACGCGTACGTGATGTTTTACATAAGCATGATGCAACATGCGGCAAAATAAAGTGACAAGAATTGCAAGGGTTTCAAAGATCATTAGGAGACAATATGAATTAAGTTAGCTAGGAATAATCTATTCAATAAAATAGTTCTTGCTTGCACTCACTGGATTTGGCATATATATATAGCATACATACACAGATGTAACATACTTATGTATATTATGCACGCAACAGCTAGATACCACATGCACACCGGTAATTAGATTAACTTGCACAACATTACTTAAGTACTATATGCATGGGATTCCTTAACATGTACAATATGCACAATTTAGCTAATTGCTTATTCTCACCTAAATGTCATAAAAGTACATGCATGTTATTCATGAGGAGCATGGAATTACAATATACACTACTAAATACACCTACCATACTTGCGCTCTATATGTACATGCAATGTACAAAGTACAATGTACACATTAACTACACCACGCAATGAACAATGTTTACAACTAAACATACATATGCATACATAAGTATACCAAGGTGTTATGTATGTAGAATTAGGTATACAATTATTACACGCATAAGATAACCTACATACGTACATACACATATGCACTTCATATATTCGCACACAATATCCATGAAATGGGTAATATAAGGTATACTTCAATATTTAGATGGCACCTGCATAGTATTTAAATAGATACTTTATGCCCAAAATTGGCCAATTACTCATATTCACGATAATAGTATACATCCTCGCATATACACATGCAAAATTTATATCTATAATATGCACCATCTTCATGCATGTCATTTATGCAAGAACAAGTAAACATCATATACATAAAATAGAAGCGGGAAAAAGAAATTCGGGGCCTTACACTAGGTGACTAGACACTATTTGTGAGTCACGGCCGCTGTGCCGAACGCGATTTATAGTGCTGACAGAAACGTGCCCTTCTACCATTTTTACTATAAACCGCTACATACAGGGCATATTGCATTGGTCGGGGGACCTCCTTCCCACATATCCTAGGCTCCACACACCTTTCTTGGTAAGGGCAACCTCTCCTTTAGGCATTCCATCGCATTAGACTAGGGAACCTTTGCCAGGAACCCCGTAAGACTCCGTATCCCATGGATTCCCTCACGGCGGACCGAGCTGGCGGTACCACTCCGTTGACCCGGGTTAGCTATCCTATTGCGTGGTGAGAGGTGATTTTAGTTGTACCCCGAAGTATTCATTTTCTACCCAACTAGAATATCACCTAGAGTGACACAATATTTTTCAATCCATTTAAATAATCGTGAAACTCCTTAAAAACAAGCATTAAGCATTACAACTTGTTTGAACCACATATTGACTGATTAATCTTTGTTCAACCTTGTTTGCTTATTCCTTTGTTAACCCATATTGTCATGCTGATTTTTATTATGAGGACTATGAGGATAATGTCGCATCCCCGTCTTTCCAGTCCTATGTCGGTCCATCTCACCACCGTGAGGGACAGCCTTCCACTTCTTATGGTTATGTGCGCACACTGCGCACTAACCAATTTGATGTCCCCTCACATATACCTCCAATCAGAACTCGGCGAGAGTCTACCCCCCCACCATGATTCCACAGTGCAAATTGTCCTACATGCACTGGATCAGCTCACTCCTCAACAATTAAATATGATCCAATATTTGGTTGAGGATGTACTCCTTCCGCGACTCCTTCCCCTTCCCCTAGGCACCCACCTTTGTACATTCCGGTGACTTCGCCACATACCCCTGTACATTCTTCATCACCCTGGCCCCCTGGCCATCTGCACTCTCATGCCCTGGTCCGTACAGACCATCCTTTGGGAAGGCCCATTAATTCACGGACACCCCCATGTACTCCCTTACAGGCCCAGCAGCCACCCACTTCTCTCGAAAATGCTCTTCTCCAGAAATTGAACCATCTGGAGAGTCAAATCAATAAGCTGTCCAATCCTATGGGTGACCCCGTTGCCGCCATGCCAGCTCTCCCAAAAATTTATATTCATCCTTCGGAGATGCCGTTGTACCGATTGTACAATGGCATGGGGAACCCCTACCTTCATGTCAAGGAATTCCTCTATGTGTCTTCCCGTTGGCAACGTGATCCCGTCACGTTAGCATATTTATTTAGAAAGTCTCTTGACAGCCCTGCGCTCGAATGGTTCTACTCTTTAGAACCAAGTGAGGTAGGAGACTTCTGCTCCCTTCATAAAAATTCCTTCAGAGATACAAAAACCATGTCAGCCCCTATCTCTCTATCACGGATCTAGTATCTGAGAAGATGAGGGCCAACGAGGCCTTTGTACAATTTGCTGACCATTGGAGGTCGATGGCCACACACTTGCAGTATGAGCTCTTGGAGTCAGAGCAAGTTAAAATAATCATTTCAAACTCTACTCTGAGGTTTAGACACATTCTGGCCATGAACCAAATCACTACAATGGAAGAGCTCTATGAGTGGGGACATTACATTCAGTCCCATCTGATGGACTCTCCGATCGTAGACCTTTTTGATCAAATTAAACTGGGAATGAACAGGTCAGTGGATGCCTTCCACCATCCACCTCTCCACCATACAACATCCATCTCATATACACCTTCTCAAACTCCCATTTACCATGACATGCCGCCACCCAGGCGTCCATTGATTTGTCCTCCCCAGACCCAGCAACCTCCAACAGGGCCCTACGATGCCCCTATAAATGAAGAAGCTCCTGCACCTTATGTTGCACCTGCTCCGGCACCCGTGCCAGTTCCCGTACCTCCACCACAACAACCATTACCTCCTCCTCAATAGCCTCCACCTCCACCACAGCATGTCGCTCAGGCCAAGGTTGCCTACATCCAACCCCTCCAAGAAACCACTTGGTGTTACGACAATGAACCTTCCTAGGTCTTGTTCGTACGCCACTTACCTACACCTCCTTCAATACCATCCACTATCATCAAACCCTCCATAATTAAACCAACCATTACACCCACCATTAAGCTAGTCATTACACCTCCCGTACCTCCAGCACCATTGGCAATCGAACCCGAGCAACCCCTTGCTATAATACCCATTACGCCTCCACAGGCCATACAGCCTTCCACTCCATCCGCCTCTACCCCCATCCAACGGAGCATGCACAAGTTTTTAATGAGCAACAAGCAAGTATAGCAGATGAAGGAATCCCCGGGACCGGGCATGCTTTTCAAAATTCAAGATTGCATCCCTCACATGCTGGTCATTGTCAATATACCGGGTATTTTTATTGAGCGGAAGTCTCCCCCTCCAATCATGGCCATCAAGAGGCCTTCTCATCATATGCCAATCATTCTGATTGCCAATGCCAAGCACCATTTCAAAATATTCATAGGGAATCAAACCCTCTAGGCTCTCATGACCCCTCACACCATTGTTGTGAACCTTCCCACTCCAGTGAAGGGATCAACTATTCAGATTGTGCTTACACATTCCAAAGCCGAATCTTTGGCACAATCCATTACCCAAGGGGTCGTGCCCCTTTCCATAAACCATGCTTTACAAACTTTGGGCACGGTCCCCCCTTTGTTGCTTCCAACTCCACCAGTGGCACTCCCCACCCTTTCATTAAAGCACATTCCAAGGGAGTTTCTGCTGTCATTTGACACTCCGACGGCAGTCAACAATCCTCCAATCATTGAGAGCCATTCAAGTCAATGGAGAAGAGCAAGACCTTCCGCCCGCTGGGCCCATTATGTGAGGAAATACTTGAGGGTCAAAGCTCCAACTCCCAAGAGGAATTCTAAATGTCGGGCAAGGCAAAAGACCAAGGGGCCTCCACCTTCTTCATTTTCTTTCCAATCGTCTTCTGTGCTTTTTAGCACCTTCTCATGGGTTCTCCACATTCCCTCCCCACGGGAGGCATTTTATTTTCATCTTTTGTACAATCCATACTCCTACACTAGGCATCGTGCCCCTTTTTGTACTCCATTCTGTGTCGCTCTCGGCACCTTTCCACCTCGTGCCCCACGTGGCACATCTCCTTCTCGTGCCCTACGTGGCACATCTCCTTCTTGTGCCCCACGCGGCGCATCTCCCTCCTGTGCCCCACGTGGCACCTCTCCATTTTACGCCCCATGCTGCACACCTTTCCTTTCGACCCCTCGTGGCCCACTTTTTCTTTTCTCTCCTCCGGCCCATCCAGATTCTTCTCTTTCAGGGCACCGCACCCTCCTTCTTCTCCTACCCCCTCTGGCCCCACTGGAGTCTCCAAAGTCTTTCCGCCATTCTCTCCTTGCCGCATTCAATCGGGTCCTTCGACCCTTCTTGCATTGTTTTCGATGTTTTAGCCCCTATGTGTCTTTTTAATTTTAAACAAAAAAATGTAAATTCTTGTAGACCTCTGAGTCTCGCCCCAACAAAGGGCATTCGTCCTCCCTTTTACCCTCCAAATTCTTATTATGTTTTATCATTATCATTGTCAAAATCCATTAGAAGATGAATATTTCAACATTGTCGTGCCTTCGCAGCACTCCCATTTCGAGAATTCCACGCCAGGAATCCAAAATTCCCTCCCGGATCATTAAGGTTTGTCCTCCGCATGGGCACTTTGCACACATTTCACGGCGCCCTAAGTCCATTGCTCTCGGTAGACACCGTCACTGTCACAGCCATGCCTGAATGGCACAAATGTCTGTTTCTCTCCTCTTCCGGCCAAAGTATGAGTAGTAGAGGTAGTCTGGGCAAGGCACCCAACCCAAAAGGCACTCCGCCATAAGAGGATGTCTCTGAATTGGGCAAAAATCAAATGACCAATCAAAATAAAGTCCAATGCATGTCAAGAGTGGCAAAGTCCCCGCGGAGACCCAAATGGGCCCGGTCGTAAGCATGCAAAAATTCAAAACAATCAATCATAATAGGGCATGGAAAAGAGTGGCAATGTCCCCGCGGGGACCCAAATGGGCCTGGTCGTACGCATGTCCCTAACAATCAATTGGAAAAGCCCCAGTACTAAAAGAGATTGAACCTTCTGACGGTTGTGCCAAGGAAGGGAGTCAAACCCAACTCTTCGAACACCCATACCAAGCTTATCTCCAAGTTTTCTTCTCTTCTCCCTACCAGACTTAGTCGCCTATTCAGACATGGCTTTGATAATGGCACTGTTAACCAAGTGCAGTCAGCGGTGGGCACCACCTTAAACTGCACACCCTGCTCTGGGCAAACCTTAATGAAACAGGAGGTAACAAAGACCCCTCGCCGGCTAGTTCTCATAACCTTAATGCCGCCATGGCATGGCAATGGTTTCTCAAAATTAACAAAAAAAAGGATGATATTTCCAAAATCAATAAAAATCTAAATATTTTTAAACTAATAAAAATTCAAATATTTCAAAACTCATAAAAATTCAAATATTGCAAAACTCACAAAAATTCAAATATTTCAAAACTCACAAAAATTCAAGTATCTCAAAATCCAAAAAAAATTCAAATATTTCAAAATCCCATAAAATTTTGAATATACCGAAAAATCTCCCCAAAAATCTAAATATTTTCAAAATCCAAAAAGTTTTGATGGTTTTGCACAAGGCAAGCGCTACCTCCTGTCTGCGTCAGGACGATGCAAATCTTCCCCTTTATCGGTTCCTCTTACCTTGAACTCCAAAACTCCTAGCCCAGGATCACTCATCCTCATGGTCTTAAACAAACAAATCACTTGAGCTACATCTGCTGTTGACTATTTTATACATGCTCCATGCTATGAATGAATGTGTTTATTCCCATGATGTTTGTTATCTTGGCTAATGAGTTTTGAGCACAGGATTCGAGTTACCTCATCTAGCGCTAAATCAAGATGTTGCTGCCTTCACCATCCCTATATGTATCTACTATATGTTATACCATTAGAGTACACCAAGGACCTTGTGGCTTTGAGGAATCTGGGATTTGAGTTTCCCTTCATAAAAAACCAATGATTATCCCAGTGGATCTTTAGCCGCACGGATAGGCCGTTACGCTTGGCATGTGAGGACGACGAACCCATACATGAAACCCCGGTCCTGACTCACCGGCGTGACAATATTATCCTTGGTTATTTTCTACTCCCTTTTAATCTTATTTTCCTTTAGCCCAGCATACATGCATCTTGAAATCAAAGTGGAAAACCACTCTTCCAATGCAACCTAAGGGCCATCCACGCCTCAAATCCAGCAATTTAAAATATTCCATTTTAGGTCAAATACCCAACTCCCTTTGTTGTTGCCTCCGGGCCGATTTCCTTAAGATTCCTTTGTTTAGACTTATCCCTTTTATTCTTCCTTTGCTCCCAGAGATTCACCTGAGGCAGTGGCAGACGCCCCCGATGGTGCAACCTAACGAATTGTGTCCTTAGGTACTTCCCCTTCGCTGGAAGTTGATCTCTCCTTCTCCTCCTAAGACCCACCTAAGGCAGTGGCAGACGCCCCCAATGGCGCAACCTATAGGATTTATTTCTTTAGGTCTTCTTTTCAGTGGTGATTTCCTCGGGTGTTGGCAAAAGACTCTTATCTGGTGGCAGTCACCAATGATTAAGCGTGCCTATTTTTCACCTTGGCGTCTACTTTTCAGTCTGCTACACTGCATTCCACTTCGCTCCCCTACAAAGCAGACGCCAAGGCGTGGCAGATGTAGACACGCGAATTTGGCTCCACCGCGGGCAAATTTCATATTGCACCATAATACCACAATGGCCCTCTTTTTGCCTCGCAAGAGTGTTTTTTCCAATATTTCTAGATCTCACCCTTTCTTTCTCGGTGCTTCCCCATGTGGTTCAGTCGCAGATCGACCTGCGCGTCAGGCTGTGGGGGTCTCCGGGGGTAGTGCCCCTAGAAGCTAAATTTAGTTAAGGCACAGCTTCATCGATTCGCGTCTGCTACAGTTGACGCCTTTTAAATGCGGCGATCATAGTGGACCCGATTCAAGACCTTAACGTGGCGGCCATGCCGGACGCGTTCATCAGCACGTGCTCTAAACGAAATCACGTCTGGTATAGCTGCCGCGATTTAAAGTAAAAAAGGCTATGGCCCCGGAAGTCGCCGCACTTGAGAGCCTACGCTCGGAAATCGTGAGAAAATCCTGAAAACGCGTCTGGGTGGCACGACGTGATTTAGAAAGTCAAATCTAAACCGACAGCGCACTTATAAGTCGATTGCCTCAGAACCACGCATATTGTAATTATGTCCGGGTGGCCCGCCGTGATTCAAGTCATGGCGGCTTGTCCGGACGTGATTCTAAACATAACCGCAGGCTACGGCCATCATGCGCCTGTCATATCGGTTTGACTTTCTTAATCGCGGCCTGCCGCCCAGACGCGATTCAATTCATAATCGCGGCTCCCTGTTTGGATGTGATTCAAGAATCTGATGCCTATAAATAGACCCCTGAGGGTCATTTGTTCAGGGGGAGCCATTCAGAGCGGCGAAGCCCTGTCGGATTCACATCTCGCCTTCGACCCGGGGAGACTTCCACTCCGACCCATCCATTCTCGGAGCGCCGAACCAACGTCCCCTCGTCATCCACGGCGGTGTGAGCTCCTTCCTCGCCTTCCTCCATCCATCCCGGCACCGGCTACCACGCCTCCACGCCGTCCATTCGGGGAAGTACCCCCTCCCCTTCCTCTTTTCCTCTTATTTTCACCTCCTCCGGGCCCCACGTGCCTTTTACTTCTTTTTTAACACACACACACGCATGCATTTTACACACACCCACATTCTTTAGGGGTTTAAAAGCCACCACCCAGTAAGTACCCTTCCATGTCTTTTATTTCATTTATTCTTTATTTTTTTTTAGGATTTGATACTACAGGTGGCTAATCCCCTTTCTTTACTTTTCTTTGTCTTTTTTGTCAGAGTAATCAACGAGGAAACACCCCCGCGCAATCTCCCCACTAAAAAGGTACGCTCACGATCACTCTTCCACCCCGCACCCTTCGCTGTGCATCTCCCTTCGGCACCCTCGTGTGCCTGGCGATCGCGATCATTTTATTTTCATTATCTTTTCCGCTTTTCCACTCCATCTCTACACACCATGCATATAATCCACCCCTATTTCTCTTTGTAGAGGACCACGTCCCTTAAAAAAGGATGAGATTCGTATCTACAATACATACATACATGTATCAGCTTAATGCTACTTTAGCACCCTGACGTAAACCTTATTCTTGAAGGGATTCTTAATGCACACCAAGCGTATGCCACCGCAAGAAGAAATGGGGTCAACTCAAAAGCTAGTTCTGGCATGTTAGCAAGCTGCCCAACTGCTAGAAAGAGCTTTGGAGGTGACCAAAAAGATTAAAAAAGTGGACAATAAAAATGGGAAGAGGAGACATAACCATGGCAAGGAGGCAAACCAGTAAAAGAAACACAACAAGGAGCTTTTTAGGATCATATGCCTTCATTGTCATAAGTCGGGTCATTTGACCAAGGAGTGTTGGCATAAGGGTGGTGCATGCCTATGTTGTGGCGATTTGGGACATCAAATGCGAGACTGCCCTCTCTTAAAGCAAACACCCATTAGCACAAAAGATCTCAACCTTATGAAGCGACCAAATGGTGGTAAGGGTAAAATAACAAATAAAAAGAGTGGCAGGTGATTAGCCCATGGTCTCAAATATCGATGTAAGTACTGTAATAAGGCAAGCCATATATCGGAGGATTGCTGGAAGAATCAAGGAAGATGCTTTCGATGTGGCCGCCTAAACCACAATATTGGAAAACGCCCACAGATGGAGGATGAATGTCACGAACAATCAAAACATCAAGATACACATGAAGCCTTGGCACAACCCACCCCTAAAGATGAAGTAGGAACCATGGAAGGTAACTCTAAACTCATCGTGATCAATACCTTTTAGCATAGAATGTTGATTCATATTTAACCGAAGGAGTCATGGAATTTGGTGGACCAAATTCTTTTTAAGAGGGGGAGGATGTAATACCCCAGTAATTTAAAAACAAAATAAATGAAAAATATATATAATAAAAAATATAATATATTGGATCAGAAATAAATTTAAAATAATGGAATAACAAGAATGTTAATGAATGAACAATACCCATTAATTTCTAAAATAAAATTTCCATAAATTAAAACCCATTAAGCAAAAATAAGTGATGTACTTTAATAAATAGTTCATATAAAAGTTATTGGGCCAAAATAGGAGTTTTAAAAGATAGAATAAAAGAAAATACTATAAAATTCATAACTCTATTATTTCCTAATTAAAAAGAGCAAGTAAATCACTATTATAACTCATATATATCTAAAAATGGACTCCTAACTCTACCCTAACTTTCTAGCTGTAGCAACCTGAATTTTTGAGAAAATAAAAATTTAAATAATAAATTAAAAACTCAGCTAAAGGGATATTCAATGAAAAGAGTATTAAATAAAACCCATTAAATGGAAAAGAGTAGTGGGTTTTCCTTAATGGATCATCTAGAACTTATTAGGTCAAAAATATGTATTTACAAAGGGAGAATAATAAGAAAATACCTTAAATTCAAAGTTTAATTATCTCCTAATTGGAAAGGGGTTATTAAAGCAATAAAAGTGGCAATTAGAGTGGGAATTAGATTCCTAAACCTACTCTATATAGTCTAGCAGGAATTTAGATACTATCCTAACCCAATTAGAGATTGGAATGCAAGAGAGGAAAGGTGGAGTTAGGAAATCTCGTAATTAAGAGGAATTTGAGTAGTAGTAGGAATAGGAACATGTATTTATATAAATACATCTCTTAAACCCTCTTGGCCGACCCTAGCTCGTTGCCAATGGTTTTTTGGACGTGGAGAAGAGGCCAAAGAGGAGAGGATCTCGTGGGGAGAAGGAGTTCTTGGAGCTTCTTCCTCGTTCTTGGAGTTCTAAGCCCTAGAAGATAAGTCGAGTCAAAGGTAGGCATTCTCACGAGCAAAATTAAATTAAACTCGTCTGTAGGTAGTTCCAATCACCATGAACAAAAGCCCTCTTGATTCCCTCTTTTCATCGAGCCAATCTTTTGTTCTTGATTTTAGAAGATCTGCAAACATGATAACCCCGAGACATCATGTTTAATTCAAATCTCTATGTATACTTGATCCCATGCTACGAAATTTTTACTGTAGATACTTCATGTTGTTAGGGATCTTTTGCCCCTAAAAGCCCTAAATTTCATCGAGCATGATGATTGAATTTAATCAATCTTTCTCTCTGTGCCATGTTCTGAATAACTCGTTCTTGCTCATGTTCAAACCCTATATGAACCATGCTCTCTCTCTAATTCGATTTACTGGAAGTACCCTTACATGTCTACCTTAATTTGCAACTTGTTTCATGATTTTTCATCGTCTATGTAATTAGTTATGATTTTTCAAAGTACCCTGTGTCCAAACAAGTCAAGTTGGCACGCAATCCGATGTAGAATATGTTTCCCGTTCGAACTAAGGTGAAGTACCTGAGAACGCAACGGCTCGACATGCCGCGTTCTCAGAGCCATCGCGACCATCGCCTTGTCGCGTTCTGAACGCGACAGGAGACCCTGTCGCGTTCTGGCCGCTTGAGCAGCAGCCCTGCCGTGACTCATACAGGACCCTGTCACGATCTACCCTAACCCTGTCGCGATCCTTACTGGCCTACGTCGTGTTCATAGGATTTTGCATGAAAACCCATAAAATTTGTTACTCTCACTTTAAACAGTCATACACGCAGTAAAAACATCGTTTTAAAATGGAGCTATATTGAATGCTTTAAAAGACATATTCACAACTTCTTTTCTATCTATGATTTCTCTCTCACATGCACACACATGAACCATCCATATATGGCTGAAATATGGCATACAATACCTCATAATGTATCTAGTAATTTATTACAATAAAGTATATTAATTGCCCTATTTTAAAGGACTTGTATTCGTTTTCCTGCATTGTTTATATACCGATATCGACGCTCCACTGTTCTAGAATTCCTCTAGAACATTGAGTACCTGCTTTTATATACACACTTTACTTGGCTTGTGGTGAACTCTCCATCGGATATTCCTTTCGCCGGACTAGTGAACCCTTGCACAAGGCCTCCATAAGTCTCCTCTGTCCATGGATTCCCACATGGTCGACGAGCCGGTTGTACCCTAACACCTATGATACCCTTTAGGGATCTTTATGATTCAAACGGCTATTAGAAATTTACTCTCATCTTAAATCACGCCGAACCTCTGGACCTGTGCATAACAAGGCCAGTGGTAGGGTCGTGAGTTCCACTTAACTGCCAACACTATGTATGCGTGTTGTGCAACGGTTACTATCACCTGTTACTCGGAAGGTTACATGCATTGTCCCTTAGCCCTCATCTATACTCTACTCGCTCATCTATTCACGTTCACTCTACTATCTCATCTATTCCTGGTACTCTATTTGGCCATTAAATTGATTGTCTACGATAAAAATATGACTATGCTAGGCAACATTATAAGGGCCCATTCTGGTCCTTGGGAGGAGCACCTGAAAGGCTATAACTGTTGGTTCTCATATTGGAGAATGTTGGGTTACAACAAGTGCTTAAATGTTTTTGATGATGAGCAATACTAATGATGTTATGTGAAATGTTCACAAATGGTATGTTTGTTTTTGATGATGAACATTTCATGAACAAGACAAAATTGTTGTGTTATGAATGTGTGAAACATGATGAGAATGACAATTGGATGCAAATGAAACACATGTTTTATATGTTCATTATATCTCACTAATTATGTCTTTTAATGTAGGTGAGATTCCATGCAAGACAAAGCCCAAAATCCAAGTGCAAAAGAACAAGACAAGTTGCTGAAATAGTGCACCTGTCAACAGATGACAGTGCATCTGTCAACAGATGAATAGTGCATCTGATGCATCTGTCGACAGATGATTTTCGCCTGTCGACAGATACACTCAGAAATCTATTTCCAGAAAGCCCAGTCTTCCGGTTCTTGCAAACCTGTCAGCATCTGTCGACAGCAGCAAGTCGTCTGTCGACAGACGGAGTTTTGGGAAGATCTAGTGGCCAGGATATGATCTATATTTTGGTGTTTCCTTTTAGCACGACTCTCTATGCTTGGACACCACTATATATGGATCATATGAGGCTATTTTCGCAGCAAGAGCCACCATACCAAAACCCTAAGCAAAGGTCAAGATCAAGGCTTTCTTCCTGCTGCCCTGCTTCATCTCTCTGCCCAGAACAAAGAAGAACAACCTTCCAAGCGGAGTTGAAGCCGGTTCGTCCGTGGTTCAAGCTTCTCCATCAACTGATACTTGTCAAGACGAAGCTTGGAGTCTTCTGGACGACCAACGAGAAGAGATCTACATCGGGATTTGATTCTTCATCTCAAAACTCTTCTCCTTTCACTACTTTCATATATCTGTGTGTGTGCACTGATTTGAGATCAGTACGTGGATGTTGTGGAAGTGTGGTTTGTTGTTCTGATTGCGTGTTTGCATCAGACAACGTGTGTGGGTGTGTTGGTCAGATCAAGGCTAGAGGATCTGATCTTTTGGAGACTTGATCTAGCGTGTGTGTGTGTGTGGTTGAGCCGGTGTGCTCGTGTGTGTGTTGTACTCAGTTCTTGAGTAGTGTGTCCTCACTGTGTGGGGGGTGGACGTAGGAGTCACATGGTGTGATCTCCGAACCACCTAAAAAATCCCTTGTGCACTGGGTTTGACTTGTGGTTTGCATTATGTTGCGCTAGATGCATGCCTAGGGATTTCGTTCACACACTACTTGTTAATCTATTCACACACATTACATCAGATCAAAGGGGTTTTAATTGAGTAGATCTTTTAATCCGAAGTAATTTTCATATTGCTTAAGTTTCCGCTGCAAATCTATTCAACCCCCCCTTCTAGCTTTGCCATAACCGAACATTCGATCCTAACAATTGGTATCAGAGCCAGGTTTTCTGTTCATCGGTTGTGATTTGGCATATCCGTTTATGTGTGCTTAATTGCTCTGATCGGGTTTATAATTGATTCTGAACTGATCTGATCACTTCGTTGGTTGGTTTATTTATCTACTACATACTCAGAAATATGTCTGAGTTCTCAAGTATCATAAGTAGACCAATGATTATTGAGTTTGATAACCATGTTGATAAAATGCAGGACTCCTTTAAGAAGACAAGCAAGATTGCAAATAAAGCCAAAGACAAATGCTTCATGGCCCTTGGCAGCCCAGAGGTTCTCCTAGTTCAGACAAATCTGAAAGATCATATCCGTCAGAGAAGTCAAGAAACTCTCAGAGGTCAGTAAATCCAATTTAGACCCATTTGACGCATCAATATCTAATTCTGATTCAGAAGATGATATTTCCTATGATGAGTTAATAGAATGCTATGAGCACTTGTCCAATCAACTTAAGAAGGAAAAACTCAAAACAAGAAGCTAAAAGAAAAATTGGATAAGAATGAAATGAGAATTGATAATGCTCAAGCATTTTATGAAGAAAATGAAAAATTGAAAATGGAGAATGAAAAATTGGAAAAGGAAGTCAAAACTATGAAATCAAGTTTTCTAAGTTGAAGAAGATCATGATCATGTGGAATCTGAAAATTCTGATTTGAAAAATCAAAATGAAAAATTGATTGATCATAATGAGACTCTCAAATTTGATAATGATCAATTGAACAAACAATCTCCAACATGGCTCATGATCACCAAATAAAAGAAAAATGCAATCAACTGTTTGAGGAGAATAATCATCTGAAAAAGAAGATTGAAGGCTTGTATCATACAGACCATTAAATGATGAATTGAACAATGCTAAGAAAAAATTGCTGACTTGGAAAATCAAATTGTTCAAAGTGAAATTGAAAAGAACAAAATACAAAATGGTCTGGATGTCATGAAAAGCCAACTTCTAACTTCTGAAAAAGAAATTGTTACATTGAAAGCTGAAAAGAAAAATTGAACAAAAAAGCTCCAAATAGGAATAATCATGTTTCAATTGAAAACCAAAAGAAGAAAATGGAAAAGAAAACAAGAGTCTACAAGGTCTCTACACCTCCTCCAGAGGCCCAGAATGTTTCAAGGAAATCTCCAACTCCACATCACGCCAAGAGATACCAAAGGGTACCACCTCCTTCTTCTCAACCCAAGGGTGATCAAAGGTACTCTAAAGGATCTCAGAGATTCCAGCAAATGCAATCACACTATGGTAAGCTCCAGGTAAATGCTCACACCGTTTGCTGCAAATGCAATAAACTTGGTCATCTTGCTAAATTCTGCTGGAAGAAAAATCAACCCTCTCATAAAAATCATGATGTTGTGCATGCTTCAAGGCTCCATAATAATCCATGTGTTCATACACACAAGGATAAACATGTTCATAAAGATCAGAATTTCATGTATCTATGAACAGGAAAACTGCACAAAACAACAGAAATCCAAAAATCAAATCACTTGGATTTTGAAATCTTTGTTATATCCTAACATTAATGTCGTTGCAGGACCCAAGCAAGTGTGGGTCCCAAAACAAGCTTGATCAACAAGCTGAGATGTCTTGCAGCCAAAAATTAGAAATGGATTCATGACATTGGCTGTGCAAGGCAATAAATGATGGAGAACAAAGGTAACTGTTTTTACTATGATTGAAGGCTGTTCAGGTAAAATCTCCCTATCACTTCATATATGAACTGCTGAAATTGAAATGGATTCTTACCTTTATCTGAGCAATGCAAAATGTGTCTTAATGCTACCCCACATGACAATGCCTCTTAGCAATTGGAATCATGCCATTTTGCTTACATAACTGTGCACATGACCTCTTGGTATATCAAATGATGACATGTGGAAAAACAAGTTATGCTTGTTTGGAAACTATCATTATGCGTGAGTAAAATACTCCGCCAAGTACCAAAAGTCATGTAATACATAAGGCTAGTTGTGTGCTTAATAACGTGTGAATTGCTTGATACATTTTCTATGCATATGTTATGGGGGAGTAGTTTGAAAATGCTCATGAAATTTGTGTGCAACTGCTTGTGATGAATGTCTAAATCATGATTGAATTGCTTAAATGTTATCTCATCACATGCACACATTATGGGGGAGTAAGTTTAAGGCTAGGTGAGTGAAATTCATAAGGGATACCCTTCATATTCAATGTGTACTTATCCCTCAATCTTATGGTTCAAATCACTCTCAATTCAAAGCCTTAAAGCTGAAGTTTCAAAGCCCCTGTCGACAGCCCCAAACAGCCTGTCGACAGATATGGCCTCACAGAACCAAGAAATTGGACTCTGTGTGCTTCTGTCGACAGCTTTACTCAATTCCTGATTTCCCAAAACCCCAACTACTCTGTCTGAGTGCATCTGTCGACAGACACTCCCTTGCTGTCGACAAATACACATTTTCTGTAAATTCTTCATCCTTCTTCATATTTCTTCATGAGTATGTTCATATCAATGATGCAAGGGGAGAATTGGGTATAAATATTCATTATAACCTTTCATCCTCACATAGTATCAAGTCATATGGTTAATCACAATGATTTTGAAATAATATTTTGAGATTGAGTCTAGGTTGTATCATCTAGAAAACATTGAACAAATCTAATGATTTTAACCTAACTCACTTGAATAACTCCCTTATGGATGATCATGTTCCTATATGGATTGACAAGTAAGAAGGTTTTTGAACTTAATGTCTTTGCATTGGCCTTTGACCTTAATAAACCTTTTGAACTTGATTTTCCAACTTAAAAAAAGAGAAAAGCTACCTATTTCTAAAGTCAAAAATAAAAAAAAAACAAATATGTGAATTGGGACAAAGGCAGAGCAATGATGAGTATCACTGAGTAACCGGGGACACGGGCATCACAAATGTCTGTCTTCGCGTCAAAAAGTCCTTTCATTATCTCTGCATAATGGTATGATGGTCACTCACACTGAGTAACTGGGGGTACGGGCATCCCAAATGTCTACCTTCACGTCAAAAGGTAAAAGTGATCCTAATTACCATTTAAATTGTTCAAATGCTAGAAATAGAGTGGAGCCTCCAAGATTTAAATCAAGGGCAATAGGTTGTCTATTGTCAATTGTTCATGTAGACATTGCCTTCATTTACCAACTGAACATCACCCACTAAGGTATATGATTTTCTTCAATGGTTTTATTCAAAAGGGTTATCTCATTTTCATATGTTTTTGAACGATGTATTCTAAATGCTATAACTTGAGATTCCCGGAGTATATCTCTTAACCATTGTAGAATTTTTATGTGTCTTAATACTAGTGTTTATGACATTTTGTAGTGGGTATCAACCTATTCTCAACCTTGCAATCTCATTTGAACACTCATTCCCCACTCAATTCTTTCACAATTCAGTTATGTGGTCACACAATTCTTTGCTTCATTCTTTTACTTGTGTGCACCCATTATCTTTTTGAATGTTGCCAAAAGGGGGAGAAACATCAATTGTGCATAAATTGAAATTTTTGTCATCATCAAAAAGGGGGAGAATGTTGGGTTCTCATATTGGAGAATGTTGGGTTACAACAAGTGCTTAAATGTTTTTGATGATGAGAGCAATACTAATTGATGTTATGTGAAATGTTCACAAATGGTATGTTTGTTTTGATGATGAACATTTCATGAACAAGACAAAATTGTTGTGTTATGAATGTGTGAAACATGATGAGAATGACAATTGGATGCAAATGAAACACATGTTTTATATGTTCATTATATCTCACTAATTATGTCTTTTAATGTAGGTGAGATTCCATGCAAGACAAAGCCCAAAATCCAAGTGCAAAAGAACAAGACAAGTTGCTGAAATAGTGCACCTGTCAACAGATGACAGTGCATCTGTCAACAGATGAATAGTGCATCTGATGCATCTGTCGACAGATGATTTTCGCCTGTCGACAGATACACTCAGAAATCTATTTCCAGAAAGCCCAGTCTTCCGGTTCTTGCAAACCTGTCAGCATGTCGACAGCAGCAAGTCGTCTGTCGACAGACGGAGAGTTTTGGGAAGATCTAGTGGCCAGGATATGATCTATATTTTGGTGTTTCCTTTTAGCACGACTCTCTATGCTTGGACACCACTATATATGGATCATATGAGGCTATTTTCGCAGCAAGGAGCCACCATACCAAAACCCTAAGCAAAGGTCAAGATCAAGGCTTTCTTCCTGCTGCCCTGCTTCATCTCTCTGCCCAGAACAAAGAAGAACAACCTTCCAAGCGGAGTTGAAGCCGGTTCGTCCGTGGTTCAAGCTTCTCCATCAACTGATACTTGTCAAGACGAAGCTTGGAGTCTTCTGGACGACCAACGAGAAGAGATCTACATCGGGATTTGATTCTTCATCTCAAAACTCTTCTCCTTTCACTACTTTCATATATCTGTGTGTGTGCACTGATTTGAGATCAGTACGTGGATGTTGTGGAAGTGTGGTTTGTTGTTCTGATTGCGTGTTTGCATCAGACAACGTGTGTGTGGTGTGTTGGTCAGATCAAGGCTAGAGGATCTGATCTTTTGGAGACTTGATCTAGCGTGTGTGTGTGTGTGGTTGAGCCGGTGTGCTCGTGTGTGTGTTGTACTCAGTTCTTGAGTAGTGTGTCCTCACTGTGTGGGGGGTGGACGTAGGAGTCACATGGTGTGATCTCCGAACCACCTAAAAAATCCCTTGTGCACTGTGGTTTGACTTGTGGTTTGCATTATGTTGCGCTAGATGCATGCCTAGGGATTTCGTTCACACACTACTTGTTAATCTATTCACACACATTACATCAGATCAAAGGGGTTTTAATTGAGTAGATCTTTTAATCCGAAGTAATTTTCATATTGCTTAAGTTTCCGCTGCAAATCTATTCAACCCCCCCTTCTAGCTTTGCCATAACGAACATTCGATCCTAACAATAACCGCGAGGGTCTAATGATCTGGGTGATGGCATACACCTAACGCATGAACACAAAGATTTGACCTATGGCAATCAATTAATCAAACAGTCAATTATGGTTTACTGAAACTCGTGGTTGAAAGAAATCGACCAACACTTGCTATCGTAACTGTGCACTAAAGGCAACTTTGTGTTATCTGTTATACGGCCAATCTGATATCAAAACTTGTCGTGCTATACTCTCGGCATTGTGCTATTGTCCCTCGTATCATGACCACTATTCTATAGTTTCGTTATTCCCTCTAGTATCTGCTTTATAAGACATAATCACTTAAAGCATACTTGATCCTAAGATTAAGTCCTACAGGGTGTTATCGCTCACCCTGCGTTATTTGTCGTTGTGTTCTCAGGTGGAACCGAGGATGAACCATACACTCAAGAGGACGGGAACGACCTGGAGTGATGTCTTGAGTACCCTAGCGTCCTATTGCTATATTTAGCGTTGTAGTAGTTAGGATTGAAGTTTAGTCTTTTACTTTCTTTCAATGTAATTGGGCCCTATAGATTGGCTCTGATATTAGTGGTTGTAACTAGGCATTGGAATGTATTAATGAAATGAATTTGCTTTAGTATTATTCATTGTGCAATGGTTTGATGTCTAGCGCTCGCTCTATACCCATTTACTTGCAACTACCTCGCGTTCCGATATTCCACGTCGGGGCATGACACTAGCCATGAAATTGGAGTCCCATCCTAACCCAATTAGGAGGATTAATGTTAGAAAGGCTAGATAAATATAGAAAATTCGTAGTTAAAGCGAAGTTAGAGTTGTGTTAGGAATTAACAATGCTAGATGTACAAACACCCCCAAACCATTCATGGCTGACCCCATTGCTCTGCTGAGACTTCCTAGATGTGGAGGAGAGGCCATATGAGGATGGAATCATGGGGAGAAGGCTACTAGAAGATCTACAAGCCTGCTCTTCGTGTTCATAACCATAGGAGTTTACATCGTCCAAAAGTAGGCGTTCTCGGGCTAGATAAAGCTCTTCATGTCTAGTTTCATATGCATCTGTTTTATCTAATTTTCATCAAGCATGCTTTGAGTATTAAGCATTTTCCAAGCATCATGTAAGATTAGGGCTTTCAATGTTCATATCGTGTTGCACACATCCCAAGACCAAATTGAGTCAACCCAAAAGTGTAGTTCTTTTCTACTCATCGTCCTCTACAACTTTCATGTTCATAGTTTTGCCCAATGAGCCCTAGATCTCGAGTTATAGGCCTTACATGCATGTCTGCATCGTTTTCTAATGATCTCAGTTTGAACTCTAAACCGCGACAATTCCAGATGTCGCGATTTAGAGACTAGTTTCGCGACAGACTAGACCGTCGCGATTATCTTAAAAGCCACAACATAGACCATCGCATTTTAGTTTGGTTCTAACAAGATCCGATTGCATCAAACTATGCACCACTTTGTTTTTAGTGTCTGTCTGATACGCAACCTTACAAAGCGTCGCGATTTCATATTATTCCCACTTTTGGGATTTGTGTTTATTTAGAATTTAAAGAAGTTGCATGAATAGGTCAAACCTATATGTCGTGTTTCTGAGTCATCAACCGATTGTCCTTTAATGCGACCATGCAGACCGTCATGATTCTTAATGACCAATTGATACCCTATACCGATTGCCATGAACGCAACTTTGCATCCCATCGCAATTATGTGCCTGTTCCGATTGCCCTTAATGTGTCCATGGACCCCGTTGTGTTTAGGTAGCCACCAATTGATATATCCCCTACCGATTGTCTTGAACGCGTCTGACATAGTTGTCGTGTTTCTGTTCAATAATTGATTGTCTTAAACGCGACTGTTACCCTCGTCGCGATTTACTATGTTTTTTCCAGCTACATTAAATTCAATTTAATCTTGTATTATATGCTATATAATCATGATTAAACTATTGTAAATGCTTTATGACGAACAATAACATCATGTTAATCAATTTATAATGATATTCACATGATTTTCTTATTTAAAAGATATGTGCATGACTCTCATATGCTCTATTGATTTCTCTCTTACATGCAGACACTCATTATTGAATTTTTGCCATGAGACCTTACAGAAATTACATCCATAATATATCTGATAATTTACTTCAATAATTGTATGTCATTACCCTATTTTAATAATGAACTTATTTGTTGGCCCTTTTGGTACGGTAGCAAGCTAACCTAGAGGGGGGGGATGAATAGGTTTTCTGAAATCTGAAAAAGAAACTTAAACACAGAAAATTATCACTTGAAAGTTTGGTTAGTTTAGTGTGATAAAGAGTAGCAGTGCGGAAGCAAGTAAACAATCACACAAATAACATAATGAATTAATCCTGGTTCGGCCCTTCCCACATTGAAGTCCTACATCCAGTCCCCAAGCAACCTCTTGGGATTTTACTAACCAAGGGTACTGTCCCCCTCAAAGACAATACAACACCCAGCACCCCAGCTGGTCTTCTTCTCTTTTCCGGGCAAGAAGGCAGCCCACTTCTCTTACAGGTAAAGAAGCCAACCTCCTGGTACAAACCCCAGTGCGGTTCTGCTAGACACAAACCCCTAGCTAGGTTCTACACTGTATACAGTCCTACAGCTGGACAAAAGTCTTTCCTATAAAAGAAAGAAAAATGCTGAGAGTTGGAATAGATGAAAACCAACTAAAAGAAACTCTCAGCGAAAAGACTCTCTCCCCCAGATTACAAAGATGCACACACAGAGAGAGAGAAGAGAGGAGAAGGAGCTTGAATGCTTGAGTGCTTCAGTTGCTTGAACACTTCTTCTTGGCTCAGGCTCTTTCTCTCTTTTCCTTTGAGTGTATGTGACGTTCAGGTTCCTCACTGGTTGTACACTCCTTCAAAGATCTTTAGGAAAGCTCTTACTTCTTCTTCAGCCTTGCTTCATCTTTTATATAAGCATTTGAATAAATCCGTTGGAGTTCTAGCCGTTGCTCATCTTCTCTTTCTTCTGATATTTTATGGTCTACGAGGTCTGCAAGCATAGAAGAAATTGTTTAGTTAAAAGAGTGTTTCTATCAAAAATGCTCATACCTCTATGTTTCCTGTTGCCACCCAGAAGTAGTAAGTAATCCCCTTTTTGTTGGCAGGAAAGAAGAGATCTAGAGAGATAAGCAAAAAGATCTCCTATCAGAAAGATAGAGGATTACGCAAATCAAGAATATTTGACTTTTTCACTAGATGCCAAAAAACATTTTGGAATATAAAGGAGATCTATGTTTAAATGATCAAAACCATGTTTAAGTGACCAAATCCATGTTTTTACAAGCGAATCCATGTTTGAGTGACCAAATCCATGTTTTTTATAAGCGAATCCATGTTTGAGTGACCAAATCCATAATTTTACAAGCGAATCCATGTTTGAGTGACCAAATCCATATTTTTACAAGCGAATCCATGTTTTGAGTGACCAAATCCATGTTATTACAAGCGAATCCATGTTTGAGTGACCAAATCCATGTTTTTACAAGTGAATCCATCTTTGAGTGACCAAATCCATGTTTTTACAAGCGAATCCATGTTTGAGTGACCAAATCGATGTGAGAGGCAAATAGATGTTTCACTTACCAAATCGATGTGAGTGACAAATCGATGTTTCACTTACCAAATCGATGTTAGAGGCAAATCGATGTGAGAATCACTTATCAAATCCTTATGGGACCAAATCGATGTGAGAGTGAATCCTTATGAGACTGAATCCTTATGAGAGTAAATCCTTATGAGAACAAATCCTTATGAGAGCAAATCCTTATGAGAGCGAATCACACATCAATAATGTCATAAATTATATTTATTAGAAAAACATGATATTTAATTTATTATTAGAAAAATATGATATTAAATATATTTAATATTTAATTAATCATATAAATTTATGTTTAGTAGGAAAACATGATATTAAATGTATTTAATAATATTTAGTTAATCATAAATTTTATTTTCACCAAAATATAAGGGTTAAATATAGAGTGGTTCAACATTATCTTCGTTTCTCGCGTTGTTTTGGAATACCATTACCGACGCTTCACTATTCTAGAATTCCTCTAAGACGTCGAGCAACTTGTTTCTTTACACACTACTCTCTTGACAAGTTGGAACCTCTCTGTTGGACATTCTGTTCTGGTAGACTATGAACCTTTTGTTAAAACCTTCGTAAGCATTCGTACTATGTGGATTCCCTCATGGAGACCGAGCTCGTTGTACCTTCAATACCTATGACAACCTTAGGGATCAACATGATCCAAACGGCCTTGGATTTCTCTCTTATCTTAAGATCACGCCGGATCTCTGGACTATGTTCGTAGCACGGCTAGTGGGTGGTTAGTGAATTCTACCAGACTGCCAACACCACTCATGCTTGTTGTGCAACTGTTACTATCACTTGTTTTAACGTGTTTCATGTGCAATGACCGTAGTTCTCATCTACTCCTTGTTCTCTCATCTATTCATGTTCTCTCTACACTCTTGTCTATTCTTCAATTACTCTCTTCTATTCTTGGTACTTTAGTTGGCCATCTATTGATTGTCTAAGATAACAAACATAACCAATGTCAAGCAATATTATAAGGGCCCGATCTGGTCCTGGGAGGAGCGCCTAAAAAGTGCCATTTGCCTGAGGGAGTTCAATGATCAGGATGTTCGACATTACATCCAAGTGCCATACTATCTAGATTAATTGAAGACAATTAAAACAAAGTGCTATATTCTCTTGTTGTCTATTGACAAACAAAGTGTTATACTCTCTCTGGCTGTCTACTGACAACCAAAGTGGTATACTATCTCGATTGATGAAAGTTAATCAAAGTGCTATACTATTTCAATTGATGGAAATCAATCAAAATGCTACTTGCCCCAGTGTGTATTTACTCTCTATATGGCCAACTTCTCTCTCTTTGTTATACATGTTACTTGCTATTTACTTAACATTGACGTTTTACTTGATATCGACTTGCCATCACTCTTTATCGTGACCCGACATTAATCATGTTCCCTATGCTATACTTGATTCATGTGCTATTGAACAATGCTACTTGTGATATTACTTTCTCGACTATACATGAGTCTCTCTATTATTAGTTACTCTATTTTTTAATACATTAATCATGTAAGGTATGCGTGATCATGAGATTTAAGTCTTACTGAGCATTATCGCTCACCCTACATTATTGGTTATTGTGTCTTAGGTAAGTCGGATGATGACGTTACACACGTCAATGTGACAGGACCAAAGTGATGAGCGACCAGGAATCATATCAATGGAGTCACCCTAGTATAATAGAGTATAGTTAGATATTTTACTTAAATTTTGTTTCCAATGTAATGATGTTATTGAGCCCTATGTATTGGTTCTGAATTAGCAGTTGTAATAGTCTTGGTGAAATATCAATAAAATTGAAGAGTTTATTCTAATTATTGTTCATTAGATGTTCTAAAATCACTCGACTGTTGTGCAATTTACACTACTATGTACTTTGCTCTCGTTTCTCCGATTTATTCCGCTACTAAATTAGTGGGGCATGACAAAATGAGCATATTATAAAGAGGCAATGGATATATGTCAAAAAAAAATAAATTATCGGGTGGGGGGGGGATGCCCCCCCCCATACATAATGTCTGTCCGCCCCTGATGAGGAGCGTGTCTGATAATCCGATAATTATTTTTTACTTCAAATAAGTAATCCTACAATTATATATCGATTAATCCACTTTTTCCTTACTTTTGGTTTACCAGTTAACTCAACTTAATTAGATAGGTACATAAATTAAATCCATCGGAGGCGGCGCCTAATTAAACAGCTGGTTGGGCACCAATTCTCTCAGAGCATATTTCATATTTGGATAGCATGTTTGGTATTTAGATAGATCATACTCTGATACTCTCTAGATATATAGACCCAACTACAAAAAACCTGTCTCTCCGGCTGGTCAGTAACAAATCATGACCAGCCCCCTCCGGCGGGTCACTAGGGCCTGCCTTCTGGTTGTTAAAATGCGGAAAATGATTAATACCAGGCGCGGTTGGATAAAGACTTAAAGCACCCACCTACCATCGCCGGAATTGCCCCGAATGTTTTAGCTGGCAACGCCAAGTAAGAAGTGTAACTCTTAAACTGCAGGTCAAAATTAGGTGTCAAATCAATCAACTGGCCTATGTATTTGGTTAAATAAAAGGCGATCGAGTTACCGCTTTGCTATTGGTTATGCAGCAAAGAGAGAGGCTTTGTGCACTTGTGCAAAGTGCACAAGTGCAAGTCACATGGGCATTTTACCCATATGACATCATGCACATGGACTTTTTACCCATGTGACACCATAAAAGTTGGTGCCACATGGGCAATAAGCCCATGTGGATTGCACTCGTGCACTTTGCACAAGTACAATAAACTTTTCTCATGCAGCAAATCAATGCAGCAGCCTCTCACCTATTCAATGTCATCGGTAACTTATGTCACCCTAATGCCATATGATGAGATAATAATATATATGGGGTGGGTCAAAAGGACACATACTACTGATCAAATAACTATAGTGAAGGATTGAGTTCTACAATACTGCACACTGAACGGGGATGATAAGGTAGTGCAATCTTGACTTGGCAGTGTCAGAGTGGAGCCCAACCCCAGATAACATTCTGAACATGTGCACATGCACATCCAATGTGTATAAATATAAATATGTTTGTATTTACAAATTAATTTCTTTCTACAAATATCTTTATTGCCCCAACTTATTCCCACCTAGGATAAGTGTTATCACTTCTAAAAAAAAAAAAAAACAGGATCGGAAGTCGACGAATGTTTACGGCCATTTGATATTTCTTACCCCAACATGATGTTGATCCCCCGTTCCTTCCATTATATTGTTTGTTTTGGGCGTAGAGGGCCACAATTAGCGATGCATGCCACCTAACATACATAATGGAATGTACGAATGGCAAACTGCTACATTGAACCATGTATATGGGGTGTTAGCTAGCTACCTTCGGGATTAAGGTAGTAAGGTACATAGACAAAACTGTCATGAGCAATTCAGGACACCAATGCCCATGCCACTCGAAGTTAATTACTGATATGACCATTCAATTTCACATGCAATCAGCTGGATCAGGTGCAAATTTTGATTATTTGCGAAAATCTAACTGGAATATACGAACGAACCACAATTGCTGGATGGCAACGCCTCTACGAAACCTAGCTCTCTCCACCACGTGCTCCGAGTTACTTGAGAGTCTGAGACGGAGACAACTTGCTATCTAAACCTAGCAGAAGCCATCAAGGGCTACACTACAAACATCCTGGTGGGCGTGAACAGGGCGGCTCGGTCCTCAAACACGTCAGGACGTCGGACGTCCCAATCGATACCGCGTGCCTTGAAAGGCGACAAACAGGAATTGGCTATCGAGCTGGTGTCGCCGTCGAGCGGAAACGTATCAACATGGGAGTCCTCGATCGAGCAAGGAGCTAATTAAAAAAGGTTCTCAAAGGAGAGGTGGGTGGAGATGCCGTCCCCTGCTCATCCACCGCCACTGCACTCGTTCAACTCCCATCCACCCCTCAAGAGTGAAGACCCACGGAAAGGGAGGGGGCAGCAGCGCTGTGTCCTAGAAAAGAAAAAAAAGTATTAATAATAATCCTTGATATGTATCACCACAATAACGACAAGATAGACGACACCGGAGAGAGGTTTAATAGGATGGGTCCATCCTATCTATCCTCCAACCTTGTCTGCCTCGGAGGAGGATGGGGGGCTCGATCATGGACGTAAGCTTTGAAGGGATGGAGGGTTTTGCGCGTGTGGTTGGCTACCTGGCCAAGTGTCGCCGGTGGACTGCCAGTGCCAGATCTATCAGATTATTAAGAAATGAATCTGTTTGGATGAAGTAATGTTCTCTTCCTTTCTCCATCAAAGACGAAGTTATTTTCCTCTATGCATCAACCAATGAAATGGAATGGGTTTGGGCTTCTTCGAAAACTCGTGTTTGTTACCTAAGCTAGTTAGAGTCTTTTTTTTTTTTGTAAGTAAGATTAGTATAAATTAAAATGATAAATATGTATAAAGTGAGATGCATATAGTCAAATTAGGAGAGTGCACTCCAACTCCAGAGAAGTGAAATATTCTCACTCCACCAGTCCCCTCTTATTGTACTCAAGGATGGACCATACTACCACAAGCCAATAGCTAATATTCCAAAGATAGAAAAATGACTAAAAAAGACACAATATAACATCTTTAATGTTGAACACGCCTTTTGATAGCCATGACATACAAGCTCTATGCCATCACATCATTGCCGACGTCCTTCACCTTACATGCCATCAATCTGCTAAATCTTAATGCCAAAACTGTAAAGTACCCGAGCAAATCTGATAGATGTAGTATTTGGGCCGATATAATCCTCTGTGATATTTCTGACATCTTAAAGGACATAATCTAGCAATTGGAGTTTACTGTAATGCTCTCCTTTAAAAATTCTATTGCATCTCCTTCCAAATCTACCATAGAATAGTTTTGAAAACCGTAAATACAATACATGTGGCAACTCCTTAACTTTGAAGCTTCTTATCAGATTTTTCTGCCTCAAGTCTGATTGTATGTCTGATATGATGGGAAATATTCAACCGGTGTAAGATTTGTTGCCAAATCCATGATGAATAGGGACATTTAAAATATAAATGTTGAATGTTCTCACTGTCCTGGATACAAATAACATATATAGATGGACCAGAAATGTCTCTTTTCTGAATTTGATCCTGCGTAGGTAATCCATCCATCATGATACTCCATGCATGGAGAGAATATTTCTGGCACGCTGGTCTATACCAAACCAAAGTATACCAAGAGACTTTACGATAGATCTCTCTCTTAATATCATAGATACTTGAAGTAGAGATGACTCCTTCTAAGTGCTTCCAGACAATTGAATCTGATGCATCTTGGTGCAGAGGAATAGATTTAATGGCTTCCACCAACTCAAGCATATCATTAGTTGTAGGAGTTGGAAGGTTCCAACAACCTTCCCTAATAAATTCACTAACCTGAGCATTGGGCTGAGCTATGGGATCCATTCCTAAAATATATCTAGGATAATCACCATATAAAGAAAGGATAGATTTACCATTGATCCACGGGTCGGTCCATAAATTAATAGAGATCCCATCAACAATTGTGTAGTCAATATGATTAAGAAGCCAGTTTCTCATGAATAAAATGCTTTTCCAGGCAGTAGAAAAATATTGCTTATATTTAACCGTCCAAATGGAGGATGTAGAGAGATACTTTGCGTGAATCCACTCTACCCACAAATTCTGTCTTATCTGAATTATATGCCAGAGCTGCATAGTCATACATGAGGCGTTCCAATTTTCTAACCTTTTAATTCCTAGCCCGCCTTCATATTTTGGTCTACAAATATGCTTCCACTTGATAAGATGGAAATGTTTGTAGTCTCCTGAATAATGCCAATAGAAGTTGCAGAGTAATCTTCCAATTTCTCTCACAAAAGATTTTGGGAGAAGGAAAGCAGCAGACCAATAGTTTACATAAGAACTTAAAACACAGTGAATAAGTTTTAATCGGCCAGCTTTAGACAGAAGTCTATTCTTCTAAGAGTCAATCTTTCTCCTTTTTTGTTGAATGACCTGATGGCAGTGAGATGAAGATAAACGGGAAGAAAATAATGGTAGTCCCAGATATTTAGTCGGTAACGTACCTTCAGTACTTGCAGGGCATTACATATATTTGCTTGTTCTTGAGATTTGCACCTATACACATAGTGCTCTTGGCTATGTTTAGCTGAAGTCCCGATATTTAACTAAATTGCATAAAGTATCATGGATGCACACAGCTGTCTGAACATCTGGCTTCATAAATATCATCAAATCATCTGCAAAAAGCAAATGAGAGACATGGACTTATTTACACATGGGAACTTTGAGGATTCCATCACTTACCTTCTGCTCCAAAAGAATAGAAAGACCCTCCATTGCTATGCAAAAATGATACGGAGATAACGAATCTACCTGACGAATTCCATTAGAAGATTTAAAAAATCCCATTGGAGATTCATTAAGCAGGATAGAGAACGATGGCATTCTAATAAATGTAGCAATCCATCGAACCCATGTATCAGGAAAGCCCATCTTCTTCATCATATATAGAACAAAAGAGGGTTTGACTGAATCAAAAGTCTTTCTAAGATCCACCTTGAGGCAGAGGGAATTTCCTCGTTGCCTAGAGTGCATATCACACTACAAGAAAAAGCGGAAATAGCGACCGAAAAGTTCGGTCGATATGCGGTCGCTATTCGGTCGCTGTACCCATCAGCGACCGACTAACCACCGAAATGCGACCGATAAAATCGGTCGTTATATATCGGTCGCTATACAGCGACCGATTGTTATCAGTCGCAAAATCTGTCACTGATAGCGACCGAAATATATCGGTCGCAATATTCGTCGCAAATAGAGACCGCCCTTGTCGGTCGCAGGTTGGTCGCCCACAGCGACCGATAGTCGGTCGCTGTTTCGGTCGCTAACAGCGACCGATATTTATGGTCGCTAATGCGGTCGCTAAATTAGAGACCGACTTAGCGACCAAATATTTTCCGTCGCTATCGGTGAAGCGACCAATTTTAGCGACCGAACAGCGTCGGCATTATATCTGTCGCTATTCGGTCGCTAATTTAACAATATTTTTTTTTTAGAAATTTACATAAACAACGATAATCACCTGATAAATAACAATATCACCTGATAAATAACAAAACCACAATAAATCAACTACACAAATCACAATCTCCACAAAGTTCAAATTCATCACATAAAATACAAACACACAAACATCATACATCCATAATAAAATGACAACATGCACATAACTAAAATGAAATCACAAATCCTCCGCATATGTGTCATCCTCATCCTGGTCGTCTCGTCCACATCTCGCGACGGATAATCCTGCATATTATTAAAAAAATTAAAATTAAGTACTTAATAAAAAAATCAATTATTCTTGAAAATTAAAAGCAAGATATTTTTCATTTAACTGAAATTGACGAATGATAGTTTTAAACGTTTTGCTCAAATCGGTAGTCCAATTTGCAGTCAAATTTGAACTTCGTCAGTTTTTACGTGTTACTTTCACCCCCCATGTCGTGTTAAACAATCGATAGATTGATTGGACATTTCTTTTCAATTTCGGACTCTCAAACCCAAGTTCATAGATTTGAAACTAAAGTAGTTAAGAAAATGCAAAATTGTTTGTCCATACCATCGGGAGTCCAATTTGGACTCCGTCAGTTTCTACAAGTCATTCTCACCTTTCTGGTCGTGTTGGAGTCATTGACAAATAATCGGACCTATTTTTATATTTTTGACCCCCTTAAACCGATTAATTAGTTCTTCTTAAGAAATGTAAATTTGTGCATGAAGTTCAAATTTGGAGTCAATTTAAACTCTGTCAATTTCTATGGGTTACTTCACCTCCCATGTCGTGTTGGAACAATCGATAGATTGATTTGACCTCTATTTTCAATTTCGGACCCTCAAACCCAAGTTCATAGATTTGAAACTAAACTAGTTAAGAAAATACAAAATTGTTTGCCCAAGCCATATCGGGAGTCCAATTTGAACTCCGTCAGTTCTACAAGTCACTCTCACCTTCCCGATCGTGTTGGAGTCATTGACAAATTAATCGGATCTATTTTTTAATTTTTGACCCTATTAAACTCGATTAAATTAGTTCTTCTTAAGAAATGTAAATTTGTGCATGAAGTTCAAATTTGGAGTCCAATTTAAACTCTGTCAATTTCTATGGGTTACTTTCACCTCCCATGTCGTGTTGGAACAATCGATAGATTAATTTGACCTCTATTTTCAATTTCGGACCCTCAAACCCAAGTTCATAGATTTGAAACTAAACTAGTTAAGAAAATACAAAATTGTTTGCCCAAGCCATATCAGGAGTCCAATTTGAACTCCGTCAGTTTCTACAAGTCACTCTCACCTTCTCGATCGTGTTGGAGTCATTGACAAATTAATCGGATCTATTTTTTTATTTTTGACCCTATTAAACCCGATTAAATTAGTTCTTCTTAAGAAATGTAAATTTGAGCATGAAGTTCAAATTTGGAGACCAATTTGAACTCTGTCAGTTTCTACGGGTTACTTTCACCTCCCATGTCGTGTTGGAACAATCGATGGATTGATTAGACTTTTCTTTTCAATTTTGGACCCTCAAACCCAAGTTCATAGAGTTAAGAAAGTGATATTTTTCCCTCCTCAATCTAAATTCTTATATTTTGTAAGATGATATTTAGAGTTAACAAATAGAAAATCAATAAAATAAAATACTTACGGAGGCTGCTGTGCAGGAGGTGCAGGAGGTGCTCTATTAACAGGAATTCCCAATTCTACGAGCATCTGGGAGACGGTCTGAGAGACGATGGTTGAGATATTCTGAGAGACGGTCTCGTTGACGATCGCCCTAAACATATCCGGAGTCATGGTCGGGCCGGCACTGGAAGAAACACCTGGGGCTGTGGTGTGGTAAATGGAGAGGTCGCATGTGAGACCGAACTCGAGCATGATGATATCACCTTGGTCGTGCCCAAGCTATGTCCAAAACCATAGACATGGCCTTTCTTGGGTGTCCCAGATGCTGCAACCCAAATGTCAGGATCCAACTCTGGACGCTGACTGTCATCCCCGTACCTCTCATCCATTCCTCTACTATATGACTCCTGCAAAAAATAAAACAAGTAAAACAAAATTATTCTACAGTTTAACCACAAAATGAAAACTATTAGTGTATACACTTACCGCTACCTCCCGAGCTTTCTCACTAATGTAATCATTTGTCCCTTTCTTCTTATGAGTTTCATCAAAAAGCTCTTGAAATTGAGGTGGCCGCTTGAACTGTACTTCTTGTTATTCAAATAAATCACAGTTTATTATTAGATTAAAAAAAATTCACAAATGTAGAAGTATACTTACCAATCTCGCTTTATGCGTTGCAAAGGAGACAGAGCACTTGTGTGTACATTCGCTTCAGGATGCGCTGCTCTGTTTTGCTTGCTTTGCTTGAATTTTCACTCCATTTCTCCGCTCCCCAAATGTCGCACAGCTCCGTCCAATACTCCTTTCTCATCCACACAGGCCATGCTCCTTCCATTCGTTCTTATCTGTACTTGCACATGCTCTTTCTGCAGTTTTTCGAACATTGTACATAAGATGTTTGAAATTTGCTCTTGCAGTACTTGTCCATGCAGATCTAGCACGTAACTCATGTGAATGCTCTGTGAATCATGATTCTTCTACATATTAACAAAAAAAAAAATTATGTTACATAACAATAAGTGTGTTCAAATAAGAATTGAAAATGACTTAATATGATAAAATAAGATACATACCAAGAACATAGAGAACAATAAATCCTGAACATCCATCGGAAAATAGAAAAGCGATGGATGGGGCCTGGAATATGTGCTTGAATTGTCTTTGTAATAAATTGTGATGCTTGGGCTGGCTCTATTTTATTCCTGAAATTGAGAATATTAATACCACAATGACGAATACATAACAAAAATAATGCATTACATACTCTTCATTTATCCACACTGCCCGCATCGTCTCATATAACTGCCCTCCCCTCGTGATGACTCGTCTCGTCATCAGCATGTACTATACGAATTAAATAGTATAAATAAAACAAACTATAAAAAAATAGAAATGTAAATGAACATACCTGGTGTAGATCTACTCGCCATGTGTGATGGAGATGCAGAGGCTGTCAATCTACCTGCTGCCGATGGTAAATGTATAAGCATCGGTGGTATAAGAATAATATACCACAAAAACATAAAGAATTATTTTAAACAAATACTACAATTCATTATACATGAAAGTATACATACCTACTGCCGGTGGTAGCGGTGCAGAGGTCGTGGATCCTGAAAGGATAAGAATAATATACCACAAAAACATAAAGAATTATTTTAAACAAATACTACAATGCATATACATGAAAGTATACATACCTACTGCGGTGGTAGCGGTGCAGAGGTCGGTGGACGGTGCAGAGGTCGTGGATCCTGAAAGGATAAGAATAATATACCACAAAAACATAAAGAATTATTTTAAACAAATACTACAATGCATTATACATGAAAGTATACATACCTACTGCCGGTGGTAGCGGTGCAGAGGTCGGTGGTATCGGTGCAGAGGTCGATGGTACCGGTACAGAGGTCGTGGGTCCTGTGAAAATAAGAATAAGTTACCACAATGACATAAAGAATTATTTAAATAAATATCGCAATGCATACAAATCAAAGTATACATACCTACTGCCGGTGTAGAAAAGGAAGTAAATCTCCTCCTACTACCCTCTCCCCTCCCACTACCCTCACCCCTCCCACCTGAAGAAGTCCCACGCCGTCCTCGAACCATATCTTCAACTGGTAATAAAATACATGCATATTCATCAAATAGTGGAAGAAAAATGGGCAGACACGGAGTAAAAATTACAGAGTACCCTTCATTTTAGGAAAAATTGTATACCATTAATCAAACATTCTCCATTTCATCTTCAGATGTTGGAGATATATCAAATTCAGCATTCACATCTTCATTATCAGATTCATTTTGATCACTAATATATTCTCCTCATCGGAGTCCCCCAACTGTATTTCAAGTTGTTCTGGTTCGACTTCTTCCACTTCATTCTCTTAGATAAAGACAGTGCCTCCACAGATTCATCACTAGAAGCAGGCAAGTCTACATCATCACCCAAATCTGATTGAAAGAATTCGGAATTCACATCCAACTCTACTGTTTCAGTCAAATCCAACTCATAATCCGGGAAAAGCCTTGTCTTAACCTTGCAAACTGCCCACCAATCATTTCTTTCTTTATTTCTAGACGATGGATACTGTATAATACACCTGCTGGGCTTGTGCGGCCAAAATGAATGGATCATAAGTATTCAATTGGACTTATGTCTGATATCGACAATCCCTATGTTGTGTCATTTCGGACAGAATTTGGATCAAAACAATGACACTTGAACAGAATATATGGTTGTCATCTCCGAGATATTGCAATTCTAAGATCTCCTCAATAATACCATAATAATCACATTCATTTTCATTATATGTACTTCCTTTCACACATACCCCGCTGTTCATTGTTGATTTATTCTGCCCATATTGTCTAGTGTGAAATCTATACCCATTCACAATAAATGTGGATATGTACGTGCAACTTTCGATGGGCCATAACTGATCTCTCGAATTCTTTGATCAGTAATAAAACATTTTCAACCTACATATGGAGAGCACACTAGTCAGAATTAGTCATAAATTGGCCTAACAAGGAGAAAGATTAGTAATAATACTTACACGATATTTCAGCCAAGAAGCCAATGATTTTTCTCGTTCTTTTTCAACCTCCATGTCAGGAGAGATGGACATCTTTGGATTAATTCTGAGTCAAATTGTCTGTATTATGAACATTGGAGCGTTATAGATGGAATGAAAATTAACAAGTTATGGACATAAACGTAATGTGAGCAGAGAACTTACGCAACATAAGATTCAACCTCCATACAATTTAAAAGGATGTAATTTCTGCACAGTGCAATTCTCTATCATTTAGCATCCGACACGAAGAACGTCCATACGCACGTCCAGGATACTTAATATAGAGAGTCGATCAGAGTGAAAGGAGTCTCCTCCATCATCATTACGTGGTGGCCGAGTACGGCGAGTTTGTATCTTAGGTTCAAAGTACATTGAACAGAAATTTTATATTTCTTCCATAATGTACGCCTCCGCAATGGAACCCTCTACTTTTGCCTTGTGCGAACTTTCATTTTCAATTCATGCATGCACCTACCAGAATGTTCATAGGATAATGAAAAACACATCAAGAGATATTGAATTATGAGGGAAAATATATAAATTACCTCTCAAGTGGATACATCCATCTAAATTGTACTGGCCCTCCTACTTTAGCCTCATATGGTAAGTGTATAAGCAGGTGCTCCATGGAATCAAGAATGAGGGTGGAAATATCTTTTCCAATCTACAAACTGTCTTGATCACATTCTGTTCAATAGTTTCCACATCTTCATACCTGAGCTCTGATGTACATAAAATTTTAAAAAACTGACTTAACTCAGTCACTGCTCCCCATATCGGCTTCGGCAACATATCACGAAATACAATAGGTAACAACCTCTGCATGAACACATGACAGTCATGACTTTTATTCCATCTATTTTCCCCTCATTTGTATTCACGCAACGAGCAATGTTGGACACATAACCATCTGGAATCTCATTGTTTTAGCCAAAAGCATACTTCTTTAATCTGTGCAGCTCCAAGGCGTAAATTGCTTTCTGTTTAACTGTTGTACTGTAACGACCCGAGAACCCGACCCTCGGCCCACGCCGAGGACCCGATTTTCGCGGTCGCCGCCCACGGACCAGGGGGACCCGAAGGGCTAGAACACGTGTCTGACAGGATATGTAACGGAGGTAAACGTCAACTGCTACTAGAAGCGTACAAGCGGAAACAGGAAAGTAAAGCGAGACCGCTGCGTACCGCTCTAAGCACAGTCCCAACGCACGCACACTAGTACAAGTAAGGAAAAGGGGAGAGACAAGTCCCTTAGGGGCATACCCCGAGGGTGACGTACACTGAGAGGGGGAACCACTGCTAGCTACGGGGACCTCGACTACCGCCCCGTCTCCTCCGCCCGACGCCGCGCCCTGCCGCTGCTGAGAAGACTCACCTGGAAACAGAGGGATGAGCTTCACAACAGAAGCTCAGTAGGGACTACCAATCTCCTACTGGCTCTAAACAGGCAGAGGAAGATAACAATTATTAATAAAGAAAGACGGCAGTTTATATCTTTCTACCTACGAAAGGAAGTGCGGAAGCGAAGCTAAAGCTAGCACGGTACGGAAAGTACTCTCGGTGGAAACTCCGTACGACTGCTCGTCGTGACCACCACACGGCTAGTAAACACAGACGGAGGAGACTCCGCTGGACAAGGAACACTAGCTACGGAAGCACGACCACTAGTCAAACGGTCAGGTGCGTCCACAGACGTCTTATCCTCGACCTAGGTCCTGGCCCTCGCATCTCGTCAGAGCGAGGTAGGACACAAGGAACACAAAGTAACCGCCGTAGTCTGGGACTACGGTACCACGCCTGACCTCTCCAAACGGTCCGGGGCCGTAAGGAGAGACAGTGAGAAAAGGACTGACTGGCCTGCGCCTAGAAACTCCAGAGCTGACGTGCGAAAGAAGTCCGTTAGAAAAGCACTCAGCGGAGTGCTCAGTGACACAGCCCGAGACAACGCGCCGGGACATAGGTGCAGTCCGGGTAGAACTCAAAATGTCCTCGGCCCGTCCACAGACCACCCACGAGAGTCTGCACCAGTTGCGACGCTCCCACACGACTGCAAGCGACTCAGCACGCCACGCGTCCTAACCACCGTTTTTCCCTCAGCTCCAGAGTCTGCCTGGTGGCTGCCAACTCGAGCACACTCGTAGCCGGAGTACTCCCTCAACAGGCTCCCGAGGACGGGGGTCCCAGGTAACGGTAACAACCTCTCGTACGGGACAAGCCCTCAAGTGCCGCGCACGGTGCGAACGACTAGTGTGAGACCGTACTAGGGACTAGCACAGGTGCCACGGGTACAGTAACGCGAAAACGGAAGCGGCGGAAGCACAACCTGCCTCTGGCTGAGAAGGCGACATAGGTATGTCGCCTTCAAGAAGGCGACACACCCCTGTCGCAATCCATTAAACCAGAAGGCGACATAGGGTATGTCGCATTCAAGAAGGCGACATACCCCCTGTCGCAATACCAGTCAGAAGGCGACACAGGGTGTCGCCTTCACGCCAGACGGGGGTTCCGGGAGCTCTCTCTCCGGGAACCTCCCCAAAACGGGAGAAACACTACACGACGAGGGAGGGGAGCATGCTCATCATGCTAGAAAGCTAGTAAACACACAAACCACCCTCGAATACCCCAAGAACATGGATTCTACGCTCGGAGGAAACCTCACTCACACGAGCATGGAAACTCACACTCCCCAAACCCCAACCACACAGGAACCACAGTCTAGACGGGGAGGGGATCATGCTTAGGGCGAGAGGATCAAGAGTCCCTACCTCCACGCGAAGAACGAACCCGTTGGGGCCTTCTCGTAGGTAGAAACGTCTCCTCCTCGCGCCGCACGGCACGAACGCGACCCCTGCACGAACGGAGCGACACCCTCCTCAGCACGGCCGCCTCAACACGGGGGAGGCACCCCAAAACCACCGGAGCTCTGAGAGGGCGAGAGGGAGAAAAGGGGGAGAGGAAAACGAGAGAGCGAGAGAGGGGAAGGAGCTCGGGCGCCCGGGTTTTAAGCCCGGATCCTGAGAAGGCGACACACCTTGTGTCGCATTGGGAACCAGAAGGCGACATAGGGTATGTCGCAATGCCACTGACAACGGTCAAATCTCGGAATTCGAAAAGTGAAGGCGACAGCCATCTTGTCGCGTTCACCCGACACCGCCAGAGCCGTACTGACACAAAGGACGCCTGTCACGTCTGTCAGACTGCGTCTGGGCGACGCGATGGGAAGGCGACATAGGGTATGTCGCCTTCAAGAAGGCGACACCCCCCTGTCGCAATCCATCAAACCAGAAGGCGACATAGGGTATGTCGCCTTCAAGAAGGCGACATACCCCTGTCGCAATATGAAGCAGAACCAGACATTGCTCACGATCAGAACCACGTCGCGACAGTCGCCCTGCCGCGACCCAGAGGACGGGGCCAAGGGCCCAAGGGGGCCGGGGTGTTACAACCCTCCCTCCTTAAGACATTTCGTCCTCGAAATGAAAACAACTCGGTCTCAACCCGGAAGACGATAAAAAAGGGGAGATCACCACATACCGATCAATCAAATAAGTAAGGAAACTGCTCCTGCATCTCGTCCTCGCGCTCCCAGGTGGCCTCGCCACCGACGCGGTTCTGCCAAACAACTTTCACTAGCGGAATCTGCTTCCTGCGCAATTGCTGAATTCTGCGGTCGATCACTCTAACTGGGTACTCTGGCACTGACAAGTCTGGCGCTACCTCTAGCTGCGAGTAGTCCAACACGTGCGAAGAGTCTGCAACATACCTCCTGAGCTGCGAAACGTGGAAAACGCTGTGCACACCTGCTAGCTCTGCCGGAAGACTCAGCCTGTAGCTACCTCGCCGACCCTCTCAGTAATAGGGAAAGGCCCGATGTACCTCGGACTGAGCTTTCCTTTCTTACCAAACCTCATGACCCCCTTGGTCGGCGAGACCCGCAGGAAGACCAGGTCACCGACGTTGAACTCTAGCGGTCTCCTGCGGACATCCGCATAACTCTTCTGCCTGCTCTGTGCTGCCCGAAGCCTCTGCCTGACCGAACTGACTGTGTCTGCACACTGCTGCACTAACTCTGGCCCCAAAAGCTGCCTCTCACCAACCTCGAACCAGTGAAGCGGAGTCCTACACGGGCGACCATACAAAGCCTCGTATGGCGCCATCCCGATGCTCGAGTGATAACTGTTGTTATACGCAAACTCTACCATCGGGAGGTGAGACTCCCAAGTGCCGCCCAGTCTAAACAGCACGCTCTCAGCATATCCTCCAGTGTCCGAATGGTCCGCTCTGACTGACCGTCTGTCTGCGGGTGGTACGCTGTGCTGAACCTCAACTCTGTACCCAGTGCTCTCTGAAGACTGCACAAAACCCTGACGTGAACCTCGGATCTCTGTCGGAGACGACTGAAACTGGGATCCCGTGCAACGAAACAACTCTGTCCACGTACAGTCTGGCTAACCTGTCCACTGACCACGACATCCTGACCGGAAGAAAGTGCGCTGCCTTGGTCAAACGGTCCACGATCACCCAAATACCATCATGCCTCTGCGGGGTACGGGGCAAACCAACCACAAAGTCCATGGTGATGTCGTCCCACTTCCACTCAGGAATGGGCAACGGCTGCAGCTCACCACCAGGACGCTGGTGCTCAGCCTTCACCTGTTGACAGGTAAGGCACCGAGCAACAAACTCTGCCACGCCCCTCTTCATCCCTGGCCACCAGAATGACCTCCTCAAACAATGGTACATTTTGGTGGAGCCGGGATGAACGACATACCTCGACCTGTGAGCCTCTGACAACACTGCCTCACGAACCTCCTCTGGAACGTACAAGCGGCCTCTGAATCTGACCTCGCTGTCTTCGCTGAGCTCAACGTCCGGCATCCGCAAATGTCTGCTAACTCTGCATCTGCTCGCTGCGCCTGCAACACCTCCCTGAACAATGATGGCCGAACTGACAAACTGGAAGCCACTGCACGGTCTCTAGTCCTCGACGGAACAACACTCCCTGACCATCAGCGAACTCAAGCGCACGCGCCTACTCAAAGCATCGGCTACAACGTTAGCCTTTCCTGGATGATAGGAAAGGGTTAGGTCATAGTCCTTCAAATACTCCATCCATCGGCGCTGCCTCAAGTTCAAATCCCTCTGGGTGAAGATGTACTGCAAACTCTGGTGATCGGTGAAGATCTGAAAAGCCTCGCCATACAGGTAGTGCCTCCACAACTTGAGAGCGAACACCACTGCTGCCAGCTCCAAGTCGTGGGTGGGGTAATTCTCCTCATGCTTCTTGAGCTGCCGAGAAGCATAGGCAACAACCCCACCATGCTGCATCAGCACGGCACCCAAACCTGACCTCGACGCATCGGTGTAAACCACGAACCCACCGGTGCCCGACGGCAAGACCAACACTGGCGCCGAAGTCAACCTCGTCTTCAGCTCCAAGAAACTCTGCTCACAGTCCTCTGACCAAACAAACCTGGTGTCCTGCCTCGTCAACCGAGTCAACGGTGCTGCAATCTTGGCGAAATCCTGAATGAACCTCCGGTAGTAACCTGCCAGACCCAGAAAACTGCGGACCTCTGCAACTGATGTGGGCTGCTCCCACGACAACACTGCCTCAACCTGGCCGGATCCACTGCCACACCAGAACCCGAGATCACGTGCCCGAGGAAGTGCACCTTGCTCAGCCAAAATTCGCACTTGTCGAACTTGGCGTAAAGACGGTGACTCCGCAGGGTCTCTAGCACGATCCTCAGATGCTCCTCGTGCTCCTCTTCAGAAGCCGAGTAGACCAGAATATCATCAACAAAAACAACAACAAAGCGGTCTAGGTACTCACTGAACACCCTATGCATCAGATCCATGAATGCTGCAGGTGCGTTCGTCAGCCCAAACGGCATCACGACGAACTCAAAGTGACCGTACCTGGAACGAAAAGCCGTCAAACCAACATCTGACTCTCTGATCCGCAGCTGGTAGTAGCCGGATCTCAAGTCGATCTTCGAGAAAACTCGGGCCGATTGCAACTGATCAAACAAATCATCAATTCTCGGCAACGGGTACCTGTTCTTCACAGTGACCTGGTTCAACTGCCGATAATCGATGCACAGACGAAGACTACCATCCTTCTTCCTCACGAACAAAACAGGCGCACCCCACGGCGAACGGCTCGGACGAATGAAGCCCAACTCAAGCAACTCTTGCAGCTGGCGCTTCAACTCACGCAGCTCCGCCGGGGCCATCCGGTAAGGTGCCTTGGACAAAGGCATCGTACCAGGCAAAAGCTCGATAGAGAACTCTACCTCTCGCTCAGGCGGCAAGCCAGGTAGATTCTCCGGAAACACGTCAGAAAACTCAGAAACAACTGGCACATCAAAAACTGAAGACCCGCTAGGCTCCAAGGAACAAACCGAAGCAAGGTAAGCAACGCAGCCATCACGGATCAAACGACGAGCCTTACAGAAAGAAATGAACGGCCGACGGGTAGACCGGATACCTCGAAAGCAGAGAACAGGTGCTCCAGGTATCTCGAACCGAACGGTCTTCCTCTGGCAATCAACCACGGCTGAGTGAGCCTCCAACCAGTCCATGCCCAGGATGACGTCGAAGTCGCAAAGCTGCAACGCGTACAACCTGGCCGGCAACTGGTGACCCTCAACCTCGACTGCCACACCCTCCAGGTAGCCAAAGGAACGCATATAGTCACCAGACGGGAGATCGACCAACACGTCACACTGCCTCTCAGGAGCGTGACAAGCAAGAGACTCGTAAAACTCTTGGAAGCAAACACAAGGAAGCACCGGGATCAACCAAAACACGAGCAGCTCTGCCAAGGATAGGTAGAGTACCTATAACCAAGTTTGATGCCTCCGCCTGCTCCCGGGTGAGCGCCATCACGCGACCACGACCACGCCCATGCTGGCGCCTGCTGGGGCTGCTGCTGCGGGACTGCTGCTGAGGAAACTGCTGCTGCTGGTACGGCTGGTACTGCTGCGGCTGCGGGAACTGCTGGACCTGCTGCTGGTACTGCCCTCTCTGCTGCTGACGCGGTGCCTACTGCTGGGGAGGTACTGGTACTGAGGTGGCTGCTGCGCGTACTATACTGGCTGCTGCTGCTGCGGAGCTTGCCCCCTAGGGCAATCCCTCCTAAAGTGGCCTGGCAAGCCACAAGTGTAGCACACTGGCTCCTGACTGCCCTGCTCAGCACCCTACTGTACTGACTGCTCTGCAAACCTGGACTGACGCTTCTGCTGACGGCTCCGTCCACCCCCGCGAGTAGACAACTTCCTGAACTGCGAGCGAATTCCAGAGCTACCGGAACTGCCCGAGCCTGAGGAAGAGGAAGTCGCACTACCGCGGCTGCCTGCTGGACGCTGGTACGGCGAGGACCTAGAAGAGGCTCCTCCGGCTGCTGCTGCTGCTGCTGAGGCTGCCAAGTCTCTCTGTCCAAGGCGGTGGCCTTCGCCACGGCCTCTCCCAAGGTGGTACACATGTGTGCCGTCACACCCACCTCAGGTCTGGTCTCAGCCCTGCTATAAATCTCTCTGCACAAGCCTGGTCACTGCCTGCTACATGAGGCACATGCCTCAACAACCGAACAAACCTCTGGTGGTACTGAGAAACTATGAGGTCGCCCTGCACCAACTCGTGGAACTGGTCTCGCCTCTCACGTCGAGCGTAGTCGGGAAGTACTCGCCGTGGAAGACCTCCAAAAACCGCTGCCAAGAGATCTGGTCCAACCGCTGCCCCTGGAAGTGAGTCTGCCTCTGAACTCTCCACCACTCATGGGCTGCTCCTTGAGCTGGTATACTGCCAACGAACCTGGTCCTCCTCAGCGCACTCCATAGTCTCGAAGATGCGCTCCAACTCATGGGTCCAGCTCTCTGCCTTATCTGGATCATACTCGCCGTGGAACATCGGTGGGCGAAGACGCAGGAACCTCTCAAGGAGAGCGTCCTTGCCTCCGACACCGCTGCCCTCCGCTGACCGGACCGGGTACTCCCGGTACCTGACCGCTGCTGGCGGACTGGCTGTTCCACCTCTGGCTCCACCTCCTGCTGCTCAGGTACTGCCGGGGAGGTATGGAAACTGACCACCTGCTGCTGCCTGCCCGGGCTGCCACGCTCCCTGGTACATAGCTCTGAAGAACTGCTCGGCCATGGGAAACCAGTCTGCATACTGCTGAGGCTGAGGGTGGTACTCCTGCTGCTGCTGCCCACCTGCTGCCGCTGCCTCTGCTGCTGCTGCCTGTGCACCCTGAGGCTGTGCCACTGACTCCTCCACGGACACCTCCTCCTGCACCTGCCCTGAGCGGGCATGTCGGACTCATCCTGCTGCTCAACCAGCTGCCTAGCTTGACTGCGCCTACGCGGAGCCATGACCTACACGGCAACACAACTAACAAAGGTTACAAATACCTCTCAGGCGGCTAGCAGTGTACTTGTACTATTGTTGGGACTTACTGTTGCAGTTTAGATCCACTACAAGTCCTGTCAGACCAAGCTCTGATACCAACTGTAACACCCGAGAACCCGACCCTCGCCCACGCCGAGGACCCGATTTTTTCGCGGTCGCCCCACGGACCAGGGGGACCCGGAAGGGCTAGAACACGTGTCTGACAGGATATGTAACGGAGGTAAACGTCAACTGCTAAGCTAGAAGCGTACAAGCGGAAACAGGAAAGTAAAGCGAGACCGCTGCGTACCGCTCTAAGCACAGTCCCAACGCACGCACACTAGTACAAGTAAGGAAAAGGGGAGAGACAAGTCCCTTAGGGGCATACCCCGAGGGTGACGTACACTGAGAGGGGGAACCACTGCTAGCTACGGGGACCTCGACTACCGCCCCGTCTCCTCCGCCCGACGCGCGCCCTGCCGCTGCTGAGAAGACTCACCTGGAAAACAGAGGGATGAGCTTCACAACAGAAGCTCAGTAGGGACTACCAATCTCCTACTGGCTCTAAACAGGCAGAGGAAGATAAACAATTATTAATAAAGGAAGACGGCAGTTATATCTTTCTACCTACGAAAGGAAGTGCGGAAGCGAAGCTAAAGCTAGCACGGTAAAGAAAGTACTCTCGGTGGAAACTCCGTACGACTGCTCGTCGTGACCACCACACGGCTAGTAAACACAGACGGAGGAGACTCCGCCTGGACAAGGACACTAGCTACGGAAAGCACCACCACTAGTCAAACGGTCAGGTGCGTCACAGACGTCTTATCCTCGACCTAGGTCCTGGCCCTCGCATCTCGTCAGAGCGAGGTAGGACACAAGGAACACAAAAGTAACCGCCGTAGTCTGGCCGGACTACGGTCCCACGCCTGACCTCTCCAAACGGTTCCGGGGCCGTAAGGAGCGAGGCAGTGAGAAGAAGGACTGACTGGCCTGCGCCGGGTAGAACTCCAAACTGTCCTCGGCGTCCCAGACCAACCACGAGAGCTCTGCAAGCGACTCACACGCCACTGTCCTAACCACCGTTTTCCCCCAGCTCCAGAGTCTGCCTGGTGGCTGCCAACTCGAGCACACTCGTAGCCCGGAGTACTCCCTCAACAGGCTCCCGAGGACGGGGGTCCCAGGTAACGGTAACAACCTCTCGTACGGGACAAGCCCTCAAGTGCCGCGCACCGGGCGAACGACTAGTGTGAGACCGTACTAGGGAACTAGCACAGGTGCCACGGGTACAGTAACGCGAAAACGGAAGCGGCGGAAGCACAACCTGCCTCTGGCTGAGAAGGCGACATAGGGTATGTCGCCTTCAAGAAGGCGACACACCCCCTGTCGCAATCCATTAAACCAGAAGGCGACATAGGGTATGTCGCATTCAAGAAGGCGACATACCCCTGTCGCAATACCAGTCAGAAGGCGACACAGGGTATGTCGCCTTCAGGCCAGACGGGGGTTCCGGGAGCTCTCTCTCCGGGAACCTCCCCAAAACGGGAGAAACACTACACGACGAGGGAGGGGAGCATGCTCATCATGCTAGAAAGCTAGTAAACACACAAACCACCCTCGAATACCCCAAGAACATGGATTCTACGCTCGGAGGAAACCTCACTCACACGAGCATGGAAACTCACACTCCCAAACCCCAACCACACAGGAACCACAGTCTAGACGGGGAGGGGATCATGCTTAGGGCGAGAGGATCAAGAGTCCTACGTCCACGCGAAGAACGAACCCGTTGGGGCCTTCTCGTAGGTAGAAACGTCTCCTCCTCGCGCCGCACGGCACGAACGCGACCCCTGCACGAACGGAGCGACACCCTCCTCAGTACGGCCGCCTCAACACGGGGGAGGCACCCCCAAAACACCAGAGCTCTGAGAGGGCGAGAGGGAGAAAAGGGGGAGAGGAAAACGCGAGAGAGGGGAAAGAGCTCGGGCGCCCGGTTTTAAGCCCGGATCCTGAGAAGGCGACACACCTTGTGTCGCATTGGGAACCAGAAGGCGACATAGGGTATGTCGCAATGCACTGACAATGGTCAAATCTCGGAATTCGAAAAAGTGAAGGCGACAGCCATCTTGTCGCGTTCACCCGACACCGCCAGAGCCGTACTGACACAAAGGACGCCTGTCACGTCTGTCAGACTGCGTCTGGGGCGACGCGATGGGAAGGCGACATAGGGTATGTCGCCTTCAAGAAGGCGACACACCCCCTGTCGCAATCCATCAAACCAGAAGGCGACATAGGGTATGTCGCCTTCAAGAAGGCGACATACCCCCTGTCGCAATATGAAGCCGAACCAGACATTGCTCACGATCAGAACCACGTCGCGACAGTCGCCCTGCCGCGACCCAGAGGACGGGGCCAGGGCCCAAGGGGGCGGGGTGTTTACATGTACCATTTCTATCAAGAAGTTCCAGTTCTGGACGTTTACAATGTATTTCAAGTCAAACGAGCATTCACATTGTCCTTTGTTTTGCCTTTTATGTCCATAATGGTGTTGAAAACATTATCAAATACATTCTTCTCAACATGCATGACGTCGAGGTTATGTCGTATAAGAAGAGTTGACCAATAAGGCAATTCCTAGAAGATACTTTTTTTTACCCAGTTGTGATCCTTCCCAGATCCAGGGAGATGTCTTGTGCTGCTCGACAATTGGTTATATCTGGTAAGTTCTGTACCCTTGCTGCTAAATGTGGGACCAGACAACCGTTCAAAATCAGCTTCTTCCAATTCAATTTTGTTCTTTAAGAAAGCATCTTTTTGCCTTCTAAACGGATAGTCCCTTGGTAGAAATTGTCGATGACAATCAAACCAGCATGACTTGCCACCATGCTAAGTACAAATGATTGGAACTGTCCATACAGTAAGGACATGCTAGCTTTCCATGGGTGCTCCAGCCAGATAACATTCCATATGCAGGAAAGCATTTATTGTCCACATCAATGCAGCCTCATAGTGAAATTTTGCTTTCTGGATGCATCATATGTAACCCCATCGGTCCATAACAATTTCAACTCATCAATCACGGCCTGAGATATATGTCTAGTTTTTTCCAGGATTTTTTGGACCAGGATCAATAATGATAGAAATAAATGCTCTCGTTTCATGCACATATTTGGCGGAAGATTGTATGGTGTCACGAAAACTGGCCAGCAAGAGTAGGAAGTCACTGAACCTCCAAATGGATTGAATCCATCAGTACATAAACCCAGTCTTACATTACGCGACTCTTTGAGAAAGTAGGGTGAGCACAGTTAAAGTGACTCCAAGCTTCGGCATCTGCAGGATGAGTGATTACATTATGTTGTCGACGTACTCTTTCACATGCCATCTCATATGTTGAGCTATCTTTGGTGACATATACATTCTCTGCAATCTCGGTGCAATAGGAAAATACCGCAATGACATATATGGTATATCTTTTTGCTTTGAATTGTCCCCTTTCTTAGGCTTGAATCTATCATGACCACATATGAACATGATACCTTACTTTTATCCTCATTATAATATAGCATGCAATGATTAGGACATGCATCTATTTTCTCATATCCAAGCCCTAAGTCAGTGACCATCTTCTTTGCACGATAAAAATTTTCAGGTAACTTCTCATCTTGTGGCAACATACTTTTGATAATCAGTAACAAACGATCAAAACAAATCTCACTGATGTGAAATCAGATTTCAAGTTCAATAATTGTGACACGCAGACAGTCGAGAGTGATTTTGACATCCATTCCACAATGGCTCATCAGCATCTTTGAGTAGCTGATAAAATCTTTCAGCTGTCTTGTTTGGCGGTTCTTCATCGTGTACAGCTCCTCATGAACATTGAATCCTGGACCAGCAGCATCTATGACCATATCAACATATGAACTTCCACTTCCAACATTGGCAGGCTCGGCAGGCTGGAAGGACCACAATGTTTCACCATGACATATCCAGTTTGCATAATCTTTAACAAACCCCTTTCGTATAAATGACGTTGTACATCCCATGTTGTCAGCCACTTCAAATTCTTACAGACTGCACAAGGACATCGGATACGACCCTCACAATCTACAGCTTCAATAGGATTTCTCAAAGCAAAATGAATGAATCTCTCAACTCCATTTTTAAATTCGTAGACACCACCTGATCAACTACTCTACGGTACATCCATGACCGATCTTTCGACATTTTCCCTGTGCGAATGAAATGTAAACACACAAAACTTAACATGTCTAACAAAATAAAAAGTCCAACCCTTTCCTCACATCGTCCATCTCTGCCAATTTAAATAGGAAGGAAATATCATTTAGATTTCACTTTTTAACCCATCTGTGAAGGTTGATCGCACGATTAATTACTATATGTGTGTTATTTGCTAAAAATTCGGCAGCATCTCCCCACACCTCTCCGATATACCACAAATATTATTGATAAGAAATTTTCTTAAACACTTACTAATAAGTGGTTAAGAAAATAATCAAAATCAATAAAGGTATATCAGAGAGGAGTGAGAAGACGCAACCAAAATTTTAAAAATAACACAAACACATATAGTAATTAACCACCTAAGTGCGATCAAACATTCACAGACTGTCCAAACGGGACAATTCAAGACTTTGAGTTAGATATACACGTTCTCATCATTGAAAATGAGAACGTGCACATCAATCCCAAAGTCTTGAACGGGTGGTTGATTGACACGAGCTTAACACGCTCTCCTAAGATGCGTGCAATGTTAGGTTGCACCCAGGCATCTCAGCCACATACAAACCCACTAATTAATTATTGACAAGATAATAACACATTCTAAAAACACAAAAATAAGTCTTCTATCTAAAACTCTATACATATCAACAAGCACATAAAATAAGCAAGAATGACTTTATGCTGACGACCATTCAACAATAAAACTAAATAACATATTCAACAACAAAGCTATCTAGGAAATTACAAAAGCACCAATAACATGTGAAATTGACAATACATGTAGACGATGAAAACATAGATTTTGTTTTAACATTAACATATTCATAAGAGCAATCAATGACATAACGTAACATGCATGATGGAGAGCATTATTCATAAGTGCATATCTATAGTACAGTCCTTTTTCAATGGAGGGCACTGGTTGCATCAGTCTACTGCACCTTCATCTCACTTATCCCTAAATCTGAGGGAGCTGACTCCTTTGATCAGTTCAGGCCGATATCTCTATGCAACTTTTTCTATAAAATTATAACGAAACTTATGGCTAACAAAATGCAGTCCATTACGCCAAAGCTGATTAGTGATGCCCAGTTTGCATTTATCATAGGCAGAAGGATCCAGGATAGCATATTTTTGGCCAATGATCTGATAAGCCTTTGATGCGGTTCACATTCTTTACATCCTGTGTATGATGGGAAGACGGACCCAAAGGAGGAACAACTTGAAGTTTCAGGAAAACTTAAAGCTTGCTCGGATGGAGAAAGCATGCATCTTCATTGTGCAGTAGTAAAGGTAAAACATTTTAGATAAGTACAACCATTGAATGAACTTGAACCAAATTATTCTGAACCCCATACTCGAGTTGTTTTTGTATCTGATTATATAATTTTTGAATCTGATCGTATGTATAATATATATCATATAATAGAGATTATATATTACATAATATATATTATATATTATCCAAATATCTGATTATTCAATTTTTGAATCCCATTTACTGAACTTGTTCATATTCCACACTATCTAATTTTTGAACTTTATTATCTGATAATTCGATGAAATGGATTCGGATACAAAAAATGTGTTTCTATATTCTTTTATTCAATTAAATTAAAACGTTGTTCTCAGTTATTTCGAACTGCAAATTTACTGTGTTCTGACTCCGACCATTAACACCTAGTTTGTTTTTTCCTGAGCCTGTAAAAAGGCCATCTTTCGAGCTTAATTACCTTTCATTATTGGAACTCTCTTGGGCCATATTGTTAATGGGGATTATCAATGAAAATGGAGACTATATGCCCGAAGGATGATGTCCCATGACCCTATGCTTTGTTTGAGGGCTGGGTTGAGACCCAAAGTACTCAATTCAACCATCGGAGGAGTACGGATGTGAGGTGATGGCATAGCAAGGGTATGAAATGCAAAATTAGTGTCTTGGTATTTTTTCCACTGAATGAACTGTGCATTGATACGAATGAAATGTTATTGAATGCTTATCGTTAATGGCCAATCTCATCGAAAATCTGACTGTTCTATATATAATTAAACATCTGTTATAGACAGTGCAATTGCAAAGATCCCTTACTATATATTGAAGCTGATCAGTTTGTGATTAAAGTTCCTATATATTTGCCTATTGATACCTTGCATCTATCTTTGTCCTCTACTGACAACATAAATTTTGTGGACAGTGAATGTTGATATGCAAGCTTAAATGATTAATGTCTCTAAACTTGACTGCATTCATCCTGATTTCATTTTTTGGATTTTTACGTACTTGTCAAAATGCTAAGAATGTAAATTTAATACTACTGATATGTAACTCCTACTAAACGCATTAAACTCACCCCTGCTTTTATCCCATTTTTAGGCAATATAGACAAGGAGACTGCTAGCATAGCTAGCAATGGCGGTGAAGAGTGTCGGCCCCTACTGGCCCTTGTCTAAGAGTGATGTGACAAAAAACAACTTGTTCATCAGATATATCCAACCATGACATTGTATATCTTGAGTCTTCCAGAGACTAACAACTTGAACCAATGTTGCTAAGATCCGCACCAAAAACCTCCAAATGACGTGAAGGACCTAGACAAACACAGAGGGAGGAAAACCTATGGCAAGAGAGGAGACGAGGAGATGGGGGGGGGTGGCGAGAGGGGAAGAGTCAGAGGAGAGCGGCGGCAGGGGGGTGCGGGGGGGGGTGGCAGAGGGGCAACAACGCACAGAGGGAGAGGGGATGAGGCGGGGGGGGTGGTACGGTGGGAGAGTGTGGGGGGGGGGGACGGGGCAGGGGGATGGGGAGAGAGGTGAGGGGGGGTGGGCGACAGGGGAGGGATGGGGAGAGAGGAGAGGGGTAGTAGATTGCAAATAAGGGGGGAGGGGATGCACAGGGGAGGGTGGGAAGCAGGAAGGGGCAGGGGGATTTCTTCGGCGGGGGAGGGAGGGAGGAGGAAGGGGCAGGGGGTGGGGGGGTAGGGGACAGTGGCGACAGTTGGGAGGGGAGGGAGGGAGGAGGAAGGGGGCAGGGGGCGGGGGTAGGAGCTCGACTAACCGGCGATGGGTAGGCGGCAGTGGTGACGGGTACCGACAACGGCGGCGCGACAGTCCACAGCGGCGGCGACGACGTCCACAGCGGCTGCAGGCGGCGACGATCTCCTCGGCGGCGACAGTGGCGGCCGGGAGTCGACGATGTCGACGGCGGCTGCACGCGGCGGCGAGCTCCTTAGCAGCTCCGGCAACGACGGAAGGGGAGGGAAGGTTGGTCGGGGGGGAGGGAACGACGAGAGGGAAGTTGAGGGGGAAAGGGTTGGTCGGGGTAGTAATTAGGGCTACAACGACCGATATAGCGACCACACTTAATTCGGTCGCAAATTCCGTCTCTATATGCGACCGAATCTATCGGTCTCTAGTTGGTCGTGATAGAGACCGACTAGCGACCAATTTATGCGGTCGCAATATCGGTCGCTATATCCGCTTTTTCTTGTAGTGTCACCGACCAAATCATTTGCAAGCAGAATGCTCTTCTAAATAGTCCTTCCTTTGATGAAGGCGGACTGATTTTTACTGATGAGCTTCGGCATAATCCTCTGCATTCTATTTAGGCCTGTCAACGGATCCATGTGATCCGAAAACCCGACCCGGATCCGATTAGGATTTCGGATCCGGGTCACATCTTTTAACCCGAAATGGTGCGTTTTGGGGCCAGAAGAGTTGATCCGAAATGGATCATTTGGGGCAGTTTTCGGGGCGACGAAAGGAGAATCCGGATCCGTGGTCCGAAGAGAAAAGGGTCGAAACCTGGGCAGTTCCCCAATCCCCACCCTCGACTGGAAGAAACGGTATGGTTTCTCCATTTCTGGTTCCCCTTCCCGATCGGCGACAACGGCGGCCATCTTCCTTCCGATCAGCGACGACGACGGCCATCCCTTCCTGATCGACGACGACGGTGGCCATCCTCCTTCCGATCTGCGACGACAGCGGCCATCGACGACCGACGGCGGCCATCCTCCACAGCGGCCATCCTCCTTCTGATCTGCGACGACAGCGGCCATCCCTTCCCGTTCGGCGATGATGGCAGCCATCTTCTTCCGTTTGGTGACGGCGGCAGCATCTCCCCCTCCAGGTTTTGCATCTCCCCCTCTCCTTTGTTTGGGCTTTTCTCCCGCTTGCTATGATTTTTTGGTTTTGGGTTTTGTCTGTTGTTTGGAAGAGATATCTAGTTGATTGATCTGTTGCCCTAGGCCCCTGTTGGTTTTCATACGTTGGGTCTCATGTCCATGGTTCTTCCGCCTGCGCTGCTCGTCCTGTAGGGTTGATCATTCCAAAGGTCTCTTTTTTAGGGCTCTTGGGGACTGGGAAGTTGCGGCCGTCCTCTTTGTGGGTGTATTTTTGAGGTTTCGCTTAGTTGGTTCCACTGGGGCTGAGGGTATTTCACTGTTGGGTCATCCCCTTGCATGCTGGTGATCGTCATCTTTGTATCATGCGAATATAATTCTGCTCTCTCGCTGGATTCTTAGGCGTTACGAATCTTATTTGCATGCGGAATATTTCTGTGACCATGTTGATATCTTGATTTTGGTGTTGTGTATGGTCGTGCTGATGACTCTGTGATTCATTCGTGTGTAGTTTACTCTGGATTCGCATGACACTTTTTAGGCATCAGTGATCGATGAGTCCGCTATTGGCTGGATCACCTAGTACTGTGCAATATACGTATACATAAAAAATTCTGATTGCATCTTCTAGCCCTGTCCAGATTTCTAGCCTTTCTTAGCATGGGATCCCATGAGTGCCACTTGTCCGAGAATTTTTTGTTGGATGAAGATGGTAGAATTTTCTTTTTTATTACAATTTCTGTCTCACTGCCTTTACTTCTGTTTGCTACCGAGATACAATGCTGTGACCTTGCCCGGAATGCTTGGGTGTATCTTTTCATAAAACTGTATTTTTTCAGACAGACTTTGTTCAAGTAACTCTGTTTAGGTGTCTATGAGAGTGCGGTAAAACCTTCGGACTAGTTGTTCAGTGAATCACATTTTTGCATTTTATGTTTTCCAGCTGCTTGTTCACTGTTATGAACATGTAATGCTATATGAACAGTTGTACAACTTACATGGCTTCTAATCTAGATATTTCTGATTCAAGCTAGGCTTCCACATTTTCTGGTTAGTAATCAATATCTATGAGAATGAGAATGCTAGAAAATCCTAGCATACAAGAAAAATGACTTCAAATACTTAGTCTATGCATTTCTAGTTATGTTTATTTTCGGTTTTTGATAATTTAAACATCTAATTAAATGCTGATGAACCAATCTCTGCTATTAGTGTGCAGATTTGAGTGTTATATTCGAAAGTTTATTTTCTCACCATTATAAATGCAAAGTGCTGTCATTAATTCATTTGGATGAGTGATTAATGTATCATTATTGGATGTCAGTTCATAGTAATTTATATTAAGCTGATTTCCTATTCTGTATTCCAGTACATGACAGATGGAATTCTCTTACGTGAGACACTAAAGGATTCTGATCTGGATAGATACCGGTATCACATTTTAGATCATTGTTTTTCAATATTCATCTAACTGCTTGTGCTTCATTGCTTATATTTTAGATCTTTGTCAATTTTATTGGTGTTTCTTGATTTATCATCTATCTTCCAGTGTCATCATCATGGATGAAGCACATGAGAGATCACTAGTAAACCATTACCATTCACATTACTGTTATTATGTCAGGGGTTAAGTTACCTCAGGATATATATAATATACAGATTGAGGTGGGGATGAAGTCCATTAGGGTCTTCTCTGTGAAATCAGCTGACCTTTATATTGCTGCTGTGTGAATAAGATGTGCTTTGGTTAGGGAATGTGATTGTATTAAATTCTTTGTGGATTACGATACATGACAATGTTGCACATGTAACTGGTTTGAGGCGTTTAGGTTATTACATATTTACTTGTCAATGAAATGAATTTTGCTTGGTACAAGATATGCCCATTTTAATATGTAGACTATTCTAACATGTTTTTCTGACCTTCTGCAGAAGAAGCTATTTGATGTTTTCCATTGATTTATTGGAGTGACTTTGAAGAGGATGCCCGTGTTGCGTTAATTTATCATAAGATACTGTGATGCTTTCAGTTGGTCCCTAAAAGTAGAAACAAGAATACAGTTATATCTTGTTCTTATCTGTCAAATTTTCAAGTTATTTAGAAGATGGAAGATGTTTTTTTTTGGCAAGTCAATTTTTTTTAAATTATTCATTCATCTCTTACAGGCACATCAGGAGATGGAATAGCTAGTACCTAGTGAAAGCCACCAAAGAGAACCTGTAGAAGAACATATCCACTTTTTGCAGGATGCTCACCATTACTGTGATCAGCACAAATTGTGTATTTAACTAAATTTTATGAATGTTCTTACTGTGATCAGCACAGATTTGTTTTTTTTTCAGATTTTTAACATTTTATGTATGTTTAATCAGAAATTTTTTTGTATGTTCTTGCTAATAACCAGTGGTCCAGTGCAGTTTGAGTATTTTTTTTTATTTTTCCAGATTTATGAATGTTCTTGCTATAACTCAGCATAGATTTAGGTGATTTATTTATTTTCCAGATTTTTATGTATGTTTAACTGATTTTGTGATGTTCTTGCAAGTTGTTATAACCCAACATAGATTTGGGTGATTTTGTATTTTTTCAACATTTTCAGATTTTTTATGTAGTTAACTAGATTTTATGAATGTTCTTACTGTGATCAGCACAAATTTATTTTTTTTTCAGATTTTTTAACAATTTTATATATGTTAATCTGAATTGTTTTGTATGTTCTTGCTAATAACCAGTGGTCCAGCGCAGTTTGAGTATTTTTTTTTAATTTTTCAGATTTTTACAATATTTTAAACAAAGTATAAAGTATCAGTATGCAATATTTTTAAAGAAATTTTTAAGATTTTTTATTTATATTTTTGGAAATTTCAGATCCAGATCCAGATTGGGATCCAAAAAATTAGGGTCTAGATCCAGATCCGAATTCAAAAAGTTGTGTTGAATGTACCTAAATTTGAAAAGAAATTTTTATTGTATTTTTAGATTTTTTATCACAAATAGGATCCGGATTCAGATCCGGATCCGAAAATATAATTTCGGATCATGATCCAAATAAGATCCGAAATGTTGATTAGATCCGGATCCGGGTCGGATCCGAATTTGCTGATTTCGGATCCGAATTCGGATCACAGTGGATCCGACCCAGATCCGGTGCTTTGACAGCCCTAATTCTATTAGCCAACAATTTACAGAAAACCTTATAAATGAAGTTACAGAGTGAGAGATGGCGGAAATGATCAAAAGAGTCTGTGCTATCACTTTCAGGAATAAGTGAAATAAAAGTTTGTTAATCTGGTTGAGCCAAGACCCTCCACTGAGATAGTATATATAGCTTTCAGAACATCATCACTCACTATGGACCAGCATTGTTGATAGAATTCAGCTGGAAAACCATCAAGTCCCAGACTTTCATTCTTTGGAGCTGTCTTAATAACATTAACAATTTCCTCATCTGAGAAGTGGGCATTGAGTAAATCTCTATCATAATCATCAAGCATTTTGAATGGCAAAATAGCAGCATCCATAGACCCCCCTTCCCCATATTGATTAAGAAGGTTGTAATAAAATTGAATCGCATGGTTTTTTTTATGAGATCCATATCTTCCACCACAAACCCATCCTCAAGAGTATAACCCATAACCATATTAACCATACGGCGCCCTTTGATAGAAGCATAGAAGAACTTTGAGTTATCATCGGTCTGAGTAAGCCAGTGTTGCTTAGATCTTTGATGAGCATAATACTGTTCCATACTAAGGGCCTGCATGTAAATTTTCTTAACTTTTGCTTCCTCGTCAATTAAAATACTATTGGTAGGATCCGCATCCAAAGCCATTTGAGTAGCATGCAGCTGTGAGGACGTAACAGAAACATTATGAAAAATGTCACCGAAATGAGTACGGTTCTATACCTTTAGAGCCGCTTTAACTGCTTTCAGTTTCTGATTAAGGATGTAGATAGGTGTTCCTGTTATGTGATCAGTCATCCAAGCCTCACGAACCACCTCTTGGAAATTTGGATGTAACACCCACATGGAAAAATATTTAAAGCGCTTAGGTCCACTCTTGATAGGCATCTCAGTGAAAATAAAGAGTTGTGCATGGTCAGAGAGTTCTTGATTGCCATAACTCACATAACTTTGAAGCATGTCTTTTAACCAATCTCCATTGACTAACACCCTATCCAGCCTCCGTCTAATACGACTGAGCCCAGAGGATTGATTACACCAAGACATGATGTTACCCACACTCTTCGAGTGTTGAAACCCAACTTGTTGAATGCAACAGTTAAAACTCTGGAGAACAGAAAGTGATAGTCTTCTCCCTCCAACCTTTTCATCAGGAGATCTTAGATAGTTAAAATCATCTGTAATAACCCACGGACCAGAGATAGCAGAAGAGATATTGACAATATCATTCCATAAGTATCGTCTTTCGAACGTTAGGTTTGAAGCATAAACTGCAGTGATTAAATATTTTTTCCCATTATTATGACAAGTGCAATCCATGTGAATTAATTGAATTTTAGCTTGAATGATACAGATATTGACTACTTGATTATCCCAAAGAACCCAAATTCTGCCACTAGAATGATAGTCATGGTTATGCAATATTGAAAAGTTTGGAGCTATAGCAATTCTTTTGCTATCCATATTCTTTTCCTTCACTCTAGTTTCCATGAGAATAATAATATCAGCATTAGAGCTAGATAGAGAACGCCTTAAGCTTCTTCTCTTTTCAAGCTTATTAAGACCTCTCACGTTCCATGATATAATTTTCATGGGTCAAGTAAATGATCGGATACGTGCCTCTAATTTGCTAATCGGAGAATCCGAATTCACAACTTTAGAGGTTACGCCACTACCACTACAAGAGAAGTGAGATTTGTCAACTACTTTATGTTAGCGGCTAAAAAGAGCCGTTGACATATGACACATATGTCAACGACTACCTATAGCCATTGACATATGTTAAGCTTATGTCAACGGCTGCTTATAGCTGTTGACATATGTTAAACTTATGTCAGCGGCTATTAGAGTCGTTGACATAAGCTTAACATATGTGAACAGCTATAGAGATTCGTTGACATAATGTCAACGGCTACCGCTAGTCGTTGACATATGTTGATCATATGTCAACAGCTACAAGCATCCGTTGACATAAGCGCAACATATGTCAACGACTGTAGCCATATCGTTGACATATGTAACATATGTCAACGACTATAGGCAGTCGTTGACATATGTGTCATATGTCAACGGCTATGAAGCCATTGACATAAGCTTAACATATGTCAATGACTGGAAGAAGCCGCTGACATATTCTTCGTATGTCAGCACCCACCAGCCGGTGACATATCCACTATATGTCAACGGCTATAAACTGTTGAAATATCTACTATATGTCACAGCATGTAACCGTTGACATATGGACAACATGTCAACGGTCAATTACGGTCACTGACAAATATTAGTCGACGACTTATTTATCAACGGCTCTAGAGCCGCTAACATAAGTCTATGTAAACAATTTTGCATCTTTTGTCAATGATTAGGAGCTGCTGACATATGTATTGTTTCTTGTAGTGTACGTTCTCCCCCCCGTCACGTGAAGTCTGCATGGCGACCTACATGGGTGCAACTCGCAGCACCCCACGTGAATCTCACTTATCTTGGATACACCCATCATTATGGGTAATACCAGCCAAATTAGGACCTTTGCCAAGCTAGCTAGAGTCACTGGATACGAATCAACATCAACCAAAATCTTTGTGTCAATTCATTTCTTTTAGCAAACTTTATTAAGAGTTGGTTGATTTGCACATATGACTACCGACCACGAATACAACTTAATTACCATAAACTCGTTCTCAAAAATCCTTCTGTAAACATACGACAAATGGGTTTACATGATCAACTTCATAAGTTTAAGGTTCATTTGATTACTTGTAAAATATATTCATAATTTTTTTAAGGATTAATTATTATAGAAAAATAAAAAATATAATTATCTATTTGATATTTACATAAATGTTTTTCTTAAAAAGATTTTTTGATATTTGATTTTCAATAACTTATTTATAATAAAATAATTTTTTAAAATAAATAATAATAATAATAATAATAAAATACGTTATGTATGTCGACCACCTGATCGCTGACTGTTTGACGTGAGCTATCGAGCATAGGTTGCCAGATGTCGAGTGTAGGACGCCGACCGTCGGACCGGGGGCATCAGACATCAGGCGTCGGCCGCCAGACATCTGACGCTAGACACGGGGTGCCGGATCCCGGGCGTCAGGCTTTGAACCCCGATCTTCTGGGCACAGGGTTGCCGGCCGATGGACACTAGGTTGCCGACCATCGAATTTCAAGCATCGAACACTAAGAATTAGAGTGGAGATTATAGTCACACTCATAAAAATGTTACATGAAAGAGAAATTCAGAAAAAAATGTTTACGAAGTCTCGTCAAGGATGTGAAAATCTATAATTTTAGGTAAAAGATTTTTAGGGATTAACTTTTTAGTGGTACCAAACATACTATTGTATAAACTTTTTTCTGAAATCCTTTTCTGACATGAAATTTTACGTTAAAACAAATAGACCCTTAGTGCAACCAAAAGCCATAGGTTGTGAAGCTTACTCCGATTAAGACCTATCAAACTCTCACAACAACATCTCATCCATTAATCTTCCTCTAATTTGCCTGATCTTCCTCCCAACATATTTTCCAGGTCCTTCACCATTGATGACCTTTACATTACTGTAGCTAGCTCTCAACTGCTTTTATTCCCCAAGTCAAATTTGAAATTTCTGTGCACTCTTATTGTGACGATGTCCACAGAGACTTATAGGCCATGTATTCATATTTGTCCATATTTTAAATATGGAGAGGTTCGATCTCAGATCCATAGTGGATTATTAGATAATTTGAGATGATCAAGCAACTACACAACATTTCGTAGCTGCAAGAGGGGACTTCCTAAGAGAAGCATAGGATTAGGAGGTCTTGAGAGTGGTGTCCTAGAAAAAATCTTCTGATATCTAAGTCAAATCCTAACAAGGGCATAGAACAAGAGGTTGAAAGTTTTGAGATCACTCCTCACAGTGTTGATGGGGATGTAATAGTTTAGCATCGCCCTTACCTCGCATCAAAGGGTTCTCTTTGGATTTTATATGTCCTGAGTCTTTTGACTGGTCTAGCTCTGATGGGATTGTGGTATGAAGTGACTATAGCGACCGATTTTGCGACCGATATAATCGGTCGCTATTCAGTCGCAAATAGCGACCGAATAGCGACTAATGTAACCAGTCGCAGATCAGAGACCAATCAGAGACCGAATTATTTTGGTCGCTATATTTGCGACCAAATAGCGACTGATAACTGTCAGTCGTTATTCAGTCACTGTGGCCCTAACTTCCCCTATTTTATTTCGCACCAAATACTCCCACGAAGCTGTCGACAACCGCGCCTGCTCGCGGTTGCCGAGGACCGCGCCTGCTCGCCGCCGCCGCCCCCGCCTGCTGCTCGCCATCGACGCCCCTCTTGCTCGCTGTCGACGCCGCGCCGTGCATCGCCATCCCCATCGCCTCTCGCCGCGATCCCCCATCCCAGCACTGTGCATCGCCATCCCGAGCCGTGCATCGCCGGAGCCTCGACAACATCCCCTCGACGCCATCGCTGAGCCACGCATCGCTGTCCTGAGCACCATCTGTAGTAACCTTGATTTTTAAATCCCAAATAAATAAAAATCTTTAATTTAATAAATGTGAATAAATAGAATTAAATTAGAGTAAAGAATAAATAATTCAATTAAAGGGAGTTAAATTAATACCCGTTAAGCTAAATTAGTAATGGGTTTTACTAATGTTCCTAACATGGATTGTTGGGCCCAAATGTGAAGAGCGCATCATGAGATTAGAGCTAATTAAGTGAAATTCGTATTAAAAAAATAATAGTAATTAATAAAAGGGGTAAGATAAATATTCAATAAGCCATATATATCCTAGAATGGAGTCCTATACTTACCCTAACCCTTTACCCACGAAATTGGCTCTCTTTCCAATCCTAATTAGGAGATAAATGCTAGGAAGGGAGGTGATAAATATAGAAATTCGGAATTTAATGAAAGGAAGGAGTTTTAGAAGGGTAGGACTCTATTAGCAACCTAATACACCCCCAAATCCGTCCCTACCATCGCATAGTTCATGGCTGGAGCTTTGGTGGACGAGGAGGAAGGCTGTGGACGTGAGGATCAAGGAGGAGAAGCTTGGAATCGAGGGGATTTCTGCTCCTCTTCATCTTCAACCCTAGGATTTATTACCAACGAGAAAAGATAGGCAATCTCTCATGCACAAATCGTGAAACTTTAACCCTAGGTAGCCCATGCACCCCTCTTTGAAAGACCTATGGTTTCACTATTTTTCGTTCATGAGGGAGAATTAAATGATTGAATCCCTGTCAGTATCATGCACCTGAACCCTCTTGTTTACCTTAAATCCAAGTATGTACTCGATCTCATACCATGATATTATTCTCATAAATACTACATCTTGTTAGCTTTCAAACGCCCCCAGTTTCCCTAAATTCCATCATGTATCCTTTGAGAATTAATTCACTTTCTATGAGCTACGCATGTTTAGGTCACAAAAATGTAACCTTGTTAAAGCATGCATAAACCTTGTCCGTTTCTCAATTACGCGTGTCTGTTGATAGATTTACATGTCTAGTTTCATTCAAGACTGATTTCATGATTTTTCGTGGTGTATGCGATTTGATCTATATTTTTAAAGTGCACTGTGTCAAGTTTAGAAGGCATGGACCAAATCCAAAGGGTCCGGCACCATCTTCCAGCGCTCGGGCCGAGGTTCTGAGAACGCGATAGCCCGACAAGTCACGTCGTCAACCTCGTCGCGATAGAGGGTCACGTCGCGTTCTGAACGCGACGAAACTCTGCGTCGCGACATTCTCTGCAGGTCGGCCCGACTTGGACGCACCACCCTGACTTGTCGCGACGCGTGTACGCATCGTCGCGACGGCGTCTCCGCAGTACCTGCGTCGGATCTATCGCAGACAACGCGTCGGCTACCCTGTCGCGATCTGATCGCGACAGAAGCCTATGTTGCGATCTGACTGTAACGGCCAGAACCTGAAATTACACATACAACACTGCTATTTATGCCATTTAAATCCTGTTTAGCCTTAAATAAGTATTGTCATGAATAATTTCGACCTGTTAACTATTAATGAGTAATATTTACATGAAATTAATAAGTTTAAAAGCCATGTGCACTGTAACAACCCAAAATCCGCATTACCAGTAACCAACCAGTAACCTGAATTCTGACCCGCTAACCCACGAGACAAGCTCGGAAGGGTAAAAGTAAATGTCCGAGGAGACTATTTATAAGATGATACACACCACGTAAAGCTATAAGATTTCACTATACATGAAATATAACATGTACAACTCAGAGTCCACACTAAGTACAGAGTACATGAGTACAACAAAAAGTTCTACTCACTGCAGCTAGGGCGCACCAGCACCGGAGTGGCTAGACTCGCCTGGAACGGGAGTCGACGATGACCCACCTGAAAGGGTGGGGAGTGAGTCTCAAGAAAAGAGACCCAGTAGGGAAAAGTAACCCCCACCGACAATAGTACTAAAGTGCGGAAAGTAAAAACAGAAAGTAAACACACGTCGCACCATAAACCAAAACTAGTGACAACCACGCGTCTCCTTGACAGGAGTGCGCTACAAGACTGTAAACCTCGCGGCTCAGTAACACACACTCACACACACACAGTAAGTAGGACTCAGCTAGGGTCTGTGGCTCGGCATCCCGTTACCACAGAGTCTCTCAACCCCAGCCACGTGTGCACACTATAGACGCTCTCTCTCGCGTCTAGTCCACGACCGATTTTCCCCCTACGCCTGACCCTAGCAATAGAGAAGGGGCTCCACGGAGACCGGCTCGAAACCACTACAAGGAGTACGCACAGGTCAGAGACGCTCTCAACGTCCTGGCTCACTGACGGAGGACCCCCACACGCCGGTCATCTAGACAGAGCGTCGCTCTATGTCCAGGTGACCAACAAAAATAGAGGCACGGTAACTCAACGCGAGTACGGACGGTAACACTCTCAACATCTGAAACACCGTACAATAGACAGACACCTCGTGTCACGTCTCTAGACACAATGCATGACTGAAGGGCCACTGGGTCATCAAATAAACGGCAACATCGATTGCCGCCAATAAGGATGTAAACGACACACCCATTGCCGCCAACACTTGGTTAACGGCAAGGATCCTGCCGTTAGCATCCATACTGAAGATCTTAACGTCAACAGATGTGGATGTTAACATCCTCAGTCTTCTGAACCTAGAACGACACCAGGTCAGTTCAACTGGGCAAAACCACCCAACAACCACAAAATTGATGGAGGGAAACATCTCCTCACATCTTCTAACACTACCAGAACTTCGGAAATCCACGATCCAATACTTGGATCGCCTAAAACACCCAAAATCCTGGCATGGCACAACCCAACCCTAAAATATAATTAGCATACTAATCTACAACAGTTAAGCATGCTGATCCATTAAGGAGGGTTTAAGGGGTTAAGTCCCTACCTTAGAGTTCCCCAAGAACTCCTAAACAGCCACCAATCGCGCCGGAACCCCTCGAAGTCTCCGCGCGAATCACACCAAATCTTCACGATTCCTGCCCGATCTAACACCGCCACACGTACCACGGTCCTCCCACGAGCTCCCGTCGACCGTCGGAAGTGGTGGAAATGGACAAAGGTAGAAGTGGAGGGAAAGAGAAGAAGAGAAAAATGAAGGTTACTGCTCACGGGCTGCACTATTTCTACAGGCGCGACAAATAGACGTCCACATCTCTTGCCGTCTACTTGAACCGCCATAGAGTCAACGTCCAGACCAATGCCGTTAAGTTCTTCACAGGAACCCTCCAGAATCAACAGCAAACGTCCACAACGATGGACGCCAACTCCCAGTCAACGGCTAGCCCCTGGCCGTCAACCGCAAGTCAACGGCAATATTCATTGTCGTTAACCACACCCGAATCTCTACAAGACCCAATAAGGATCCGATGAGACCCAAGACCTTACAGCCCTCCCCCCTTAAAGAATTTTGCCCCCGAAATTCGAACAACATAAAGAAAGAAGACTCACCAAAGAGGTACGGAAACTGCTCGTGCATTTCGTCCTCTCGCTCCCATGTCGACTCACCACCTGAATGCCACTGCCACGCAACACGAACTAATGGGATTGCCTTGTTCCTCAATCTCTGAACTCGGCGATCCTCAATGTGCAACAGAAACTCTGGTACTATCAACACTGGAGTCACCTCAGACCATTCTGTGCTCGGGAGAACGTGAGACTCGTCAGAAAGGTACCTCCGCAGCATTGACCCGTGGAACACGTCGTGGACCACAGCCAACTCTGACGGAAGCTCAAGTCTATACGCCAAACCTCCGACACGCTCAGTAATGGTGAAAGGTCCAATAAATAGGGGACTCAACTTTCCACGCCTACCGAACCTCACCACTCCCTTCATAGGAGACACACGGACAAACACCTGGTCCCCTACCTGAAACTCGAGCGGTCGCCTGCGCTGATCTGCATAACTCTTTTGCCGACACTGCGATGACAGAAGCCTCTGCCTCACAAGCTGTACCACCGCGACTGCCTGCTGAATCAACTCTGGTCCCGTGACAATCCGCTCGCCAACCTCGAACCAGTCTAGAGGAGTGCGACACGGTCATCCATACAAAGCCTCATATGGTGCCATACCGACACTGGAGTGATAGCTATTATTATATGCAAAGTCGACCAACGACAAGTGAGTTGTCCACGACCCCTGCCACTCCAGACAACAAGCTCTAAGCATGTCCTCCAAAGTCTGGATAGTCCACTCTGACTGACCGTCTGACTGTGGGTGGTAGGCGGAACTAAAAGCTAATTCTGTCCCCAAAGCCCTCTGGAAACTGCGCCAGAACCCAGAAGTGAAGCGAGGATCCCTATCTGACACAATAGAGATCGGCACTCCGTGCAAAGGAACAATCCGTTCTACGTACAACGTGGCCAACCTACTCATACCCCAACTAGTCCTGACAGGCAAGAATCTGGCAGTCTTCGTCAATCTAACCACAAGAACCCAAATGCTGTCAAAACCTCCAGCTGTTCTCGGCAAACCACAAACAAAGTCAGTCTTCACATGGTCCCACTTCCACACCGGAATCTCTAACGGCTGCACAAGTCCTCCTGGACGCTGATGTTCAGCCTTCACCTGCTGGCATACCAAACACCTAGCAACAAAAGCTGCTATGTCCCTCTTCATCCCAGGCCAACAAAATTGACGTCTCAACCTGTGATACATCTTGGTCGACCCTAGATGAATCGAGTACCTGGAACCATGTGCCTCCTGCAGCACAATTCTCCTGACAGACTCCTCAACAGGAACATAGAGTCTATCTCGGAACCTAACAATTCCATCCTCGTGAAGCTCAACCTCTGGAAGAAGTAGCACTCTGTGCAACTCGGGATCTGCCTGTTGAGCCTCAACAACCTGCCTCTCAACGGCGGGAGCCGCCAACAGACTGCCCAACACACAGCCGATGACTGGACGAATCTTTGAAAGACCCCTTTGCCGCAGACTGCCACAACTGCCACTCCCTCAACATCAGATGACTCATCTGTGCTTTCCTACTTAAAGCATCTGCGACTACATTTTCCTTCCCAGGTTGATACTCAATGCTGAAATCATAGTCCTTCAGATATTCCATCCAACGACGTTGCCTCATGTTCAGATCCCTCTGAGAAAACACATACCTCAAGCTCTGGTGATCGGTGCGAACTACAAACTTCACTCCGTACAGGTAGTGATGCCAAATCTTCAAAGCAAACACCACAGCTGCAAGCTCTAGGTCGTGGGTCGGGTAACTCTCCTCGTAGGGCTTAAGCTGACGAGATGCATAAGCCACTACTCGGCCCTGCTGCATTAGGACTGCACCCAGACCAATACCTGAAGCATCTGTGAAAACCTCAAAAATCTCCTCACCTGAAGGCAACACAAGGACTGGCGCTGATGTAAGCAGCCGCTTCAACTCTATGAAGCTCTGCTCACACTACTCCGACCACACAAACGGAACACCTTTTCTCGTCAACCGAGTCAAGGGTGCAGCAATCTGTGAAAAGTTCCGAACAAACCTGCGGTAGTAACCTACCAAGCCCAAAAAGCTACGAATCTCTGACACAGTCCTGGGATTCTCCCACTGTAAAACTGCCTCGACCTTTGCTGGATCTACAAAAACTCCCTCACCTGAGATTACGTGCCCCAAAAAGTGAACCTGTTGTGGCCAAAACTCACACTTACTAAGTTTGGCATACAACTGGTGCTCTCGCAAGGTCTGCAACACGATTGTGGCGGAACACCTCGGCCAAGCCCGTTAAATCAATAACGTACTTGATCTGAGTCCGCCTCCCGCGAACGGGCCGAAGCCTCGCAACGGATACCAAACCAAAGTCCATGTAAACACAAAGGAACATACCACATTATATATATATATATATATTTCACAATTTACATAGCCATATTTCCACAAAACTGAAAATAAGTACAAGAGCCTGGGGTATACCCCGAGGTACAGCTGAAGAAAATAAACAACTACCTACACTACACTGCTGGAGATGCCACTACACAGCTAGAGGTACCGACCCTGTACCGCTACGGCGCGGCTCTGAACCGGACGACGGTCGCGAAACGTCCTCCTCGCTCTCACCTGTGGGGGTAGGGGTGAGCCTCGCTAGTCACTGGCTCAGTAGAGAACTCCCCCAACACCGAGCAAACCAAAACCACAGGTACGAAAGCAGTAAACAATACCGACAATTTATAGAACAGCTAAACAGGATATTAAAGCTGTAAAAATACTCACCGTCTGCTGATTACGAGAAACAACTTTAATAATTAAACGGCAAACCAGTACAGGTGTACAAGCAAAAGTAGAGACAACCAAACACGAGCCACGTAAACTGGTTAGCGACACCAGATACTGACTCGGACAAGCTAACACAGGTCTACCTCTCAGTCTCGCAGCCACGGATGAAAGGTCCAGCTGCCGCTCCACGTGAAAAGGTCAAACAACTGTGGAGACCAACTAAACACCACCACCTGCGGACCACACGGTCACAGGCCCATGCCTGGCACCTCTAGAGATCCTGGCCCAGAACTCTCTAGAGTGAGGCACTGGAAAAGGACTAGCTGGGGTCTAGTACGTCTATTGGTGTCCGTACCAAAAATTACAAGCGCGCTACAAGTGACTAAAGACAAACACAAGTGTCACTGTCCCACTGTCGTCTTTCCCTCAGCCGGACGTACAACTCAACACAGTACTGAGGGTGTCTAGGTCAGATGACACAGACCTCGACGGTACAACACAAGTACCGGGACAAATCCCCGAGCTAACAGCCTGGCTCACAAAGAACCTGGGGCACCCAACTGGAGAGGTAACCACGGTAGGCATCGTACTACTCGCCACGTACACAAAACCACGTGCACGTCACACACAAACCACGTGAAACCTCATGTAAACCACAAGTAACAACGGTCCACTACACGTGAACCCAACTGGACTCACGTGAACAGCATGCAACCACGAAAGTAAGTACCTAACTGCATACATTGTATGCTAAACACGAAAACTATGTGCACTCAGTGCACCACAGGTGCCAATGCACCCTTCATTACCGACAAATACTTTAAATTGTCATTTCTGTTTATGACCAGTAGGCGGCAACATTGACTGCCGCTTACAGGAAATTGACGGCAAGGGATCTGGC